>OX465115.1:14041072-14117463 GCA_949987565.1 Luidia sarsii
GAGAGAGAGAGAGAGAGAGAGAGGGAGAGGGGTTGGGGTGGGGCTTGCACTGTTTTGGTCTCGGTGAGACTTGCCCGTCGCGCGCACAATGCCCCGACAGGAACTATTTTCAGACGAGGAGGAGAGGAGGCCATTGTCGGGCAGCAGCTCGGAGCAAACAAGGCGAGGCTCCCCTTACAGCCCCGGCCGCGAAACCCGAGCGGGTCTGCCTACCCTCCAGCCGTTGCGCATTGTTGCCCAGTGTTCCATTAGTAGTTGGGGACCCATTGTTCCCCCTCTGCTCAACCCCCCTCTCCCTCCCAAAGGAGAAGAGGGGAGAGAGGGAGAGAGAGAGACGGAGAGAGGAAAGAAGAAGAAGGGGAAAAGTAAAACCCACACCAAGAAAAAAAAGAAAAACAACTACAGAACGTGATGGAAGCTTGCAGCAAGTTCAATCCACACTTGGTCGGGGGGATACAATTTCCTTTGGCAATTTCATAAAAGCGACAATATTTGGTTGACGGCTCCCAATTACTAGCGGTTGAACCGGCGGCCATTGAGAGGGGGTGGGCCTTTCCAATTCCCTCCGGGGATAAAGGAGAGAGAGAGGGGGCAAGAGAGAGAGAGAGAAGGGGTGAAGGGAGGAGGGGGGAGAGAGAAGAGGGACAGAGAGAGAGGGGAGGAAGTGATTTGGCAGCGCTAAGGGGAAAGAAAGTACATGTACTTTCCCTTGGTGCTGGTCCCTGAAAAACCCACCCCCTTCTCCTCCCCCCCCCCCCTCTTCCTCTTCCTCCTTCTTTTGCACGAGGCAAAGACCGAGGCAAAGACTGAGGCAAAGACCGAGGCAGTTTTCCTGAAGGACCCTCCAGTAAACGCACAAGTCTGGGCTTAAGATCCCTACCCCAACCCTCCCTCTAGCCCCCCCCCCACTCCACCCTCCACCCCACCACCCAGAATCCAGATTGGACACGAAGCATTGCTGCTCCAATCGTCCCAACGTCCGCGCACATTTAGAACCTAGTTAGTGCCTTGTTAGTTTGTTAAAGCCCAATGCCATGCCGCCCAAGAAAAACCACCACTCTTCTCCTTTCAAAAAAAACCAAAACTGTAGAGAACCTGGCATTTAAATGGCAGGACCTATAACACGGGAAACCATTCTCTTTCTGCCTCTGAGAAAGGTCTTAGTGGGGATGGGAGCGCCCCTCTAGATTTCTTAAAAATTTGCATTTTTAGTAACTGAAGTCAGTGACAATTTGTAACTTTTTGTGTACATTACTTATTTTATAAATTTTTGGGGATTTGTTTTTTTTCATTTGAAGGAAGGAATACAATATGTTGGAGACAAAGACGGCTCTGATATGTACAACCCCCCCCCCCAAAAAAAAGGTCTTTCTTTTCAATCAGTGCGCGACGTTTTTTTTCTCGAGGGCAATGTCCTGCTAGGATAGAAATGCAAAGCCCTCTACCTGTTGAGGAATTTGTGGATGAGGTTTATTTTTTGTGTTCTACAATCAAACCAAGCACCAAGCCAGGTCTTGGTGGCCGGACCAGATATTCGGCGTAAAAAGAAAGCCCCCCCCCCCCCAAAAAAAAGGGTTTTTCCCAATTACAAATTGGGGTCCAACTGCTCATATCTCTATAAACCAACCCACAGAAGGGCAGGGGTGTCCAGAGTTGAAAGAGTTCCACATCCACAAGAATGCCAACGCATCGTTGAGGTAACACACAGCTATTACCAATGTCAATCATAAGAGCAAAGAAAGAAAGGGGGGGGGGTTCTCAGCAGCCAGATGGAAGGTTTGTGGAAGAAAGGTTGAGGTATGCTTCCAAACGATTTTACATTAAGAACCACAAGAAAGTTGACTATTTGGGTACATGTAGGCTTTCACTTGAGGGATGGATAGCTCAGGTGGTTAGACCACTGGCACTTTAAGCTATTGGTTACGGCCGACTGGGTCAAATCTCGGTCCAGTCAAAATTGTCTTTGGTTACTGTGCGTGCCTGTTGAAAAAGCCGGATTTCACAGTTCAGGCCTTAGGACTGCTGAGCACAGACTGTCTAGGAGAGCCGTGTTGGTGCTCAAGGTGGACCTAAAGCAACAAGCGGCTACCTCTGCCTGCACTGGGGCATGGGCTGTCTGCAGGCACAGCCTTTAGCAACGGGGCACAGCCGTAGCCGCAAACCAGTCGAGTTGGATGGGAGAGCAAGGGGGCAGTAGAGAGTCGGGCGCCTCAGGGGCCAAAACGATTGGGGAGGGAGGGCACGAAGTCCGGGTACCCTGCGGAGGACGTCTCTTGGAAAGGGGAAGTAGCAGGATACCCTGAGCGAGATGGGAATCTTGGCATGAGGACAGACAGCTCTGCCCTGGGACAGCATTGCAGACATATCACAGCAAACATTCTAGTACATGCCCCCCCCCCTCTCCCTGTCAACCATTCTCAACACATAAATCAATGCTCCAGACCTGTTTAAAAAAAAAAAAACACCCAGCTAATTTCCAAACCAGACACCAACTCAGCAACACAGAATGCTAAATTTCTTTGTGTCTCTAGGCTGACCGATTTCACATTCCTCTCACAGAGAATCGGGTACGTCCTCCAGGACCTAACGAGACTGAAAAAGACATACTCGCATGCGATATAACAATAGGATTTGTAGAGTGCCAAATCATGGCCCTAAGCAACACAAGATAAATAGAAACATAGACATATCAAAGGGAAACAGGATTCAAGTAGGTTCTTATGTGCTTTTTAAAAAGACAAAATGGTGTAGGCGAGGAGGAATCAGACCTGGCTGATACCACCCTTGGTCTAAGGGGTTCTTCGCTTTACTGGGAGATGGACAATGCTATGAGATCATACAGGACCAGGGGTGAGTGACTCTTCTGGTCTTCTCTCCGCCGAGGGTTGGTCGGGGAAGGTGGAGAGATAGCTGGATAGACCATACAGCAGCAAGGAAACCGATAGACCCAGCGGGAGGAGTACAGTCTTACTGAGAGACCGAAGCACCGGGGGTGGGGGAAGATGGTGTCCATTTGGGGTGGTGTCGCGCAAGGCAAGCAAGGCTTGCCACGCCCACAGCTGCCAGCAACCACACTGTGAAATCGACATCCCCAGAACCTACAGAGACCGTCGACTACTCTCCCTGCCCTCTGGAAGCACCTGTCTTGCCAGACAAACCCAGCCCCATCCGCCCCGCTCCATCATTTGGCAACGAAAACAGGAAACGCAGTTTCATTAGCTTTTATGTTTTTTTTGTTACGCTTTGTTTGTATCTTCATTCTTTTGTTAAAATTGGAAACCAAAACGAAAACCTTTGTCGAAGTTCTTCAACCGTGAAATATTTGTTCAAAGATATCAGTTGCATTCATCATTCCCGTATTGTATTCGGGAGGGCAATCTATATTTTTACGAGCGGAGACAGTTGCTGGGCGATGGTTGCCGGGGAGACGGTATCCGGGAGCATTGTGTCTGCTCGCCCCTGCCACGAGGTCACCGACTGGTGTAATTATTGGAGCCACGCGTGAGGCCTTTTGAGCGGTGCAGTCGCCCCCTATTGTCTGGAAACTGGCTTTTGAAAAAAATGAGGAGGGGGGGGGAATGTGCCTAGGCCACAACAACAACAAACAACGAAGGCTGAAGCAGTTCTCAACATTGACAGATAGAGAGTTTGGATTCACCACAGACCTCTGGACTGAGTTAATGTCTAATGGAGAAGTAGCTCTCAAGGTCTACTGGAGAATGGTGAGTGCTCTTCTCAGCCAAAAAAAAATGTTCCAGACCAGAGGCCACCCCCTCCCCTCCCCCCCCCCCAGAAAAAAGAACAAGAAGAAATCATCAGATTAAATAGTTGTCGCATCTGATGAAGTAGTTATTGCTACAAAACCTTTGGCACTTCTTCCGACTGGTTCGTCTTTAAGTGCTTTCCTCAAGTTGTTATTAGTGAACGATTCTGGTATTCTCATCAAAAGAAATCTGCATGGAGGGGAGTGTAGGGAGGGGGGCCTCAATTTAATCAAACTCAGACGATGGCAGAATGCCCCCCCCCCCAAAAAGGAGGAGTAATTCCTTGTCTCATTGTGTTTAGAGTTTGCGAGTGAACGTGTTGGAAAGGGGACAAGAGAGGATACGCAGGCGGGAATGGAGGGGGGGGGGAGAGGGGGAGGCTGTCTGGAGCTTGGATCTGTCGTTGCCCGTGCAAGTGGTGGAAACGGCGATACCCTGGCTGAGAGATGGATCCTTAAAGGAGAAAAGCAGGGGGAGGAGAAACTAACAACATCCACCAGTTTGGGTAAACACTGGAGCTGCCTTTCCGTCCTGTCCTGCCTGCCTGCCTGCCAAGGCTTTCATGCAGGGAGAAAATAATTCATGATGCCCTCTATCTGCAAGCATTTCTCCCTCTCACTCACTACAGTAACAGAATGCGGAGTATTTCTGAGCTCCTACGATGATTTAAAAAGGCTGGTGGACACATTCTGGCCGCAATTTTTCCTCAGCGTTGACTAAACTGCCTCTCACAGAGATCTGTGATCTGACAGCTGTAACTACATGAATATGTATTGCGAATATATGAATATATGAATGTGATAACAGCTGACCCTTGTGCCAATGGACCTTCCCCCACAGATGCTGCTGAGCTGTGTAAGTGTAACCTCTAGGCTAAAAGCATTGATGAAACAGTAAGACCAAAGGAGGTATCAGCTCGCCTAATACCTCACAAGCGACGCCTGAAGGAACGCAGAATCGGCCGATGGACCTGCCTTCTTCTGACCTTTAACCCCTAGCCCTATTAAGCCCCAATGAGCCTAGTCTGCCACTTGACTTTCTGAGGTGAAACTCCCCAGATTCGCAAATGCCATCACAGTCTGCATCTGACAGCCACAGTGGAAAGTCGGTTTGATGCCAAGGTTGTATCAGAGTGCTCCATGTGGCTTCTCTTTCCGTGGGCTGTCAAATAAAATAAAAAATGAGTGCAAGCCAATGGCAAGGCAGCGCAGGAACAATCCAGTGCGAAGAATGGATCGGCTTATGATATCCCTTGTTTTTAATCTGATGACCTTTTGGTCCACAAAACTCCACAGGTGGATTATTTCATATTGTATTAGGTGGGTCTTTTCGTCCTGCTCCTTCTACCGATGTACCAAAAGTCCCCAAGAATTTTCCAGGGAGCTACATCCACATCTGAGGATTTTGTTACTCACCCCGAGTGGACATTTTAAAGGGCAGTGCCAGAAACTGCCAAAAGCCAAGGGTTTCCAATCTCAACCTCCACCTGTTTGCTAGAGCACAGCTGCCCACCAAGGAGGGTAACCCGGCCTCCGATTTCCTCCAAGGATGGCATGCCCCTTTAGTTTCAGCCACATGTGTCTGTCTCTCTCTTTCTCTTTCTCTCTCTCTCTCTCACTCTCTCTTTCTCTTTCTCTCTCTCTTTCTCTCTCTCTCTCTCTCTCTCTGCCTCTGCCTCTGCCTCTGCCTCTGCCTCTGCCTCTGCCTCTGCCTCTGCCTCTGCCTCTGCCTCTGCCACTGCCTCTGCCACTGCCTCTGCCTCTGCCTCTGCCTCTGCCTCTGCCTCTGCCTCTGCCTCTGCCTCTGCCTCTGCCTCTGCCTCTGCCTCTGCCTCTGCCTCTGCCTCTGCCTCTGCCTCCGCCTCTGCCTCTCCCTCCGCCTCTCCCTCCCTCTCTCTTTCTCTCTATCCCTTGCACTCCCTTTTTTTTCTAAGTGCAACAGTTGCCAGGGTGAAACAGAATGCTGGATCGTGCCCGCTGGGGTATGGGGGAATTAAAGTTAGTAGGTCAGGCCAGGTATTTACAAACCTCCCCTCCCTCGCCTCCAACTACATTCTGGGACTCCCTCAACGGACGGAGAGACAGACGGAGGAGGGAGACCCAGTCCATTTCCACCCATATCATCAAGACCAGAGGCCTTAAAGCCTACTGTAACCGCGTGTATGGGAATTGCCAATCAGTAGGGTGCCAACATCTCTCTCCTCAGATCCTTTTTTTTCTTTTTTTTTCTCGGCCAATTGACTGGTGGAACGAAAATCTAAGGCAATATTGAGAAGGTTAAAAAAGAAAGAGGAGTGGGGGGATTTCTTTGTTTCCTGGGGTGCATATGGGGGATGGATTTTGGGGTGGGGGAAGTGTCCTCCGTGATTTCCCCCCTTTTTTTAAAAACAAGAAGAAGAAAAGGGAATGGAGTCACACAGCCAGAAGCAAGACATTTTGGGGTTTTTTTCCCCCCGCTTGCAAACCCGAGCACTTCCGTTAGTTAGGGGAGACGGAGGCAGGGGAACAACTCCCGCATTCGTATCTTTCCCCCGCAAACTAAGAAGAGAAGACTCAAAACTGTGACTCAGAACTGGGGGAGGGGGATTTTCTAGTTGTCCCTTGCCCCAGTTTTCTTTCCTCGCTTCCCCTTTATCTCTCCCCCCCCCCATGCCAGTCTGTTACAGCCTCATCAAAGCTAATTGATTGCTGTGGGCTTCTCTATCAACATGAAAAGATGAATAAGGCCTAAGAAGGCTTTGCATGGGCACAACAGCTTTCCTGCCAAAATTGGCTCGAATTGACACATACCTCTATATTTTTTACTAGTACTACGATTCATAATTCCGTATGTATAATGTGGGTGCATGATACATCTCTCTCTCTGTCTCCTTCCCCCTTCTCTCTCTCTCCCTGTCTCTATCTCTCCCCCTCTCTCCCTCTCCCTCTCTGTCTGTCTCTCTATCTCTCTATCTCTCTCTCTCTCCCTCTCCCCCTCTCTTCTCTCTCTCCCTCTCCATCACCCCCTCTCCCTCTCTGTCTTCTCTCTCTGTCTCCTTCTCTGTCTGTCTGTCTGTCTCCATCTCTCTCTCCCCCTCTCCCCCCTCCTCTCTCTCTCTCTCTCTCTCTCTCTCTCTCTCTCTCCCTCTCCCCCTCTCTTCTCTCTCTCTCCCTCTCCTTCACCCCCTTCTCCCTCTCTCCGTCGCTCTCTCTGAAGACAGAGAGGACTTTGCCCCTTGGGGAGGATGGAAAAGCATATGAGAGCATTATGATGCTCTGGCAGATCACTCTGTGCATTACAAAGGGAGAGCATGCTCCCCCCAAACCCTCAACCGTTCTACTGATGCTGTCAAATCCTGAATTGACCTGACATTAATGTTACAAGCATCCCCCCCCCCACTTCTTCTCCCGACTCAAAACCCTTCTCTCTCTCTCCCCCCCCCCCCCCTCCCACCCCCAATCCAACTTCAACTGGCACAGAAGTGACAGTGACACGCACGAAAATTTATGTCCGGGCTCCCGTTGCTGGCATTTTCAGGAAGTCCTGCTGGAGTAAACAGGTGCTTCGCCATACATCACGGGTGGAAACCCCCCCCCCTGCCTTATTCCTATTGACAAACCCAGCCAGATCAAAAAACCCTGGGTCCCTCCCCCCTCTATCAGGGAACTGTCTGGATTCTACTCAGTCCATTTGGGAAAGGGGACCGGAACTTCTCAGTGCACCAACCGCTTCAACAGAGAGAAGGAGACCGTCTGCACCTCGGATTCTCAACAACAACAAAAAGCAGTATGCCAGCAATTTTGGTTACTCATTCACCTCTGACTGATACAAAAACGGGACGATTCAGATACATTTTGGACGAGGATTTCGGAAAGCCAACGGAACATTTGTCGAGTTGTTTTTGCAACACGGCAATAGATTTCAACGATAGCTGACTTCGAACTGAGGAGCCAGCGAGGACTGAGACTGCTATGTCCGAGAACCCCCTTCTCTCCCTCCTCTCCAGTCTTATATATACAGTCAGGCGCAAAGCAGGCTTTAACATCCTCCTCCTCCTCCTCCTATCCCCCCCTAACCCTAAACATGGCAAGCACAATGTACGTGGACGGCATATCCCGCTCAAGCCTCACGCAAACAAGGAAGTGACTGCCCTGAGGGGGAGGGAAGGAGAAGGAAGAGGAGGAAGAGGAGGAGGAGGAGGAGAAGCTGGAGGAAGGAGGATGGCCTACTATCTAAAAAGTAACCAGAAGACTTCCGGGGAAGGTCAGCCACCACCAAAGGGAGGCTTGCTTGGGCCCTACTCCAGCCCAGACCAGTGGCTCTTCGTCCTCAGGGCCTGCCATTGGCTTGTTCCTACAGGGTGACCCAGGGACCATCCGACAGGCCAAGAGCAAAGGCTGAGGAGCCATAGGACTTGATTTTACTTTCATCATCCCTCCCAGCCAACCAAGCTTGGGGGGGGGGGGGATCTGGCAGCCTATGGTCTGGCCCCTTGCTCCCCCCTCCCCTGATTACAGCCAACTAACCAGATGAGCAGCCCACTAAATCTGTAAATCCCGGAATGCAATTTGGGGATTAGGGAGATAAAGACTGCGTGTCTGCAGGGGCTGCTTGGTTATGACGCCACTGAACCTTGTTCCTCTCCCCCCTCTTGTAGTTGTAAGGAGAAGAAAACATCTCCCGCTAATGGTATCAGTTCTCTCAGTGTCCCCCCCCCCTCGAATTCATTCACAAGATCAGCCCCCTAAAAAAAATTGCCCCATAAATCGGCTAATAGTAGGCTGTACCAGGTTAGAACAACATTTTTTGACAAGCCCACCTGCCCAGTCTCTCTCAACAGCAAGTCCCCTGCCCAGGACTCGGGCCTCAAAATCCAAGTCTGTTCAGGATCCAGACCTCGCAACACTTGATCTAGGACACCCCCACCCCCCTCCCACCCCCTCCCCCCCACACACACACACACCACTGGAATGGACAGACTGACCACGGCTAGCCTAGCCCGACACCCCCTCTAGGCCTAGCTGTCCGGTGTGAAAGGTCATATATCTCCTTACAGGTCCTGTGGCAAGTTTAATCAAAGGTCTCCAAACTTAGAGGAGTCCCGTTCCTCAGTTGAAATTTTTGTTTCAATTCCCTGCAGACTTATAGGAGCTCTCTGGACTAAACCCTTTAAAAGAAAGATAAAGGTCATGCCTTGTAATTTTGTTTCATTCCTTAGGGAAGGCCAAATATTTTCAACTCCATTATTTTCTCAGGTATCGGTGTCTTTTTCGGGGAGTTTTCTGGGTTGCATTTT
The DNA here is from genome assembly GCA_949987565.1 of Luidia sarsii. Taxonomy (NCBI): domain Eukaryota; kingdom Metazoa; phylum Echinodermata; class Asteroidea; order Paxillosida; family Luidiidae; genus Luidia; species Luidia sarsii. Next base: position 14,050,112 of record OX465115.1, read on the forward strand.
TTGTTGTTGACGGGGACTGGTGGCAACATTGTTGCAAAGGTTGTAAAAAAACAAAAACATGGATGGACCAGCTCGCATACACCCACCCACCCCTGCCTCCACATCACTGGGGTATGTCAAGGGGGGTGGGTGTTGATGAGGACGACCCTCCTCCCTCCCTGGTACACTGGGTGTTCCAGGGGGACACCTCTTGAAAGAAGGACTAACAGAGGGAAGCCAGCAAAGCCCCCCTCCCCACCCACACACGCACCCCTCTTGTCAACACCGGTAGACTTCACCAAGACCACATTCACTCCATCTGGGCCATCCAGTCTCTGAAATTACAGAGTGTTTCAGTCATCACGTTTGTACATGCTTCCGTATTTTGAAAAAATTCAAAAGGAAAAGTCATGTATTTCTTGCTTGAAGGATACAATATCTGACTCACTCTCAATCTACACCTTTACTGTACTTCTCTCTCTTATTTTGTTCAAATCTCAGCGCTTGAAAGAGCCAACATCAGACTGCCAACAGCTATAGCACTACCACTTCTGAATTGTCTTTCAACACATGCCCCCATAGGCATTTTTGGGGGTTCTCTTGTCTCTGTCTGTTTGTTGGATTCTCATCCTCTTTTTTCCTCTTTTTTTTTTCTCTTTCTCCCTCTGTCTGTCTATCTGTCTGTCTGTCTGTCTGTCTCTTCCTCTGATCCCGTCTCTTTCTGTCTCTGTCTCTATTGTCTGTCTCTCTCTCTGCCCCTTGCTCTGCCCCTATCTATCTCTTTATGTCCATGTCTCTTCCTGTCTCTCTCCATGTCTCTCTGTCTCTCTTCCTCTCTCTCTCTTCCTCTCTCTGTTTCTCTCCCTGTCTCTCTCCCTGTCTCTGTCTCTTTGTCTTGTTATGGCTCTGCCTCTTCTTGTCCTCTGTCCCTCTCACTGTATCCCAAACTCTGTGTGTCTCTCTGTCTCTCCCTGCCTCTCTGTCTCTCCCTGCCCCTCTCTCTCTCTCTCTTTCTCCGTCTCAGTTTTTCTCCGTTTGTCCCTCTTGGCCTCTCTATCCTTCACTGTCTCTCTCTCTCTCTCCTTTCATGCGACCAAACAGACAGACCCCTGCTCCTGCCAGAGAGAGTATTGATTCCAATCTCCACTTTGTTTTCCCGTGTCTACCACGGAGGAGTCCTCCGTGAGTTGAGTGAGCGAGTGAGGATGAGAGGACCTTGTTTTCGTAGGAGGCGCCACCACCTCTTAAAGAACTGGACGGATCCCGATCGCCAAACCCAAGTGTCCAAGGGGAGGATGGGAAGGAAGGAAGTGGACCAACCCAAAAAAAAAAAAAAAAAAAAAAAAATCGCGGAGTGGAAGCGGGTTCTGAGGTTTTTTAAAAGCCACCAATTTGTGTCAAGCGATACAAAGACAACATTTCTAACTACATAACTCGAGAATGGCCCACTTTGAGAATTTGATAAGCCCCCCAAGTTCTTTTTACGCTTACTTCTCGACAGCCAGAACTAATGGACCCTGAGGGTGCTGGGCAAATACAGCATTGAGAGGGTTTAAATGCTCCAGAGTTTTCAGAGCTCTTCCCAGATTTTATTTTTTGGTCACCTTTCCTCCCGAGTTATTTTTCAGATGAAATTTCAATTGAAAAAAAAAAGAGAAGAAAGAAAAAAAGAAAGAAAGAAAGAAAGAAAGAAAGAAAGAAAGAAAAAGACACGTGTCAAATAACTCAGGAGATGGTGCATGCAGTCTGGTATTTAAAGAGTGCACCATAGCAATCAATCTTGATCAAAGAGGCTGGAATTCAGACTAGTAAAAACAAAAAGGCATTCACAGTGTCTCTCCTCCTCCTAGACTAGTTATAGCTCCATGCTAGAACTGCATGCATTATGAAGCTATAAACATTTGCATGAATCTATGGAACACAAGGTCCCCTTCCCACGTCTATGGCACCACCCCCTCCCCTGCTGCATGGATTCTGGCAGTGGCAGTGTCCACAGGCTGTCAGGCTGTGGCCAGGCTGATGTCTGTGAGAGAGGGGGGCATATGATAACATCATTAGGAGCTTGCAGCAACTGTTTGGGGGGAGGTTAAACTCGGTGTCTCCTGTTGACAAATCTCTTGCCAAAGTCGTTCTAATCCGGGTATGAATAACAACTCAAGTGCAACTAGCAGGGCGACTGCTGTCTCACTTGTTAATTTCATGATTTGCAAGGGATGCTTGTGAGGGGGGGGGGGGGGAGGGGCACGGCGCGCTTGTAACTTTCCTTGGCCTGGGCCTGAAGGGAAAATGAACCTATGAGCCTAGGGGGAATGGGTTAGGCCTCAGGGGTGGTGTAGGGTGTTGGGGGGGGGATGTCTGCGCCCCATGGGGTTGAATGGCAGGGTGCACCTGTCAGGGGGGTAAAGAGTGTCTGGGTGCCTGTGGTTTTTATGAATGGAGGGTGGCTGGTTGGGTTGGGTTGGGGTGGGGTTGGGTTGTTGGAGGAGGACAACAAACGTTCAAGTGCAGATTGTATCGAGCAAATAAAGGAAAGGACTAGCTGATTATTTGCATCTAGACTAACCCGACTACTACATCTAAGGGCTAGAAAGCACAGATGGTAAGAGCATTGGTACCCAAAATCCAGAGGTCTCGAGTCCAGTTTTTCAAAAGAATTTCCAGATTTTCATCATTTTTAGAGTTGTCTTGATGATGTACTTTGACAGCTCAATGATGCAGTATTGAGCATCTAGTCCCACCATTGTCCTGACTATTTTTCTTCTTCGTTTTTTTTTCTTTCTTTTTTTCATCCCCTATTTTGCCCTGGAAATCTCCGTGAGTGCTAATTATAATTAAAATTTGTCCCATTGTGTCAACAAGAGCAATTTAGGGGTCATCCAGTGAAAGCTCCATTGCATAACCTCTTGACGGGTGCATTAAGAAAAATCATTGGCGGAGAGAGAGAGAGGAGGGGGAGAACCTGGGAAGGACAAGAAATCAATTCCGGTCCTGGGGTATAGACTTCTGGCAGGACTTAATCCATTTAGGAGGAACGGGCAGAGCGAATGGCCAACATCATCACATAAGTAAATCACCGGCTAGACAAACTCAAAATGGGTGATTAACTCCATCGATATTTGTAAGTGAAGTGTGATGTACCTGAGCTGTGAGTTATTGATATCTGATTTTTGGGGGGTTTAGGTGGCGGTTAAAATCTTCATTGCGTTTTCACAGGGTGGTCAATCATTTCTGAACATAACAATGACATAAAACCACACCTCAATTGTTAACCACAGATCTCCATACCACAAAAAAAACACCTTTACACAACCCATCACGAAGACGGGAGACAATGCCCTCTAAAAAATGTTACTACTTTCCCTTAAAACTACTTTGTTTCTTTTGTTTTTTCTTTCAAAACTGCTGCACGGATGGATTCCTTGATTTGTGAAAAATGCGGACGAAATCTGGCCAGCCTCTTCCAACTGGCTGTCTGCCAGAGCCTATGAGAGGCCCCCCCCCCTTGGACCCACATGCAGTGACATCCACACTATCCCCACTATGGTTGATCAATAACCTTCTGCGAAAGGCAAATCGGAGCAGGGAAGGAGAAGAGGGGGGGGGGGGGGGTTGGTAGGGTAGCCCTGAATCTTTAGACCAAGGGGGAGAAGGAAAAGTTAACAAGTCTGACAGATACGATCCTGCATCTCAACCAACCTCCTCTGTCCTCTACCTACCCCCGCAAACCAAAACGTGTCCGTTGAAATGACAGAAAATGTCTCGGGCGGGATATGCCGTCAGCCAGACGGGCCACCGGAGCAAAACTGTGGCCAGATGGATGCTTTGGTGGTCCAGAATTGGACTCGAATTTGGCCGTGTGTAAGCTACACATCTTCTCACATAATTTAAAATGGCCGGCCAAGGCCACTGATACCACAGATTCCAGTGGCCAAAGGCTCTTTATTTAGTGGCCACTAGCTGGATAAGACTTGAAGGTTTGCATGGTGGAATAGCATAACTGAGCCTTGACTAAAAAAAAAACAGTGGCCGAGCATTATTAGCAGCTAGTGGCCAAGTGGAAGTCTTGCAGTGACACCTCATAACACATCTCTTCTGAGATGATTCGGACTAACAATTTTCTCTTCCAAGGCAAGTGAGGAATTTTCAAACCAGGCACAGAACTGATGGCCCACACAGTGTCCAAAAAAAACAACAACCCCAAAACAGAGTCCACAATATAACAAAATCAAGGGTAAACAGCATCAGCGATACTGTTAAACCCTACTTTACACAGTTTCAATCACTTTGTAGGAAGGACTTTCAGATGACAAGCCAAGGCCCTTGGACTACATGTGCCCTGACCACAGGCATTGCCCAGTGGTGGGTAGGCGGAGGCCAATTACCTTTCCTTGCGCCTGTGATACAAGCATATAAGGTTCCTGATTGCTTAGACACATGTTTACATCACACCAGAGCGCAGGAATGGCAGTTTAGGCTTATTGCTTATATCCCCCTGACACTGTACATGGTTTGATGGTTTACTCTTCCGGACATATCAGGGTTAGCCAATAGTCAGACTCAAAGGTTAAACAAAATTGGTTTAAGTCTAAAGATTGCCACAGTTTGTGTGTTAAACCACTAAACATTCAAAAAAAGGGAACAAAATGGTAATCTGAGTAAATAGAAAAAGGCAAAAAAAAAAACCTCATGGTTTTTGCACCATTCTGCAGTGTAAGAAATAAGTTTATTACTCACGACTAACTATTTGTCGATGTTTCAGTGAAGATTTCTCAAAAAGTACAGCATCCCAGACCGTAAGATCTACAAACTGTGTAAATTAGAAGGAAATCTGTGGACATTGATGTTTTCTGATCTTGCCAATGTTGTATTGGGCCATTAAAACTGGGAGGCCAATTTTTTTTTTCAAAAATGGTTGCCTTGGCCAGTTAGCTTTGGTTTTGAACCTACAAAGACCATCAAGTCTTAAGGGGGAAAAAAACCCACCATGGATACCAGAGATAAACACACATAAAGAGTCTCCCCCCCCTTGCCTCAGCAATTGGCCCCAGAGGGGGGTTATTGATAGGGATTAAGGTAATCTGGGCTAATCCTGTTCAGGGATTTGTAATTTGCCTGGGCAGGGGGTGGGGGTGGGAGGGGTGACTACTGGGTCTCTCTCGCAGGGCGAAATTAAATCCACCTGCCGGTACCATGAAAGGACTGGGACCAATCTTTGGTCCTCTATCCAGAAAAACACGATACAATTTCCTTCTTTTTCATTTGAAAAAAAAGGGATGTGAAGTGAATGATTTGGAACAGACTATAAAAAATGGATTTATTTTAGGGATGATGAACAAAGTGATGAAAAGTGGAATGAGTGACTAACTTCACCCCCTATCAAAAAAAAATAAAAAATGAATAAATAAATAAAATTGGTGAATGGAAAAATGACAATTGTGAAAGAAACTGGAGCTTAACAAAAAATTGTGCATCATGTCGCAAGTCACACATTGGAGAGAAATACACTGACAAGAAAAAAACCTGACCCATGTAAAATTGGTCTGATTGAATTGTAACGAAGACAACAATGCCCGGTTAATCTTTCTCGTGTTCAGGCGGTTTTCTTCCACTTTTTCACTGCTTAAATTGATGAATCACAGTGCGGAAAATGACTCATTCGGGTCGACTTTTTCCCACCCCAAATAAGCCAACAACTGAATCTGGCATAATTGATAATTGAATGATTTTGGGTTTGTAACAAAACAAAAACTTTCAACTGGCTTCATTGTAAATGATTTGTGTAAATGTATGAAACACATTTTCCCAAAACCAAACAATCTTTAAAAACAAATAGTTATGTTGTTCATCTCAAAAACACAAAATCAGCAAGTTTGTTTGCCATTTTTCAAATTGTTAAAAAAAGAAGAAGAAGAGTTGTATCAAAAATGATTTTAACGATTGTGATTTTTTTTAAATCATGGGATAAATTGTGATTGAATTACTAAGGCCTCGATGGCAGGTTTGGGGAAGAGGGGACCCGAGGATGGAAGGAAGGAAGGATTTCTTAAACGGCGGGAAAAACTCAATCAAACTCTGCAAGATGCCACTCGGACTTGGAGGTACCCGTAGAGGTGCCACATAGCTCAGACTGATAGACAAACATTTGCAAGCAAATCCAGACCAGTGTTGTTTACGTGCAACATCTTCTGGTGCCCAAACAGCTACGAGGGCTGGATTTGGGTGGCAAGGGGGGAAGGGGGGGGGGGGGTACGGGCCGCAGGGTTGGGTTTGTGAGGTAATGGCACTAGTGGTGGTGATTGGTGAAGGGGGGGGGACAGAGTAACAACAAGCGCCGTATCAAAAGTGCTGAGCGCCGTGACTGGGGAGTGGGTTCTTGAGAGGCAGGGGGGCAGTCAGGGAAGGGGAACGTTGTGAATTGTAACATCAAAAGGTCGAATAGAAGGGGGGAATTTGACAAAAGGCCAATCGAATCTTATCCCTCATCAAAAGATCCCTCTACCCCCCTGGCTGCATCCCATCCCTTCTGTTGTGCTTGGCCACTACTTACATCCTTGTATACCCCTCAACCCCCCCCCCTCCCCCTCCACCAAAAAAAGCATTAGTCTTAGACAAATACCTTCTCCCCCTTGAAAAGGCCTCCCTCTTGTTGTCGTGTACCCACTAAATACCCCGAGACACCAGCCACCTCTCATCTTCACCGGCCCCTCCGCTTGTTTTGCCCACGATTCACAATCAACAAAACAAACTGTGTACCAATTCTGTCTTGCCGAATGCCGCCCCCCCATCCGAACACAATGGCTTTACGCCGTTACATACGCACTAAACTGTCTCCGGTGATTCTGGTGCAGGAGTTAATCTTGCTCTCCTCCCTCCCCAACTAAGTCTTAGGTTGATGGGGGATAATTGCTGTGGCCGGCAATTTGGTGGTAAGGAGACAATTAGTGCAACTGATTGGGTTCTTGGACAGCCAGCCAGCCAGCCACACTGACAACTGTGATCTGCGGAGGTATGGACCGGATGAACCACAGATTCCTTCTAATCAAAATTGAGGCTCGCTATTCTATCAGACTGTTCCACCACTCAGGTCAGACCAGACCGTGGACAAAAGGGGGGACAAATAAAATTGATCGTCCACCGAGTCATTGGGGGACTACAAAAGAACCACTTCAGGGATAAACGGCGCAAATTAGGGCCTGGATCAAAATGAGTCCATTTCATCAATGAGTCCATTTCATCAAAAGGTCGATTAATCTGGGTCCAGAAGAGGTCTGTCAAAGGTGTGTACGGTAGGTGGTCACACTGAGATGCGCAAGTTGATAATTGGGCCCTCAAATTGACAACACTCCTCGCAACATTCTTGCGGGCACCTTAATCCCGCTTCAAGATGTAAAGTGATCAGAGAGCGGGCAATCGGGTCTTTCTTTTATCGGTCGTTGCCATTTCCACTGGAGTCTGCCTCCTTCCAGGTTTAACCACTTCCACCATCTGATATTGGCCCCCGACGATCACAGTCGCGCCACTAGGCAACGGTGAAGAAGGGGAGACTGTTTCAACACCCAAGCTATAAACCACTCACAGCGGGGGGGGCTCTTGATTTCAAGCGGATTTCCGGTGTCTCTAAAATTGTAACCCTCTTCTCGAACCCGCCGTCGTCCCTGCCCGGGCCCACTGCAATCACACCCTCCTCCCCTCCCTTAAAAAAAAAAAAAAAGCTCGCCTAGGACACCGGGGATATTTCCCGGGAGGGGCGACCTCTCTCACTCCGGTTCCTCCCCTGCAGGACAGGCATTGGATTCCAGGCAACAAAAGCCGAGTAATTTGCTCGGCTCTGAACGAAAAAGAGAGAGAGAGCGAGCGAGAGAGAAGGAGTGTGAGTACTAGCCCTCAGCTATACGAAAAAAAAGAGGAAAAAAAAGGGAGACCACCACTGGTTTCGCCGATTACATAAGCGACAAATTGTCTATTCACTCCAAGTGTTGGGATATAGCCATGCACTCTCCCTCCTTTCTCCTCTTTCCGCGGACGATGCACAAATGTCCCGACGTCCAGACTCTCTGTCCACCACCTCACTCTGGCCAGAAATGGATATACAGCAACGCAAAGCCTCCTCAATGTCCCGTGTGGCAGGCCGGAAGGGGGAATGCTGGCGAGCTATCCATAAAGGCTTAACTACCTCTACCCTCAGAAAATGAAGAAAAGATGAAGCCTGCCATCGGCGAAAGAACCTATCATCAGTATCTGACCCCCAGGAACAAGCTTCATCCCTGAAGACCCCTTCCCCCTAAAAAAAAAAAAATCAACCAAAGCAGTACTCTCTAGTTCACTTCTTTCGAATGAATCTCGGACCCCGGCACAAAATAAAATGATGCCCTGCAATTAGACCGTGTTTATCTTCCTTTCAACGAATCCACAGTGGCTTGTGCTCGGTATAGGGCTAATAGGCATAGCTGTAATTAGCATCTTTTCTCTCTCTCCCTTTTTTCCCAGGAGTTAAGGAGGGATTTCCCTTGGGGGAGGGTTATTTGGAAGAAGAAGAAAAAAACCCTCTTCTAAAGGCATTGTTGGCCAGGTGTGCAGAAGCGGGAATCTTTTCAGTCCGCGTCTGGGAGGGAGAGGATTGCCTGCCTGTGAATGGAGTCTTGGAGACAACATGCCAAGGATGGAAGGGAGGGGAAAAGGCCCAGTCTGCAAAATGCAAGGCCGGTGTTCAGCAGTTGCCCCTCCCCCCTAAAGATACAAGGCCCAGCATTACCCTAATAAGATAGAGGGCTTCTTGTTTTGTGTGGGAGAAGTAAGTTTTGAATTGCTGCCAGAAGCTGCACTGAATTACATCATGGGGGATAAACGGTGTTGCACAAGAACCTGGAAATCTGAATAATTACGGTGTGGTGCAGTTTCGAAAAGAACAGAAGGGCATCGTCTTGCCAAACACTTGGCCAGGTTTTATCAGGAATGCTGGGGGTTGTGGTTAATTTTAAAGTTGTGCTTTGAGTGAACAATAATATTACCAGTAGATATATTTTTAAGACTAATTTTGGTCCATTTTTAGGGGAAAAAAAATATACTTTGGCATCTTTTAACAATGTAGTTCTGCCTTTAAAAAAAAATTGCAGGCCAAAAAAAAAAAACACCCCAAAATTTCATCCACAACCTAAAAAAATGACACGCTGCAAAGCTTCCGATGTCTTAAGCTTGGCTGGCGCTGAGACTGGCTCGTGGGCATTTTCCTAGTCACCGGTCCAGCCAAGTCCTGTCTCAGATTTGTAGGGTGGAAGGGCAGGAGGGGAGGGGGGGACGGGATGGGTGATTAGGCCGTCCGTGCAAATCAGCACCAAACAGCTCCATGGACCACTCGGCCATGAAAAGAGAGCCAGGGGAGTCAGGAGGAGGAGGGGGGGGACGGGGAGAGCCGAAAATGCCAACATCGTCGTCGAGAGGAACGAGAAGAGGACGAAGAAGGGGAGAGGGGGAAAAAAGGTGAAGGGGAAGAGGAGGAGGCGCCAGAGAGAAATGACAAAACAATATTGGTTTTCTTCGAGCCCTGTGTCGGAATGTAAATCTGACACGATTTGAGTCAATTCCAGTGAGTCCGTAAAAAAAAATTGCCGACATCGATGTGGAACGCTGCCATAATATTAATCACGCTCAACTGCTCGGGAAAAAAAAGCAATTGCTAACGTTTAGACAACCCCCCCCCTAAACAAAAAATTATGAAGATTAATACCGGGTATATTCGGTATAACTGTAAACTCTTTAACTGTAAATCACTGTTGTGTGTTCAATGAACAAACGTTTCTACTGTTGCATACAACTTCACACTTATCAACAGATACCACAGACATTTATAGTGCCTTCTAAGATTGGGGCCGCTGAAATAACTTCCACCTTATATTCGGCAATCAATGCGCCTCATTTGATCTTCGTTTTCTCTTTAAAAAAAAAGGGATTCTTACAGCTTCCCATAAATCGTCCATATGCTGGATACCAGTACTTCCCTCTAAAAAAAAATGTGCTGGGAAATTGGGTAATCAGTTTAATCAAGAAGAAGAAGCGATGGGACTAAGGACAGGGTGGGAGGGGGAAGGGCTGCCTCCTACCCAGAATCCCCACCTCCTCGGATGAAATTTCCCAATAACTCCGGGCAAGTAACACGAAACAAAACAAGAGGTATTTAGATATAATTTAAGGGAGGGGGGAGGGAGGGAGGGAGGGAGGGAGGGAGGGAGGGAGGGAGGGAGGGGCAGGGCGAGTGTGGATGTAGAAAGTGAGTAATAGCCAGAGATGGCAGGCCGGGAGGTAATCAGCGGGCTGTCCATGGAAGGTTGTGAGTGGATATATACCAGTAAAAAAAAAACCACCAACAACCAAGAAGAGATAAAGTATAGGCTCGTAGTGCAATATACTCCCCCTTTGCATCTGTGCCACTAGGTACTGGCTTTGGTATCATTGGAATCAGGACCAGGGTTTTTTAACCAAACCAATGGTCCGGCTTGGTGGCTTGGTAACAAAATGCCAAAAGCCAGAGGGGAATGCATCCTTCCCCCCCCCAAAAAAAAAAAAAATCTGCCACTGGAAAAAAAAATAAGATAGAACCATGGAGGACCCAAGCTGAAAACAAAAGTAAGGGCGGGTGGGCGGGCAGAGCTAGGATTTGGGCCTCAACACCGGGGCAACATGATCCAGCGCTGCCTGCATACAACGCTTGATGGGGACAGCCGTGGATGCAATCCCGTAACGGTAGCCTGAACAAATGGTGGCCAGCCGGATAGAGTTATATACCAATGGAGCCTCAGCAATAAAGAGAGAGAGAGGAGAGAGGAGAGAGAGAGAGAGAGAGAGAGAGAGAGAGATGGAGAGAAAGAGAGAGGGGAGGATAAAGATACAGAGAGGGGGAGAGAGGGAGAGAAAGAGGAGGGAGAGGGAGAGGAGAGAGAGAGAAAGAGAAAGAAGAAGAGAGGGAGGAGGGAGAGGGGGAGAGAAAGAGGAGGGAGAGGGAGAGGAGAGAGAGAGAGAGAGAGAGAGAGAGAGAGAGAGAGAGAGAGAGAGAGGAGGAGGAGAGAGAGAAAGAGAAAGAAGAAGAGAGAGAGGAGAGAGAGAGAGAGAAAGAGGGAGAGAGGAGATTGGAGTCTCACAGTAACTGGTTCACAGGAGGAGACTTGGCTGATAATTCGGATGGATTGAGAGGGTAGGGTAGCCCCACTTACTTATTCACATACCTAACTCTAAAATAGGATGACCAAGATCATTTAAGCAACTCCTACAAAATAATGAACCCGCCCTCAATGCACTGGTAAGGCAGCTGCAGATACTCTCTCTTCTGAAACCTCATAGGAAAAAAACTACTCCGCCTTTCTCCTTTAGCACGGAAAATAACTATCATGTCAAATGAACACAAAGTGACTGGAGGGCCATCTTTTAAACTTAACTCAAAGACAACTAATGGATGGGGCAAACACGTCAGTCCGGCGATTTTGTTTTGCAGCGATATTGTTTTTCAGCTGACAAATGCACGGATCACTTTGATTTTGTCTGGGTAAAGGGACAGAGAGAGAGAGAGAGAGAGAGAAAGAGAGAGAGAGAGAGAGAGGTTTGTCACTGCGATGGACCACACAGGTACAGGGATGTCCCCTACAACGACGAAAGGGGCCGTAGAACCCTAAAAAAAAAATGTAATCAATGCTTGGATGTCCCGTCTATCTTGACCTGAGGGGAGCCAAAGAAGTCGTCTACTCACACCTCTTCCCCCCCCCCTAAAAAAAAAAAGGAAAATGACGAGGGACGATGGTGACAACCAGACACAAATGGTTATTACACAAGCTAAACGGAAGACTTGGTCAGGCTGGCAATGTATGGTCCATCTCAAGCCTTCTCTCCCCTACCCTCTATGTCACTTCAACCCCCACCCCTCCCCATCACTCCCCATCCCACCAAATGCCCCTACTAGAGCAAATGAAGGCAGACAGGGGTTTTTTTTGCGTCCAAAGGAAGCAAAAAAAAGGCAACCGTCAATCAGAAATGCATTTGCAAAATCGGCATGCCCCCCAGAAATGAGTGTTTTCAGATACTCTTTTCAATCCTCTTCTTTTTTTCCCATTTTTTTTTTTTTTACTCCTTCATCTACTTCTTTACTTTTTTCCATCCTACAACCCCAATATTCTTTCTTTCCCTTGCCTTCCTCCCTTCCTTTGCTCTACCCTTCTCTGTTTTCCTTTCTTTGTAGGTCATCCAGCTAGCTCCAGGAGAAAGAGAAGGAAGATGGTGGAGAGGGGGGAGGAGGAGGTCGGCCGATACGCAGGAGGGAGTGCGGGAACAGAGAAGAGAGAGAGAGAGAGGGAGAGAGAGGGGGGAGGGTGAAAGAGAGGAGGACGGGGAAGAGGAAGTTGGCGGAAAGGATCAGTGTTGCTTCTGGCTTGAAGGCAGTAAACAGAATCATGAAGTATCGATTTACCGCTCAGCATGCACGGTCATACAGCCATTATTTTGGGGAGTGTCTTTTTCCCTTGCTCCTCTATTTTTGATATGGGGGAGAGGGGGAGGGAGAAGATTTCGCAGCGGAGCAATGAAAAATGTATGGTCTAGGTATGCACGTCTTTTTTTTTCAGTCTGATGGAGTTTAGTTTTCCTTGAGTTTAGCAATTTTCTCACGGTCATTCCAAACGTGATGCCAATAAATAGAGCAAGAGAAATTAACATTTTTCAAGCCACAGTGAAATAAATGATGCACTGATCTTCTGAGGAAGGCAATATTTTTTATAGGTGCAAAACAATCTACAAAGTTGCAGACCCTGTGAAATCATGACCTCAAAACAATGACAAATCTATTACTGTTCACGTGCATCCATAGTTTCAGATCGCTGTAAGCATTTTGAGGTCAAACATTCTTGACGTCTCAAAGAGGACTTGGGAAAAGAAGAGAGGAGTGATTCGTTCAATTCTCACTTCTAAGTAATGAATAAAAACAGTTTACAAACTGCTTACTGACACACACACAAAAAATATATTTAAATCTCAAAAAATGAAGAGTGCAAGATAATTTCACTCTGTCAGGACCTTTCTCAAGGTGAAAAAAATAATCACATTTCCATTCTCGTTTTTTGACTATTTCGTTTTTGGCTGGATTCAATTCTTCGTCATTTTTGGGGAAATAAAGGTTCACGGCTAACATCAATCTGATTCCGGAATCCTACGATCAAGCTTTCCTGGAAATAAACGCAGCCAAGAGGAACTTGGAAACCAAGTCGTGGGGGAAAGGCCGAAATTGTGTTTCGGCTAAAACTTGCCCGACTCCCAAAAGTGCAGCTTGGAGTGAGTGAACTCACGGGCTACCGTATTTCCCCCCCTTTTTTTTCTGTTTGTCAAAAATAGAACAAATTGCAGGTCTCGCTAAAACATTTTCTCGCCCTCTCTCTCTCTCTCCCCCTCTCCTTTTCTTTTCTTTTCCATATCCTTTCTTCCTTCGATAGGCAAATACGCAGATGAAGTGTGGGTGCGTTTGTACAAACCCCCACGCTGAGAATGTATTGAATCACAGTGACAAGTTCGCTTGTATGTGACTCTGCATTTGGTTATTTCATTTTGTGGCCTCCTCCTGGGACAGGGACAGGGGGGAGAGAGAGGGAGGGAAAGAGGGAGAGAGGGAGAGAGTGATAGGGGGTGAGAGGGGGAGAGGGAGAGAGAGAGGGGAAGGGTGGGAGAGGGGGAGGGAGGGATCGAGGGAGTGAGGGAGTGAGGGAGAGAGGGCGAGAGGGAGAGAGGGAGAGGGAGGTTGAGAGGGAGAGAGAGGGAGAGAGAGGGAGAGAGAGATGGGGAGGGAGGAAGAGAGGCAGAGAGGCGGAGAGGGAGAGAGGCAGAGAGGGAGAGAGGGGGAGTTTTTAAAAATGGGGAACAGGCAAAGAAACACTGAGATGGTGGGAAACAAGGGCAGGAAAAAGTTGCCTGACATTCCCAGAGGAACCTTGGCTGAGGAGTTACACACCTCTCTGACAGGTCCCCGATTACAGTGAGGAGGGGATCTAGGTGAAGATAGGGAAGGGAATGGGTACCTAGTATAGGTGGGGTGAGTGGTGGGGTGGCCCATGCACCATGGCAGGGCAAGAATAGGAGTAGGAACCCCCCCCCCCCCAATTGAAAGGTTAACACTGTGAAACACAGGAGTTGCCCTGCTAAGGAGCTGACCTCAAGTAACCCCTGGGGTGACCCCAGTCGACCCCAAGCAACCTCCCCCAAAAAAACAAAAAAAGATCCAGAACTCTCATCCTCAGCAACCACCTATTCTGTATACACAGCTGTTCTTCCTGAGTGCTTCTCTATCTATCCCTCTGCCTTTCTCTTTCAACTGCTCCCTTGTCCGTCTGCCTCTTCACCTGCTTGTCTGTCTGTCTGTCTGTCCGTCTCTCTCTCTCTTCCCTTCCCCCTTCCCCTCTTCTTTTACTTTTCCCCAGTGTCGTCCGCTCTTAGTTTGCACAGACGACAAAAAAGTAGCGGTCTCCAGGTACAGCAATCTCACAGTTCTCAACGTAACCTGAACCCAACCCTCCCTCCCTCCCTCCCCCTCTCCTACAGATAATTCACTCTGGCCAAATCAATTCGCGAAAGGAAAGAGAGAGAAGAAAAAAAAGAGAGTCTGTAGACTGTAAAAGAAAGAAAGAGAGGGTGAGAGCGATACAAAGACAGATCAAGCATTTGCAGGATATGTCTTGGGTGAGGATATCTCATTGCGACTGCTTCACTGTTTTCTTCATACGGGGCTGGGTTCATGTCCAAGCCCAGTCAAATGTTCTTTGCTGCATGAATATCTTTTTCTTAAAATATTATCAGTCTGTAGCAGACTGTGACTTTTTTTTAGAAGGAAGCATCAAAATCTTATCCCCGGCCGGATAAAAGAGAAAGGGGAAGTTTTTCTAAATGACACCATCACCGACAGCCAGACTGAACAGGGGGGTACATTATATATTGAAACACCATCTTCAACAACTGAACAGAACCGAAGGGGGACACTACTATTCACAACATCATTTTTCTATTTTTTTAGAATTTGTCAATAATGGCTGATTCAAATGGAAAACTTTTCCACACCCAAGAGAAGTAAAACTTGTTCAATTTGTGACACATTTAAGCGATTCAGAATTTCTTTTGGGGATTTTTTTTTTTTTAAGGACCGATGCTCACAGCGAGAGTCTGGTTTGCCCAGGCTTCAAATACAGTGCACCCTTTGGAAGTTACAAGCATTTGTGGAGGAGATGAGCCTGATGGGATGGGAGAGGAGGGGATTTAGCAGAAGCCTGAGAGATGAGGAGAGTTGAAAGCTGTCTGCGGGGGTGGCGGGGGGAGGGAAGGAGGAGGAGGAGGAGGAGGAGGAGTTAGGAGGTGTTGGAAGAGAAGTCACGGAGTGTCCTCAAACTGTTACCGATGTTGCACCCACGCAGTAAAACAACTGTCCAGGAGAGAGAGAAGCGTGGAAAAAAAGAGATATATCCATCGCTAGCGATATCCACACCGATTGATCACCAGCCCTGCTACAGGGAGATGGCATGGAAAGAAAAGTCGATTTAATCAACCGAGGGGGGGAGGGAGGGAGGGAGGGAGGGAAGGACACGGGGACTCGGCATGTCAGTGTACGCTGGCACCAGGCAACTGATTCCTTTTGGTCGGGGCACGATCTGCGACGTCCAGTATCGTTTCTCTCTTGGGCTAGCCTGGGATGTGTCTCGTCTGAGGCTGGACAGCAGCAGTGGGGAGGGAAGACTGTGGGAGGATCAGGGACAGGCTAGCCGGCTTTTAAGATCCATCAACTCCCGACGGCCAGCCAACTTGTTCCCTCTCGCTCCTACCTTCCCTTCCCTTACAAACGACCCACCTCACCCTCCTCTCTCTCTCTCTCTCTCTCTCTCTACCCCCGTGTGCTGTAAGCAGACACTGATTGGCTAAAGCCTCGTGCTGCCCTGGGTTTGCGCGCTGATGACAACCAGCTTCGCATTCCCCGGATCTAATCCCACCCTTCAATAGCCACTCCGGCGAGGCCTGCATGTGTTACCACCGAGCAAAGGCCAGAAGAGCCTTCCAAGACGTGCTGATGAGGTCGACCGCGAGGATAGAAGAGAGAAGAGGGGGAGAGAGAGGCAGAATCCACCTCACCCCAATCCCAGAGGCTACCACGGGGAGAGAGAGAGAGGGGGACACCCCAAAAAAACCCACACTCTTCCACTGAAGTTACTCGGCTAAAGCCGTCTTCTTTAAATAGAGGATCACCAACCCAAACCCACCGAGCTGAGATCCGAGACGCCTGGAATGAATTGCAGCGATATCGCAACGGATGTAAATCCCACAGAAGCAAATAAGACTTCTAATCAGCGCACCAAAGAAAGCCATCTCCAAGGGTTCATGAGCATAACACAGCAGTCGTTTCACTTTACCATCTCAGGAAGGGCGGTGCTGTTCACAAGTCAACTTCAACATTTGAATTGGGATAGCCGGTAGTTTCGTGAGTGTGAGACACATTTTGTTCAGAGCAGCTGCCTGAATGTTTTCATCAGGCATCTGGCAAAGCACTGGATACTCGGTGCTTATTACGTACTGTAGAGCAGGGCAAACCCTCATTGAATGACCACGTCTTGTAAAATTTGGAATTACAGTGCCCAGATAGACACTCGACTGATCAGTGATGTTTGGTTCGACAGACATCTAGCAGATGATCCACATCCACCAGCCTGTGCTGTCTCCTCAGAAGGAGAGTGAGAACCAGAGATACGTAAGGACTGCAAACTACACAGTGAAGTAAGGGGAAAGAGGGAAAAAAAAGGGAAAGGCAAAACCTGAAGCTCGGGCAACCTTGAAACAAGTGCGCGCACGTACGTCGTCCTCGTTATCCATACTCCCCTCGTTCCAACAAATGATGATATTAGGGAAATACCCGCCCATCCATTTGGGGGCTTAATTGGGGACTTTTTAATCCCATTATGAAGTCGTTTGAATAATAAATCGAGTGAAGAGGAGGAGGCCGCGCAGAGGGGAGGAGGGGGGGGGAGGGTGAAACAGCGGATGCAGCCTCTCCAGTCGCTCGTTGGAAAAGAGAACATCGCTCTGGCATTGGGGGTAATTGAAAGGGAGATGCCCTACCCTACCTCTCCGCCCCTCCCTTCTCGCTCCCTCGAGTTAAACCTGGGGGTAATTTGCTCAGTGGTTGTAATGGTCTCTTTTTTTCAGAGACGGTCGTCCATCAATTAGACTCGAATGCCCTGCCATCAACTGCAATCGAAGGGCAAACTCAAAGACAATTTCTCATTAAGGGCTGGCTCTAGCAACAAAACAACCTGCTCCTAAAAAAAAAAAAAAATCTGAAAATTATAACTGATCATTTACAAGCTAAGATACAGCTAATGGTAGTTCCATATCATCTCTACCAAAAAAAAAATAATAATGTTGCAAACTGCTTACTGACTTAAATGACAAAAATGCACATCTCAAAAAATGAAGAGAGCCAGATCAAAACTTAAGGGGAAAAAATAGGAATTTTTTTTTCAAGTTTCTCGTGAGGATGTTAGGAAAATACGGGGAAGTCACAGGGAAACGGATTCCGGCCAAGCATAGTCAGCCAAACCCTAAGCCAATTAATTCACTTTCCGCAAGATCTTTGCCGGTCGGCTGCACGACAGTCTAACGGCGGACAGACAGCGGCCAACACTTTGCGTACGTGATTGAGGGATACGTGCGCCGACATTCCTGGCCCGCAAACAGACAGAAAGAAAAAAAAAACGAAAAAAACAAGGCACCTGTGTCCTGACTGCATAATTAATTTGACTAACAGTCCCCCCCCATCTCTCTCTCTCTCTCTCTCTCTCTCGAACACTCTGACAGTGTTTTGGCCAGGCACGCCAACAAACATTGTTCTTTGGTGGAGGCTGGAGGGTAGGTTGGGTGCATGAATGTCCTGGAACAAGACTTCGGACCCTGGACTGGACTTTGAGGGCTTTTCACCCTTCTCGGTAGACACTGCTTCCATTCAGATGGTGTTAAGGGATTTTTCTCTGTGTGTTTACCGAGAAGCCCATAGGTTTTGTACATGGTCAAACTCGGTGGTCATGAGTCCGTCTGTGGCCAGAACTGGAACCAATGTCATAGAGTCGATAAAAGCATTTAATAGCATGAAACATGAGTGAAGTTTGGGTTGGTGAGGTGATCCCATGTGATTTTGTTGTGCTTAAAACAATTGTTGGCGCTTAAAGCCCTAGCTACACAACATTGGTCGAGGTCAAAGAATAGCATCCATACGATGTCTGATCCAACATATGCATGAAATAGCACACCTGTGAACATTTCGGCTCAATCCGCCAATCGAGTCTCGATAAAATTGTGAAAACCGCTTCATTTGTTTCGCGAAAATGTAGCATTCAATGCCGTACTGTTCCGAAAAATAGTTTAGATCTCGGTGAGACGTCAACAATTTCTTTGACTCTTTTCTCCCAAAATACAACATTTTAAGCAGAAATATTTCAGTGTGAGGTTTCTACTATAACCATCGTCAAACTGTATAAGTTTCATGTAAATCTCTGATCATTTCTGTTTTTCGATCTTACCAATGTTGTGTAGGGGCTTTTAGCAAGGTCTACATGTATGAAATAGGCCCCTGGCAATGTGCACACACTTTCCTAATCATCGCCAATGTGTATATCAATCGCTGAGCGAGAAATCTATCGCAACACAGTGTGACTGACTTGGAGGGTGTTCACACAGAAATCATTAACTGCTTCTGGTACTTGTGGGCTTGCAAGGGTATTAGCAGTGATCACACACCAAGAGTTTAGATGCACCCCCCTTCCTGGTTGACACAAAGTGCCTGGTGCTGTGGAATCTATCTATCTCAGTGGGAGGGGATTTAAAGCATATAATGCATGAATGCACTTTCTGAGCTCTCAGAGAAGTTCGGAGGCAAAAGGGGCTCAGCGTCCATCCCATCCAAGACCCTTTGGGAGGGAGGAAACTTGTCTAGAATTCCTCCCTGATCAGAAACCGCACCAAATATCCAAATGGCCAAAACTTATTCCCGACTGGCAAAGTGATTCTGAGTCGATGGCCCTACGCATCCATTTCAGACAGTCGGTCGGACAGTTGGAGAAGGGTTCGTACGGTCAGATAAGAGAGAACCATTGCGGAAGAGAGAGAGATAAGAGAGAGTGCGAGTCGTCAGTGTTGTTTTTAGGCGGCGAGACATTAATTCAGCTGTGTTTTCGGACGGATGCTCAGCTGAAATCGTCCCGGCGCGAGAATTCTGGGTCGAAAGCGGAGCATAGGCGTGGGAGGAAGGGAGGGAGGCATTTTGAAGATTTTCCCGCAAACACGGCACGACAGAAATCCGATGGACGGCAACGGCATGCAAATGGCTGTCCTGCGACGGCCCTGCACTTTCCCACACCCTCATTGATAATCCCCCAAGCTCCCCCTGAGTAGCTGAGCACCAATATCACAATCTGAGGTAGAGGCGAAGAACCACTGCACTGACAGTAATCTCGAGAAAGTGCAATCTAGACTCTTGCTCTCAGCTCGTCAAATTTTCTTTCCCTTTTTTTTTGCTCTTCTAAATGTGAAAAAAAAGCAACGAAAATCTGACTGCTGGATCGGATTTTACAAAATGGCCATTCTCCTTCTGGGAAAGGTTCTGCTAGAATCAGAACAACACACCCCTAATTTTGTTTTTCTTAAAAAAAAAAAAATTATAAGCTTTTTTTATTTTTTAAATATTTTTTTTGGGGGGGACTTCAGTTCGTCAAAGCAGATTGTGATATTTTGTAATCTCTTTAATATTTGCATTTTGAATTCAAGACATCGAAAACTAATTTGTCAGTAGACCAATTCCATGAATCCAAGCAGCTATTCCTTTTCTCAGAGGGCCTAGAAACAACTAAAAGAGAGAAAGAAACGGAGGGGAATAAAAACAACAGCTGACCTTTAAAAGCACTAGGTTTTTTTTCCTTTCCTCCTAAACCAGCACTTCTCTTCTTTGTGTGTGTTTGTGTGTGGACATCTCAACTTGGGCAAGATAGAGATCCCAGATAGGAAAAAAAAAAAAAAAAAAAAAAAAGAGGAGCCTGTCACCGGCTAAGATGCGGGGTACCGTGTGCGACAAGTGAAGCCTGCAATTACCGGGCAGACCTGTCATCGGTACCACGACATATAATGCCCCCCTCCCACATGGCTCCAAGGCCCAACGTTTCGCAATCACCAACGAAAAAAAAAGGGGGGAGGAAAGGATAGAAAGAAAGACAAGGGGAGAACAAAATTGTGCCAGGTTCGGATGAACCGCCACGGAGGAGAGGTAGCACTCGGGGAACAATTCAACTTCTGGAAACATCTTGGAAAGTCTTCCAACCGCATCATTCCTTTATTTTTAGACGGTCTGATTTTTAGATCGTGTTTCTAGCTGGACTTTTCTCCCTTGGCGGGGCTTTTGCATATCACAAAGCCTCTTGCCCACACGGGGGGAAAAAACAATCAGGCCCTCTAGAATTCTTTTCTACTTCGGTTTGTACATTTTAGTCGTCAAATTTTTTTTTAGGAGGGGATTTCTTCGAGGAATATTTCTCCTGGGTAAAAAAAAAAAACACTAAAAATTCACAGCCTGACCTGGAAGGTTCGGTCTCGTATGAAAGCCTTTTCTTTTCAACTTTTGAAATCTGCATTGCATTTTTTTAAAACAAAAACATCCAACATCTCCTGTAATTTTAGACGGATAGCCCCAAAAAGCCAAGAGTGCACAGTAACGGTCACCTATCTTACAGGAAATTAGGAATACTTCTGCTAAACAAGGAGGAATCACAGAGCAAACTACATAGGAATACATGTGTATTTCCAAGCCAAAAATTATAATCTGATGTCAAGAGCTTGTTGTGACAGATTTTTAACCAAAAAAAAAAGAGGAATGATTCCTCCAAAATAGGAATGGTTGGCGGCTAATGGCATACACTGCTTTGTTTGATTGTCTTGTTGGCTATTATTTGGAGATGATGCATTGGTATGTCCAGTGCCCTGAGGTATGCGCTATTTGATTAGTGCATGCATCAGTCACATCCTCCGACTAAAAAAAAAAAGAAACTACCCCTGAGATGGCAATGTAGCCAATCAACAAGAAAAGCTGCAGGACGAGAAGCAGTGCTGAATGGGAAATATACTACAGGTGCCAATGGATGCTCCCAGTAGACCAAGACCAGACCACTCCGGAGCCAGGCTGTTTTTTGTTGTTTTTCCTTTCCTTTTTGGGGGGTTATTCCATTTCGAGAAAAGAAGAAAAAAGGAAAGAGAGCTGTGACCCCACATGCCCTATTTCAAGCTGTGTATTTAGTCTGGAGAATTCAAATGTTAAATAAACATGGGCCACCTCCCCCGTCCATATCTACATGTATCCCCCTACCCCTCCCTCCTCTGCCTTCTCCTTCCTACCGGTGTATCCACAGTGCCAGCTCAAAGGACAAGCAGTCTGATGGCAACATTTCAAACAAAGCTCCGCTTTCCTGCACATACAAGCTCCTGGAAGTCACCGGGGAGAAAGATAAGTCGGGCTGCTTGCCAGCGCCGTAATCCGAGATCACTATCCACAACTGCATCATTGAAACTCTACAAATATTTTCCCCTCTTTCGGTCTTTTTTTTTGGGGGGGGGGGTTTGATCACATACAGGATCTATTTTGGGGGGCCAGTTTCAGATTCGGCTGCTTGTTTTTTCAAGAGTGAATAAATTCACATTTTATAAATTCATTCAGACTAGACGAGTATAAGAGTTGTATCACTGATTTCTTTGGCTTTAAGATTTTGAATGTTTTTTTTTTTCCCCGCTTTTATATAATGCCTAGCAGTACTACATCTTAATTGTTGGAATTTTAGACAGGTTCGTGTCTGTTAAAAAAAAAAGTGGATTTTTTTTCCCTCCTCAAGTAACTTAGTATTTTAGACATCAATAATTTGTGGAGAGAGCTGGTAAGTGTATCTCTTTTGCAAATAGCGGGCTTTTAAAACCTGAAAATTGATCACTTTATGGGTATAAATCATAACTTTGCCTGCATCAGAAAGAAAATCAATAGGGAGGAGGGAACTCACGGGACCACAGGAAGCCTAGCTTCTCCCTGTCCTTTCCCTCTCCCTTTCCCTCCGTCTCCCTCTCTCTCTCTCCTCTCTCTCTCTCCTCTCTCTCTCCTAGTATGTATCGATGCAGAAGAGATCTCTAATTGAATTGGAGTAAAGCGTTCATAGGATTTCCTCCATTCTTCATTAAAGGACTCTGCAGTTGGCAGGGGGGTTATTACGGTAACCATTACCAGGATGAGGAGCCAGTGGTCTCGGAACAGTCTCTTTCCAGCGCCAATTTTTCTTCTTTCCTTCCCCCTCCCCATCCCCATCGCCCTCCCTTCTTTATTTTCTGCGCCAGTTTGTGTATTTGTCCCCGATCCCTTCGTTCATATCTTATTCGTCTGCGCAGGGAATCGAGCTGGTTTTTTTTTTTTCGTCTCTGGCGGTCGAGCGCATTTCCATCCCGAAACCATTAAGGCGGCGCGATCATTTGTCTATGCTGGCTCCTAACCGCGTTGATCGTTTTACGTCTTGTTCTCTCACGTCGCCGGGACGTCATTACGGGCAAACTACGAAAAACTGCCCCGAGCAGGGAAGGAAGTAAGTAATATTTCCTGCATTGGCTGGGGAGGAACGAGGGAGGGAGAGAGAGGAGGATGGAGGAGGAGTAGGAGGAGTACGATTCCAGGCCGGTAGAAGAAGAATGATGGCAGTATATACAAACTGACGGTTGTATTTTTTCCCTGTGTGTGCTATCCAAGGCCCCCTTCCCCCCCCACTAAAAAAAAAAAAATTGATACAGAGGGGAAGACACTTCCAAGATTATTTTGCTGTGGTTAGAGGCAGTTCTTGTCAGACCCTAGCCAACAAAAGAATATAAATAAATGATGGTGTCATCAAAAGTTGAGAAGACAACTTCCCACGGCGCCCCCTCGCCGTGACAGCAAATCACCAGTTTTGCAAAATCAAGACGATCCGTCTTCAAAATCTCGCTGACACTGCACTGTCACTGCATCTTCTTCTCCTTCTCCTACTCTCCTCCAAAGAAGCTGATCATTCTTCATGACACAAGAGAGTCGATGGGCCAGCAAGGAAAAGTCCAGACTCTCACACGTGTGCTGCTTGGCCACCAACCCGTAGCTAAAGTGGAGGCCGTCACTTGGGGAGGACCCAACTTTCTAGAAGGCGAGTGAGAGACCCGCGCCGTACATCCTAAAGACCTCGGCCTCTCACTGCATCCGCACATCAGCTGACTCATCTACCCGAGTGATACATTATGTATCTCAATTTTTCTTCGGCAAAAACAATTAGGCACCCCTAGTCGTTGACCGACCCCAATATTGTATACCGTTCCGCTTCAGTCATCTCTCGGATCCATATACATTTTTTTTCTCTTTGAGATGGGGAGGGGGGGGGGGGTACGACGAGATGGAAAACTGAAGGAGTCATCGACTGTATTGAATATTTCATATCGTGCGGGATGAATGAAAGGGGAAGGGGGTAACTCAACCGCTGCTTAAGAGTCTCTGCAATTCTTCTATATGGCTTCCATAAGGATTTTGGATTCAGTGTCCACGGACGGAGCACTGAAGCACACTAGAATGTATACAGGAACGAAATTTATGCTCTTTAAAAAAAAAAAAAAAACAGAAAGAAAAACAGTATCGCTTTATTTATTTTTTTCGGAGAAGTGTTTGGAGAGTGTAGGAGGCTAAAAAAAAAAAACCTTCCTTTTCCCCAACCGATGCAAGAGATTTCAAGAGATTTTGAAATCTAAGACCGGGCAAGTGGGGCTCACTTACAACAAGTCTGAGTTTGAGGAGGGGGCTGGGGGGGGGGGGGGGGGTTGGCGCTACTGTATCCCTCATCTCTTGAGACATGCTTGGACAAACATCCAACTTTGTCAACCCCCAACAAGTTGGACAGACCGACGGACAGACTCACTGGCAGTGTGGCAAAGAGGTTTTATTTTAAGGTTCTGTTTTCCACGAGCTCCCCCAGACAAGTCAGCTGCCTTTCCACACAGATTAATGTGGTCTGCATAATTCAGTAGGTGTGCCACAGACATCCCAACCCCCCTCCCCTCATTTTTCATCCCAGTAAACTTCCATTCTGACCCCCCCCCAAAAAAAATAAAAAAAAAATAAAAATAAAAATCCTTCCGTCTGTCCTAATTTGGAAACAAAATCTGTTAAAGAGCAAACTATGATCAAACAGGAACACAATGGACACTGTAGTCTCAAAATCAAATCTCTGGACAGATAACAGGCATTCAAAATCTTGGAAAACCACATTCTTGGGGAGATGTCAAATCACTATTGGACTTTAAGAGTGCATTCAACCTTGTCTGCCTTAAACTCATCAGCTGAAAACAGCCCCCCCCCCCCACACAAAAAGAAAGTTTCCATACAATTTGACTGCCATTGATTTTTAGTCGCTGTGCAAGTAATGTCTGCACCACCCTGGTGCTTTCTCTTTTCCTTATTTCTTTCAGAGGTTGGATGACAAAGTTCCTAACGACTTTAAGGTGAGAATCCCGGCAGGTATCTCGTTTCAGGTCACCTCTTGAGAGAGAGACTGAGAGAGAATGGACACTTTAGGAAGCGGCGCAGAACCTAAAAAAAAAAAAAAAGGAATTCCAAGACCTTCAAATTGAATACGCACCTGCGTGGCGTCACGACCCTCATCAAATTTTTTTATCGCCTTTTTTTTTTTCGGGTCATTTTATCTCGTCCAGTCTTTGCGGTCATTTCTTTTTCTTTTTCTTAAAGGCGGGTGATAGATGAGGTGGCATGGTGTGGAATGGCTTCACTGGACTTGTCGTCGGAGGGACGGGGGGAAAGGATGTGCTAATTAATGCCTTGGTTGGGGCCATTTGGCCAGGGGGGGGGGGATGGGAGCATCTTCCCCTAGAACCAGCGACGCCAGTTGAGTCATGAGACCACTGATGTGAGACCAATACCTAATGGGAGGTAGTGCCAAATGGTTGTGTGTTTGGGGGGTGTGTGTGTCTCCTAGGCACCTCAGGATCACACCTGCCTTCGGGGACTGTCTAGTGCCTAGAATGTACCTATGGCTCGTACACAAAGCACTGTGCGTGTACAAAATTGCCTGTGGTGCAGAAGGATCAGAGTTCAGTGCTGGCCAAGGTGGCCGGTTGAAGGCCATCCTCAACTGGCCAGCAAGGCTAGTTGAAACTAAAACAGCACAGGCAGTCTCATGGTATAGCAATCTCCTTCCAATCATAGCAAAAATGTTGCAAAGCATGACATTTCTCCGCCTTTGAGAGAAAGGTCCTGAGAAAGAGATAGTGAGAGAGTGAGAGAGAGAGAGAGAGAGAGAGTGAGAAAGAGAGAGAGAGAGAGAGAGAGAGAGAGGGAGAGAGAGGGAGAGGGAGAGAGAGAGAGCGAGAGCAAGAGCGAGAGCGAGAGAGAGAGGAAGAGTAAAATGAAATGGCCCACCAGTATGACTCACTGAAAGCCAATATACAGCCATATTACTCATTTAAAACTCCAGGTCCTAGAAATGGTATCCAGTGACAATGAACTCCAAAAACGATACAGGTTTTATATCCCGGTTTAGAATCTAAGTTGGCGTATATGGGGTGGCACACACCGTGGCATTAATTCGATAACAGGGAAGGCCTCCCAACCACCTCCTCCCCCCCCCACCACCCATCCCCCAATCGGTTCCCATTGTTCCCCTGATTGGTTTATAATTTTCTGCTGTGTCCTCGATTGAATTACCGTAACTCAGTATCGGCCTAAACATGCTGAGTCAGTCCCCTCGTAGAGCCGCCGTTCGTCCTCGCATCGATTTCCCGGTTTTTTTGGTGTGCCGGCCATCGGGCCAGTCAACTTGCAGTGGTGGTGGAAGTTCCCACACAGAGAGAAACCAATATGACGCAGTGACTAATCTATCCCTCTCATCAATTAGTGATACGCAAAAGCAAATCGAGATATAGGGCCTGATGTTTTTGAAACCCCAGCGGGACCGTTCTCGAAAGCCAGAGGAGAGACCTCGCTCCTTACTGCCTTTCGGAAAAGAATCGTAGATGTCCCGACACCTCAGGTGTGTGTACGTTTGCTGAGTCCTTCAAGTCAGTTGAGCGAGCGAGTGACCAAGAGTGCGGGTTCATTAAACACGGAATGATGCGCTACTAATCCAGTCAAATCTAAATTGTCTTCGCTGCTTTTACACTTGGGAATATAAAAGGATCTGGGTGCTGGTACAAGCCATAACTAAGAGCGATAACCATAGTGCCCTGCAGAATCCTGCAGCCTACAACCCTCTAGTCTATCATGATTATAATCACAAGGTCCCCTCATTCAGTACAAATAAAAAAACCTGACAAGCATACATGGATCTATAGCCTGTGACTGGAAACCCCTCAGAGAGATAGATAGCGGATGACAAGTCTGGAAGGACACCACTTGTAATCATGGAGAGCTCAGGTGGTAGAGAGGCAGTGCAGTAATCCAGTGGCCTTAGGCCGGAGACCCTCCCCTCTCAGTTTGTTTGATTTTTTAAGTCTTCTTTTAGAGTTTTTGGTCAGCTCCACTTTGGTGGACTATTACTGCCATGTCATACTTGGTGGTCATGCATGATGTCCTATGGTGGGGTGTGGGTAAGAGCAGGAAATGCCATCTGTCTCCAATCTCCATTCCTGTACATGTACATAAAAATCCACCCGGGGTGTGGATTTCGCATAGCCTTACGGATGCATCGTAACTCAACTTACGGTGGATAGCCCATCGTAAGTTGTGTCTGGCAGTATAGTTTCTGAGCATCGCTCATCGCCTTGCGATTGATCGTAAGTTACAATGAGTATCTAAAATCGACCCTGGGACAATCCCCCCTCATCCTGAACGGAGATGCAAAGGGACACTTGGCCAAAGGATGCCAACAGAGGGCTTGTGGAGGTAAGGATGGATGGATGGATGGAGGGAGGGAGGGAGGGAGGGAGAGAGGCAGGAGGCAGTCAGAACCATTGCTTCCTACTCCTCATACTCCACAAGCACAATGCCTGACGACAAGCAAACGAGATTGTACCTCAGTGTGTAATTTGCATGTTCTCCCCCCCCCCCCCTCCTTCCCCTCCCTATATCGTGGTCCACTAACTAGCCTCCCTTCCCTCTCTCCTCCTCCCACTACTATCCTCCTTCTATCGATGCCTCCGGGGTACCAGCCGGCCATCGCCTAGCGCTGCTCGTTTCACGGGTAACCCCGGCAAACCGTAATTGCCCCGGCCCCAACCAAAGGGCCCTTCACTTATGCACAGATAGCCACAGCAGTCAAATTGCTGGCAAGATGCAGGGCAAGGGAGGACAAACAGCTGAAACCTTCGAGAGACGAATAAAGAGTTGGAGAATTTGGCTAGAGCAATCAATCTGAAAAGCAACGATTTTGACTCGAAAGAACGACAGCAAATACTCAGCTCAAAATTTCAAATCCTTTTACCTTTGAGAACTTAGACCCAAATAGGATTTGAAACGTCAGGCCCTCTCAATTTTTCTTTCCAGTTGAAATTCAGCATGCCTGACTCAGTTGCAGATTCGCGGGGGACCACAGGAGACACAGAAAGAAGTCAACTTAGGGCAGGCCAGCCCCAGTTTGCAGGACAGTGATTGAATGGTTAATAAGTGCAGCCAACACACTGATCGGTGGTGATCCGAAAACGAAGACATGGCCCAATTACATTGCCTATGATAGGTAAGCACATAGTTGCTCAGTGCCACGTTACACGGCTACATTTTGTGCAACGACCCAATGTTTTATCATAAGAGAGAGAGGGGGAGAGAGGAGAGGGAGAGAGATGGACAGAGATGTGGAGATTGAGGGGGGAGAGAGAGAGAGCGGGAGGGAGAGAGAGGAAGAGAGACGGACAGAGAGGGACAGAGAGTGGAGGGAGAGAGATGAATAGAGATGTGGATATTAAGGGGGGAGGGGGAGGGAGAGAGAGGGAGAGAGATGGATGGAGAGGGACAGAGAGGGGAGGGAGAGGGAGGAAGAGATAGAGAGGGAGGGAGACAGAGGAAGAGAGAGGGGGAGGGAAAGAGAGAGAGAGAGAGAGAGAGAGGGAGAGAGAGAGGGAAAGAGAGGGAGAGAGAAGGTGAGAGGGGGTGAGAGGAAGACGCTGCCTTATTTCTCCAGGGTAGAGTCTGATCGGCTGAGACTTGGCAAACAAACTAAATTGCCGGCGCTCGGGAAAAACAACCGGACAATACGATAACCCAATCGATGGACGATACGAGAAAGAAAAAGAAAAAAAAAAGCCCAGAAGAGCCACTCTGGTCTTCCAGCGTCAACTTACGGGCCGCTACCAAATGGCCAACAATTGAGTTAGTGAGGTTCACACTATCCGGCCCGGTCCTTTTACAGTGAGCAATCACTGACTCTTTGTGTTTCATTAGCAAAACTTAATTAGTTCCCTCGCCCACCCATCCCCTCTTGTATTGTCTTCCAGTTTGACTGGTAGGATCGGATGGTCATCTCGAGGAAAGGGAAGCTGTTTTGGGGGCCGTAGGATAGGACGTGCAACGCGATCGGTTCAAAAGACTGTCCGTCTCGTCCCTAAATTCTCTCTGTTCTTCAACCACCACTTCCTCCATCCCTCCCTCCCTAGCTCCCACTCTTTCGCTGTCTCGGCCCTTGCTTTACCCTCCTGCCTGCCTCCCTCCCTCCCTCACACAAACACCTCTAGAAACTAAAAGCCACGTGCAGCAATTATGAGGGGCATAATTGCGGGGGAGCTTCAATGCTAATACAATCAGCATTCTATCACAGGCTGAGGTCCCTTCCATCTTCCCCCTCACTGCCTCACTCTCTCCCTGCCTCCCCCATCTCTCTCCTCTCTCTCTCTCTCTCCCCCTCTCTCTCTTCTCTCTCTTTCTCTTCTCTCTCCTCTCTCTCTCTCTCTGTCTCTGTCTGTCTCTCCCTCCGTTCTCTCTCCTCTGTCTCTCTGTCTGTCTCTCTTCTCTCTCTTCTGTCTATCTCCCTCTCTCTCTCTCTCTCCCTTTCTCTCTCTTCTCTGTCTCTCTCCCTCTCTTTCTCTCTCTCTCTCTCTCTCCCTCTCTCTCTATCCTTCCCTCCTCTCTCCCCCTTGCTCCTTCCCTCCTCTCTCTCCCTCCTTCCCTCCAATGTTGCAATTCTATAACAGCCTTGGTTCAAGAGCAAATCAATTCATCAGTGTGTAACCAAAGAGAACGCAAACACCTTTTTTCTCCCTCCCCCCTCTCCCCACCGCTCCCTTCTTTCTCTCGCTCTCCTTAGTCCTCCCTCCCTCCCCACCACCCTATCTTCTCCTTCCTGTCACGGGAATGTCACGGCAGTGGCAGCGGCAGAAGCGGTGGCGGCAGCGTTTCATTCAACTTCTCCAACCCCTTGCACAACCTCCAAAGCTCCCTCCTCCTTCTCCTCCTCCTCCTTCTCCTCCTCCTCGTCCTCCCCTGCCCTCGTTTCACATCATGCAACGCATGCACTTTTGATTGTGCGCCGGGCCTCAAATTAGATTTCCCGGGCGTCTCGCGTTCGCCCGATTTTCTTCGTTACAATTGGCTGTTTACGATGAGCCTCCTCTTTTCATTTCTTTTTTTTTTCCTTTTCAAGGCGATCTTCCCCCCTCCTCTTCCTCCTCCTCCTCCTCATTCTCCTCTCCCCCTTTCGCCGGCCCTTTACAAAAAGAGACACGGCGTAGTGGATGAATGGCTACGAGAGAGTAACGGCTACAAGCCGAGATTACTGCGCTCACGCACAATTAATTAATGACCGGGGGAAGAGGTAGGTCAGGTAGGGATTGGGGGAGGGGTAAGGTTGGGAGGGGGAGGAGGTAATGTGGGAGGAAGAGCGTGGGTGGGGATGCGTGCTACGCCCACATCACATCGGCCCAGCATTCCAAATGGCGACAATTTACATTCATCAGAGCGAGTCAACATCACATCTACATACTCTTACGACTGTTACCTTGGCCTTGTGCCCGCATCACAAGAAAAGGGGGAAAACAAACGTCTCAAGGACCTGACCTCTGCAGCTGCCTCCGTAGAGAGGAGTGGAGCGCCGCGCGCAATGCACATTCCGACAACGTATTTTGTCGCTTTCCAGCAGACTGCATCGCAGATTGTCGAGGGGGAGATCTGCCTAAAGCATGGCTCCCCAGCAATGGGGCTTGAACCCACGAACCAACAAGGCACAAGCCAAGTGGCCCTGACTTGTCACATTCACACCAGCGTGGGGAGGGAAAAAAGGGACAGTGAATCGAAAATACGCGGACTATAACAACCTCAGACCATGACGAAGACAAATCCTGCAGAAGTCAATTGGAAATTCTCTCTTGGATGGGAATCTTTGGGGTTCTTTTGGAGTTCAGTCTCTTGAGGTCTTAAAAACCATCTCGGCGGAGGAGTATTCTTTCAACCACTTTGGATTCTCCGATTGGACAAGCGAGCGCTGCGACACGCAGCACGGAGGCCGATCGCGATCTCCCCCCCCTACTGCCAGGAAGGGCCAAGGGCAACGGCAGGAAGTGCTCCCTGATTGGTTCAAATCGCGGGGAAAAGGGGCAGAATTTCCGAGCGGCGGGGGCAGGTGCAAACCTCTGGTAAATTGTTTGGTGCCCTGTGCTCTCCTCCTCCTTCTTTTCTTGACCACTCCGTGTTTTTTTCTTCTTCCTCTTCTTTTATTTACAGTTCGCTGCTAACTTGCTTGATTTGCCTCGTGGACTCGTGTGTGGGAGGGCAGTTAGGGATGGGAGGGGGGGAGAGGTCATCTACACTGTAGATACTTGGGTGATGTCCCAAAACAACCTTCAGGACACACGGTGTCCCCCCCCTCCCCCCCTCAGTGAGATGAGAAAAAAAAAGAGGGACTAGGCACATGTCCTGTGCAGTTTTTCGTACAAAGAAGATGGCAATTTATGCAACATCGGTTGCGGGAGGGAGTTCGTGTTTCCAATTCTGCCTGTCTACATACCCCCAACAGCACCCCTGTCGGGCCAACATGCCCTTAACAGCAGACATTCTGTACTCGATGCAGCCATGCCACTTCTGTTTTATGGGTTTGCCGCTTTTCTTCAGTTTGCTCAAAAACACTTGTGCATCAGGTTCCGTTTTTCAATGGAAACACAATGACTGACTTCATAATTTTTGGGAGGGGGGGAAGGATATACACACTTGGGCACACACTTACATAGTTATGAGGGATAGGCACTGTTTGCTCAGGTTTTGCAGTTCTGTTTTCTCACGAGACAGAGACTTTTCCAGGTGGCGAAAGAGATATTTTGTTGTCATCAAAGTTGAGTGCAGTTCCTCAACAAACTTTGCGGACAGCAACAATTCTGCATTGATTTTTTTTTTTTTTTTTTTCTCTCTCAAATTTTTCTTGTTTTTCAGAATTTTTTTGGTCGGGGCCAAAGGAGAGTTTTCTGGCCAAGATGCATTACAGTGCCGGACCCCTGTCAAAGTTTGTCACACGATGAGACCATCGATTTCGGGCTCGATGCGGAGATGAGAGAAGTGGGGCCGTGGGAGTAGGGATCTTTGGGACGACAACACAGCTGGCAACTTGATAGAAGGTGGAGGGTGGTGGATGGATGGTTGGATGGAGGGATGGGATGGATGGATAAGATGGATGAATGGGGGGGAGGGGAGGGGAGGTGGGGAGGTTAGAAAACTTGAGGCCTATGACGAGGAGCCTACAACCGCTAATCAACAAAACGGAACTTTCAGTCTGCTTGAAAAATGGAAGGCAGAAAGGAGGAGGAGGAGGAGGAGGAGGGTGAGATGGAGAAGGAGAAGGAGAAGGAGAAGGAGAAGGAGAAGGAGAAGGAGAAGGAGAAGGAGAAGGAGAAGGAGAAGGAGAAGGAGAAGGAGAAGGAGAAGGAGAAGGAGAAGGAGAAGGAGAAGGAGAAGGAGAAGGAGAAGGAGAAGGAGAAGGAGAAGGAGAAGGAGAAGGAGAAGAAGCAGAAGGAGAAGGAGAAGCAGAAGGAGAAGGAGAAAGAGAAGGAGAAGGAGAAGGAGAAGGAGAAGGAGAAGGAATAGTATAAGTAGAAGAAGAAGAAGATGAAAATGAAGATGAAGATGAAGAAGAAAAGAAGATGAAGAAGATGGAGATGAAGATGAAGATGAAGAAGAACACCAAGAAGAAGAAAGGGGGAAAAGAAGAAGAGGAGGAAGAAGAAAGAACGAAAATAAGAGAGAGAGAGAGAGAAAGAGAGAGAGAGAAAGATAATGATGACTTAGAAGAAGGAAAAAGGTTACAGTAAGTGGTTCTTGGCGTGGACGGCCGGGTAGCAGTGTAACCCTAGCCAGCCATAGGCCCATGCAGCTGGAGTATGGTAGAGCATCGCGCAATAAATTGCTTTACCATTGATCGGCCCCGCGCAGGCCTGCCCCGGCTAATGTTACGACAAATGTGCACTATCTGAGGACAGGTAAAGAAGATGAGCAAGATGAGAGAGAGAAGACGATGCGGGGGGGGGGGAGGAGAAGGAGGAGGTGGAGACGAAAGAAAGAAGGGAGAAGGGAAGAAGAAGAAGGGAGGGGGGAAAAAACGGAGGGGTGGGAAAAAGGAAGAGAGAAAAAAAGGAAAGCAGTTGAGGGCCTGTGCGTTGGAAACAAAATGGCAAATTTACCGTCTATCGATTGCGACGGATGTTGCATTCTGGGAATCAAAGGAGGCAGACGTGTGAGACTGGGGAGGAGATTCGGATGGGGAGTAGAGGGAAGGGGGGATTTTTGAGCAAGGGTAGGCCGCAACAATGGATTTTTTTTTTTTTATTGTTTGAAAAAAAAGGGGGTGGGGGGAAGAGAAGGACGCAGCGACGGTTTGAATTGCCAATCAATTCTACCACCTCATGCGGAGACACACCCCGAACGGTTCATTTCATTTCGAGTTGGAACTCAACCCACAAAAAAAAGAAGCAACAAGTTCCTCTGTTGCTTTCAAGTTGCTCCTAAATGTCCTCAATATCAAACGAATTGTTGACTTCATCTATTCCTACCCACCCTCCTATCCACAACGATGTTCTTCTTCTGCGGCTACGCAGATCTGGACGCAGCACTGCCCGTGAATTTTTTATTTTTTTGGGGGGGAAGCGGGAAGGAGCGCGCAAGCGGGGAAACGACTTTAGGAATCAAAAACCCCTTGCTCACTTCTCTCTCTTGCTCTTGCCAAATTGATTTGTGCAGTTTGAGACAAACATCTCCGATTAATTGTGGCTGGGGGAACGGACGCACGGGGAGGGCGAGCCAAGCCTGGAACCAGGAAATCTTATCTCTGCAAACAGCGCTTCGGGGCTCAATCTATACTGACGGACGGACGCAGGAACCATAAATATTAAAAAACCGTGTCGATAAATTTGGGAGAAAAAAAAAAATCTGTAGCATTATCTGACAGGGCGGCGGGGGAAGTGTAAGGGAGGTGCCGCCAGGCACGTTAGATTCATAATTCTGACGTTTTTCTTTCGCGAATTGATTTCCATGCTAATTTTCGGTTTGATTTCTATCTTTCTTCCGTTTGTAGATCGTAAATATTCATGGTGGGGGTTTTCTTTCGGGGAAGAACGGAACGGATATATATTCCGGGAGTATCCTCGATAATGAGTCGGCCAGGAGGGGGAGCGATATCAAAACAGAATCAACTCAACGTGGGCCAAATGATGACGGACGTGCGTCCTGTAAAAGTCATCTGGATATTCATGAATATTTCGAATATGTAAATGTATGCAAAATAGAGTGGAGGGTTCTTGTTTATCTCTCTGCATGAGGGAGAGGAGTTGGGAGGGTGGGCTGCGGTGGGGGGGGGATTAGTTGGCTTATGGGCATCAGTTGTTGACCTGTCCATTTTGCACTCCGGACCTAAAGCCTCTCGTCGTAGCCCAAATGGCGGTGGTGGCAGTGTCCCTCAAAATCTTGGCGACCGCCTACCATCACATCACATTCCCCCCCTCGCCTCTGCCTCCCTCCCTCCCTTGCCTACCTCCTGTATTTTTACTTAAGGATCCAAACAGGAAGCCCAGTGGGAGAAGAGTCCGGGGACTGCACTAGGAAGGGGGGGGGGATCGTTAAGTCCTGATCTATAAAACATGAGACTGGATGTCTCTTCTCTGGCCTGGGTCTGGGGGAGGGGGAAGGGGAAGGGGGGGGGTAGTGGGGGGGGTTTGGTTGGTGGGCTGGGTCGGACAGTGTGTGACAGTTTGATTTCTCCTCGGACCCCCGACTAGTAGACGGACCGACGGGCACCGGTGTGGGTGCCAACTACCAGGCGGTGAAGAGAGAAAGCGAGAAAGAGACGGGAGGAGGAGATAGCTCTGGGGTATCGGGGGGGGGGGGAGGGGGGGAACGATGCCGGTAGTTTAAGAAAGAAAAAAAAAAGAACGGCAATGGCGACACTGAATGAAATAATGAATCCAAGAGCCATCCCGATGGGGTAATTTGGGGCCCACGTTCAGGTTAGGCTTGGCACAGAGACAGAGAGAGAGAGATAGGGTCATCAGAATCTATACAGAAATGTCAAGTAGTCAATGCTTCATAGACAATAGTGCGGTGGGGGGGGGGGGGGGGTGAGTTGACAAACGGGGTACCAGACAGTCTGTCCTCTTGCCTTGTCAGTCTGCGACAGTGCAAAGTGTCCTCCTCACCCCACGGCCATCTTGGGGGAAGTATTCGACCTCTCCCTCTCTCCTCCTTTTTCTTTTTTTAGAAAAAACAAATCAGTGTATCTCACAACCCGTGTGCTTGTAGTTGATTTTTTTTTTTTTCAAATCTCCGACGCCCCCTCCCCCCTCCCCCCCAAAAAAATTTGATTAGGCGTCTACAATAGCCAAGACAAACATTGAGCTTATTAAATCGAGATGCTCAAAAAATTCAGAATCGGTGCTTCGATTTGATAGAATCTGTGCAATGTTTACTGCAAACTGCAAGTCTGCAATTGACCGGACGGGATGCGAGAATGCATTTTGTAAAAAGGTTACCCATAAAGGCCGTGCCCCCTTCCCCGTTCACCCCTTCCCCCTATTGGTGCTCAGAGGGTGTGAAAACGTGCATGCATACCAACACGCTACACCGGTAATCAGAGGCAGTTTGCCTTCCCCCACTCCCTCCACCCCCCTCCCGCTGCAGTACGCGCGCGCACACGCCTCCGTTTCATTCCACACGTAGTTATTACACCGTATATACAGTTGTCAATCACGGTCAAGTTGAGCGTGCAAACACAATCGGGCGCGGTGACAGTGTCCCGGAATCCCGCGGCCAACCTCCGCTGCTTCACTGGCAGAGGAGGGGTGGGGGGGGTGTTTCGCGGTAATGTGTGGCCGTATGTGCAAACCGTAGGGAAGGAGGAAGGGGAGGGGAGGGTGTTGGAGTGACCTACGCATATCCCAATGGGCCATTAGAGTAATCAGGCATAGGCAGGGGCTGGGCTGACTTTCCCCATGATTTCATCTCCTTGTCTTCCGCAGTTACGATTCCGTCTTCCAAAACAACTCTGCCCCCAAAAAATATATGTAAAATCATGTACGTGTCTAAAGATACGATTCACTTTCGTGCATGCTTTCCTCAACTGAATGATACAGCTTTGGTTAACATTTTTCTGGCAATGTTTCCACATCACCTTGTTTCCACATCACCTTATTCAATCTTATTTCATTCATTACAATCCCCTTTTTTTGCGTAGATCCCAAGACGCGGCCAAAATTTAAAAGGTTGATACTCATCGCAGCCTTCTCAACTGATATTATTTTTGAAAAGCCTGCAACATAATTTTTGATAAACCCTGAAATTTAATCTTAAATCTAATAAACAATAGGCGCCTAACATATGAAATTCTACCATGCCTCTTCTACCATGCATCCTTTCCAATTTTTTCGCCCCTCGTCTTTGCATCCCTTGGTTTTTTTTTGGGGGGGGGGAGGGATGGGGACAAAAATATCGAGCACGTAAAAATCAAAAGCCCGAAAGAAAATGACATGCTGACAAATGTATCTTGATCAACACGCAGGGGCTCCGGTCTATCGGGCGGGTCTGCATTTTGCGGCTTGCAGTTGGAGACGGCCCCGCCGCCCACTAGAACCTCCAGGGGTTGGAGGCGACTGCACTGTTGCACCAACTACATGTTGTTCCTGCTTGCCAATCCCCGCCGCCCAACCCTCCAACCACCAGCGACCCCCCCCCCCCCCCCACTGCCATCCGCCCGCTCATTTTGGCTGTGATGGTGTTGTTTCATTCTTCCTTCCCTGGAGCAACAGCTATTTATGATTTTGTGGAGGCAGAGAGAGAGGAGAAAGAAAAGAGAGGGAAGAGAGAAGAGAGAGGGAGGGAGACAGTGAGACAGAGGGAGCGGGGGGAGAGAGAGGAGGGAGGGAGAGACAGACAGACAGAGAGAGAGAGACTGAGAGAGGGGGGAGAGGGAGAGAGTGAGACAGAGGGAGAGACATAGAGAGAATGTGAGGGAGAGGAAGAGGGAGACAGAGACAGAAAAGAGGGAGGGAGAGAGTGATGCAGAGGGAGAGACAGGGAGATGCTGTAGGAGAGAGGCACGGAGAGAGAGACAGAGGGAGGGGGAGAGAGTGAGAGAGAGGGAGAGACAGGAACAGAGTGAGAGGGAGAGGAAGAGAGGGGGAGAGAGAGACAGATAAGGGTGGGAGATAATGGGACAGAGGGAGAGACTGAGAGAGGAGAGAGTGAGACAGAGGGAGAGACATAGAGAGCATGAGAGGGAGAGGAAGAGGGAGTGAGAGAGACGAGAGGAAGAGAGTGAGAGGGACAGAGATAAAGAGAGACAAAGAGAGAAGAGAGACATATAGAAAACCAGAAGAAGAGACAGAGATACAGAGAGAGACACACACAGAGACAGAGAATGAGAGGGAGACAGGGGGGAGAAGAGTGAGAGAGAGGGGGAGGGAGACAGAGGGGGGGGGTGGCAAGAGGGAGCGAGCGACAGAGGCAGACAGATAGCCATGGAGGAGACAGAGAAAGAGAAGGAGAGAAGGAGAGACACGGGGGGGGGGGGGGAAGGGCGAAGAAATCAAGAGGAGAACGAACCGGCCAGGATTTCACTCTCGTGGCGGAAAAAAAACCCCTCGGAATTGACTGTATCAGAATGCTCTGGGGTGTGATCAGGGAAAAGTACAAGCAAGCATATGAGAAGGTGCAGCTCAGGGGGGTGGGGAGAGGAAGCGAGGGAGAGGAAGCGAGGGAGAGGAGAGAGGTGAGGTGAGGTACAAAAAAATCAGGAGAAGGTGTAGATATTAAAAAAAAAAAAAAAAATGACGAGGAGTTTGATAAAGATTGGTCGAAGAGAGAGAGAGAGATAGAGAGAACAAATCATCCCACTAGCAGGACTATAGTTTGTGGCAATATCAGCACTCTAAGATCTACCGGGGAAGTAAAAAAAAAAATATGGGTGCAGCCTGTGTAGTCTGTAGTACCCTTTGCTTGCAGCCTGGGATGAGATACGGCCGCATCTGTCATTGAGGGGGGGGGGGGGGGAGGTGTCTGTACAGATAGAGCAACGACGTCTCATCGTACATGTACACCCCCAAAGAGCCCCCCATTAGAACAAAAAAACGGAGGTCTGCTTAGAAACCAGGATGAAGGAAGGGGACGGAGTGTTTGGGCCAGGAACCCAGGGCCAAAAAAAAGTCCACCAAGTCAAACGGTCCAACCAGCATCATTTGGGATTCTGCGCTCGGAAGCGGCCGCGAGGAGAAAGAGAGCTTCTGAAGCGTGACCGAACCAAGTCAGGAGAAAGGGGGGGGGGGACAAAAACTGAAACAAATCTGAGAAACCATTAGCCGTTCCTCTGACAGACCCAACATCAAACTCATCTCACCCATTCATTTGTGAGGGAGAAAATACGACGGGGCACAGAAACAAATTGACCCAAATTCCCATAGGTAGGGGCATTGGGATTGGCATTCGTCCCTTACGATTCTGTCAGTTTGTTTCCCCTCATCAAAAAAAATCTGCACAGTCTATCCATCATCTATAATGGCGGTGTAATCTAATCCAGACAGACATGGTGGAATTAATTAAACAGGCTATATTTTCCCGTCAAGCGATCACCACCCCCCCCCACCGTCTCTGTCTCTTCCCTCTCTCTCTGTCTGTCCCTCTCTCTTCTCTCTCTCTCTATCTTTCTCTGTCTCTCTATGAAACGCTATCATTACCGTCCAAACTGTCAAGCGCAATTCGGTGACCGAATCATCTTGCGGTTCTCTTTTTAAGCGCCTCAGGGAGAACGAGGCAAGTGAGGATGGTGGTGGTAGTTGGGTGAAGAGCGGTTAGGTTAAGGAAGTTTTAAGAGCTCACGTTACCACGGTTTTTGTCCAATTTAGCAACAGTATACACTCAGCGAGAGAGCCTCGTCAAATTTCGATTTTGACTTTGTAAGTTAGTTATCTCCCCCCCCCCTCTCTCTCTCTCAACATCTCTTTTTCTTCATGCCCCCCTTCCTACACTCTGCCCACGACCAACATCATCGGGATATGAATAAAAAAGCAATAATCGACAGTCTTCCCCTCACTTGAGGCGAATAGGGGGGGAAAAATCTTGCTAACCCACTAGTCGGCGCGGATTAAATATCATAAGAGGCAGAATTAGGTACAATTAAGAAGTATCGGGTTCTATCGGGGAGGGGGGAAAGCAAACTAAAGAATGAATGAGAATAAAAAAAAAAAAAGGAAACAAAAACACAGGCGTCTGCTGAAGAATGTTGCCTCGTTGATGAAACAGACCTCCCTTACTTACCTGCCCCACCCACCCCCCAATTGCCTCATTCCTTGTCAACGTCCAATAAACATTAACAAACACTGACTGCTGCCCAGTGGACAGAGAAGGAGGCTGCAGGGAGGGGGAGAGGGGAGAGGGACAGAGAGGGGGGGGGGAGAAAGGAATAGGGGAGAGAGGGAGATAGAGAGAGGGACAGAGAGAGAGAGGAATAGGGGAGAGAGGGAGATAGAGAGAGGGACAGAGAGAGAGAGAGGAATAGGGGAGAGAGGGAGATAGAGAGAGGGAGAGAGGGGAGTGAAAATCTCAGTGAAAATCTGAAATTTCCCCCAGTTTCTCACTTTCTGTCTCTCGGTTTCTCTCATTTCTCTGTCTTTGTCTCTCTGTCTCTTTCGCTGACTCTCTTTGTCTGTCTCTCTCTCTCTCCCTCTCTCTATTTTTCTCTGTCTCTATCTGTCTCTCCCTCTCTCTCTTGTTCTCTGTCTCTGTCTGTCTGTCTGTCTGTCTCTCTCCCTCTCTCTATTTCTCTCTGTCTCTGTCTCCCTCTCTCTCTCTTTCTCTCTCTCTGTCTCTTTCTCTCTCCCCCCCCCCCTCTCTCTCTCTCTCTCTCTCTCTCTCTTTCTCTCTGTCTCTTTCTGTCTCTCTGTCTCTCTCTGTCTCTCTCGCTCTCTCTGACTGAATAACCCCCACTGGAAGATCTTATAAAGTCACTCATATTTCATTCCAAAGACACAGCAATAACATTTTTTACAAAAGTGAAGGAAAGAGAAAGGGTGTCTGCTGCGACATTCACCGCAGCTGTTGAGCCCGAGTAATTAATCGGAGGTAAAAAAAAACAACCTATAGATGCATGTTTTTGAAAGAAAATGTAGTTGACATCGGCGCACGCTCATAAAAAAAAAAAATTGTGATCTGTATACACTGCACGTTAGGTTTTTGCCACTGCCAGCCCAAGCGAAGAACTTGAATTATTTAAAGCAATATCTCCCGGGCTGCTCCGTTTTGTCTTAATCAGGGGATGCGATCATCGTCACGGCAACTGGCCACCGCCTCACTGTCTAGGGGGCTGGAGGGAGGGAAGGAGGGTGAAGACGGCGGAGACGGCCAGAGGAAGAGAGGGGAGGGATCTGGGGGCTTCCAAGGTCAAATACTCTCCGAGGCGTCGGCTAGTCTTGCCTCAAGCAGGGGGGCGGGATGGGCTCAAAGACGCCGATTGCCTAGTCTCCTCTCAAGTCGGCGCGGATGACACTCTTGGAGTGCACGGTCGACGGGTTTTCAATGCGCACGTACATGCGTGCAGTGCACAGGAAAAAAAAACACCACTGGGGAAAGTGCGTTTAAAAAAACTCTGACTTACCTATTGGTTGGAAGACGGTCGCGAGAGGGGAACAGCAGGGAGGTCAACATGAAACAGAAAAGAGAGACAGTAATCCGATTGAATGGATAAGATAAACATCATCAATATTGAAAAACATAAAATGTTGAAAGACGTCCCAGCAGCCAGCACCGCAGTGTTAAGGTAAATACTGATTAATGTGGATGATGTGTCCCTAATGCTTGGGT
Source organism: Luidia sarsii (assembly GCA_949987565.1). Classification (NCBI taxonomy): domain Eukaryota; kingdom Metazoa; phylum Echinodermata; class Asteroidea; order Paxillosida; family Luidiidae; genus Luidia; species Luidia sarsii. Next base: position 14,090,427 of record OX465115.1, read on the forward strand.
AGGACAGCTTTTAACACCACCCCCCCCTTCCCCTCCCCGATCCAATTGGCCAGATTGGGTTCAGACTGCTCTGGGAGTTGGTGGGCGGCAGTGACAGCGTCCGCCCCCCCCCCCCCTCCCTCCCTCCCCCCTCCGTTCATTCGTAAATCAAACTGACGCAATCAGCGCAATCAACTGTGTTACCGACGGAATGTATAAAACAATCCTACATCCCTTGGAGGGGGTTGACGAGCGTAGGCCAGGCCAGGGTAGGGTAGGGTATGGAATCTGACTAATTGATCGGACGAGCTTGGTACGGGGTCTCCCACTGGAAGCACGGTGTCGCCGTCTTCCTCCGTCAATGGAGTAAGGTCTCATCAATCAGGTCAAGGAAGGGAAAGGATGCAAGCTGAGGAAGGGGGGGGGGTTGGATAATCATCAGAAAGGGGCCAGATTGGTTTCTTCGTCTTCTTCTTCTTCTTCTTCTTTACAACGAGAAGATGCGGAGAATGTACGAGATGCCGACTTGGGTCTCGTTGATCAACCTCCGTCGGTTACAAGCGTGCAGTCCGTCTCTTTGTATGTATGCGGAGTAAACAACACGGTCCGCGGACAAATTCCCCGTCAAATTTGCATCATCGCCCCGTGCCGATCCTGCACATGCCTTGATGCATCCCAATGCCCTGCACTTCCTTAGTCCCCAGGTGGGAGTGTTGCACCACTGCATGCCGTGGAAAGGTGACATCGTGTAAGTCGTCTCGTTCGAGGAACGAGCGAGGCTGTGAAATTAGAGACGGTAGCTCAACGTTTCGCACCGTGTGCACTGCCCATCGTCAGGGCAGAGTACACGCATGTCCGAAACATGGGCGGGTACAGAGAGTGAGACAATGGACCTCAAATTTTAGTTTCAATCTAACAACGAAGAAACTTTCACCCATCAGAAGGACAGAGCACACAGCCGGTAGCTCAATGTTTCGCACCGTGTGCTCTGCCCATCGTCAGGGCAGAGTACACGCATGTCCGAAACATGGGCGGGTTCAGAGAGTGAGACATGGACCTGGAATTTCCCTGGAAAGAGGACAGGAACTTTCTTTTATCTAGCAACGGAGAAACTTTTCCCCACATTTTGGCACTGCGTCCCACTTCTCAGGCTGTCAAAACAGAAACTGTGCATCTCACTGCAATCTACCGGCCATCAGTCAGCACCAGTCCTTTTTTATTTTCTTTGAGGCAGACGGAAAACTGATTACATAGACGGATGGACATGATACTGGATGGCAGTCACGGAAGCCGATGTTAGATAGGGAAAAGGATGGGACCAGGCTGAATCGTCATTTGGGTTGTCTGGGGTCAAGCTTGTGAGGTGTCTACTTCTGTCCTTTCCTACTTTCTCCCTTTTTTTCCTTCTTCTTTTCCCCCGGTCTTCGTATTTATTCATCGGCAGAGGTGTGAAGAGAAGCCACCGAGAGGTTTACGGCCGCACTCTGGGTGGTGCTATCGTCCCACGGCAAAGACCCTAAGACCGCGAGGATCCCCCTCCCCCTCCTCGCCATCTCCCTCCCCCTGGGGTGTCGTTTGGGGTTAACGAACAAACTACAAGGCGAAGTGGTATTCAAGACGAGGCCGGGGTAAACGAGGCCCGGGAGAAATGACTGCAAAGGCATGACTCCCATCTCGGAGTCCCTTCCATTGCCGATCTGTTTCCGAGCGGGATTTTTTTTTTTTTTTTTTCGCTGGGGACAATATTGGACTCACTCCCGGGGTGACGACGCCGGCCCTAACTACAAAGCCGTGGATAATGAAGAGGAGAGCCGTGTGTAAATTGACTTGGGGAAGAGCAAGTCGAGGCTCTTCATCACAAGGGTGGGGGAGGGTGAGGGGAAGATGTGATGAATTGCTTCTTCCTCTTCTTCTTTTTGTCTCAAGTGTGAGGGTTTTATGGAGAGAGAGAGAGAGAAAAAAAAAAAGCAAAGACAATTTGATTGAACTGAGCTTGAGAACAAGGCCTCTGATTTTGACGTACCGGCGCTCTACCTCGCAAACTATCTCGCCCTTAGGTCGGGGAGCCTTCCCATATAGTCAACTTATCTTTGCTGGGGTGAGGGCGCCAGTCAGATGTATTTTTGTACATCTCCAGGGACCGCACACCCATCTTCGTTCGTATGCAAACAAAACCTGCAGCAGTTTCGTGGATCAGACATAGCGGATGCCGCTTTTCAAACTTGCAGTTTAAATCAAAGAAGCGTAAGAGTGAGCATGTGTGTAACAGTGACTGGGACCGACAGTCTGAAAGGGCAATGTGGTTGCTGCGATTGTCGGTGGGTGTTGCTGTCTTGCTGCAGTTGTTGTTGGTCTTGCAATTGCTGCTGCTACTAGCTGTTGCTTATTCTGTTTTACAGCTGGTGTCATTCCTGGTCGCCCACAGACAAATGTTGATGAGTCAGCAGATAATTTTTACGGCACGCATGTGGGGAAAGTGTTCCGGAAAAAAAAATTTCCACCGACCTCTCATTCTGGGATCTGTTTGGGATCCCCCCCCCCCCCCGAGACCCCGAATTGTCTCAAAGTTATCCTAAGTCGCTCAGCATGCGGGCGTTGGCACCTGCATCGCAGACAACTGCGCATGCGGCGTCCCGCCCAAGACGCAGTCCGATTCCGCAGCAAAATCCCACTTTCTAATAAAGTCGTCCGGGGAACCGATACGAAATAGGCAGCTTATGAGGCTATAGGGGTGGGGAGGGGAGGGTGAGGGGAGGAGGAGGGGAGGGGGAGGGGGAGGGGGAGGGGGATGGGGAGGGGGATGGGGAGGGAGAGGGGGATGGGGAGGGGGAGGGGGATGGGGAGGGGGAGGGGGAGGAGGGAGATCCGTGCTCAAGGCACATGCCATTTCAATCTGATGAGAATGGGAGTGCAGGGCAGTGGCATGGGTTAAAGAGACAGAGATGGCACGGCGCCATGGTCTACTGTACGTGAGATGTGGGATATTTGGAGGGTTTGTGACAATTTTTCCATATTTTTTTCTTCTTCTCTCTCCAGCACTTCTGAAACGGAATGCAATCTTGTCCACTGCTCTCTGTCTCTCCCCCTTTCCTTCTCGTTTCACTTGATGGCATCCAAACCAGCGCGGCGCCCCCGCGTTTGGGAAGGACTATCTTTCCTCATTACAGGTGTGAGCTGCCCCTGCGAAACGAGCGGAAGGCATTCATCCGTGGAGGGAGGACGGGGAGCGTCGGGCACGATTTACCCTACACCACAATCCAATCACAGGCACCTTAGGCCGGGGATGTACAGTAGCGTGCGAGACCGAGGGATGTGGCATGTAGCACGCGGAGAATTTGGTGAAAGGGGAGAGGAGGAGGAGGAAGGGAAGAGAGATACAGGTGAGGAGGGAGAGAGAGAGAGGGAGAGAGAGGGGGAGAGAGAGGGAGAGAGAGGGGGGAGAGAGGGGGCAGAGAGAAGGGAGAGGGAGAGAGAGGGGAGAAGAGAGAAGGGATAGAGAGAGAGTGAGTGAGTGAGAGGAAGAGAGAGGGGGGAGAAGGGGAGAGAGAGGAAGAGGAACAGGGAGAGAGAGGAAGAGGAAGAGGGAGAGAGAGGGGGAGAGAGAGAGATAGAGGGAGAGAGAAGGGAGAGAGAGAGAGGGGGGGAGAGAAGGGAGAGAGAGTGAGTGAGTGAGAGGAAGAGAGGTGGAGGGAGAAGGGGAGAGAGAGGAAGAGGAAGAGAGAGAGAGAGAGAGGGAGAGAGAAGGGAGAGAGAGAGAGGGGGGGAGAAGGGAGAGAGAGAGAGAGAGAGGGGAGAAGAGAGAAGAGAGAAGAGAGAGAGAGTGAGTGAGTGAGAGGGAGAGAGGTGGAGGGAGAAGGGGAGAGAGATGAAGAGGAAGAGAGAGAGAGAGAGAGAGAGAGGGGGGGGGAGAGAACCTCTCAGAAAGCACCCATCAACTCCCCCTGCTTTGAGATTTGTTGACACAATTCTTCTCGATGACCCAGCTGCATCCAATTCTGGAAAGATTCCCTGGCGCTGAATCAACTTTAATTGACTTCATCCTAGCTCAGTGGATTACAAAACACAAAGCATATCTCTCCCTGACCCCCCTCCCTTTCAACCCCCCCCCCCCCCCGACTGAATGAAAAACTTGCCAGAAATACATAAACCCCCATAACCCTCTAATAGTCTCTACCCCAACTCCCATGCCAGCGTCCCTTATTTCAGCAAGCATCCCCCCACTGAGCAATCAACCTGATGGATGAGCAGTCATAATAGTAAGGGACTGTGTGGCCCCCTGCAGATGGTCATTAATGGTCCTGAATATTCACCAGAATAGCCCCCTCTTCCCTTCCCTCCTTCCTTCCTCCCTCCCTCCCCGGCTCAGAAAAAGAGGGTGCTAGGATTGATGACCTCCGCAACACAAAGCACTTGGACTTCGGGAGACCCACTGACACCCCCCTCTCCCTCCCTCCTTCCATCCCTCCCTCCGTCCCTCCTAGTCCTTTTTTTTTTTTCCTTCTCTTTCTGAGATCATCCACAGACGAAGAAGAAAGAATGTACGAGAGAGGCGTCAGTTTTTTGAATAAATATTATGCATCCTAGGGGGTGTAACGGGCCAGTGGGAGGGAAATGTCAGGGTCTGTTTGGAGAGAGATTTGGCGGCGGGCGTGAGAGGAGCTTTACGGCTGAATTGTAGCGGCTCTCTGGCTCTCTGGCTCTCTTCCGCCGCCCCGCCCGCTGCCCTGTCGCTGCCCGCCCCGGCCCAGCCCAGCCCAGCCGCCAAATCAGACAGACGTGGCGAGTGAAGCTTATTGTGCTAAATTTCCCCGGATGGACAGACCTCGAGGGCAAGGGAGGTAAAGGGGGAGGGGAGGGGGGAGCTTGGGGCAGTAAGACTGAAGTGTGGAGACTACAGTAGTTACAAGGACTTCAATGACAGTGTTTTTTTGTTTTTGTTTTTTTGTGATTGCTCTGTCATTGAAATTATGAAGAGGAGGAGGGGGGGGTACTTATAGTTATACTGATCAGATTTGTTTGATTGATACTAGAGCTCTTCTGGGGGTTAATACTGTACATATTATAGGTCTGATGGGTCCCACTTGTTTGCCTGCTTGTGAGGAGAGTGGCATTCTAGACAATGGGGCGGGGGGGGGGGGCTGGGGGGGGGAATGAGTGAGAGGCGCTACCGGTAGGGCCTGTTGGCGCCCAAATTGACTCGGGCAAATTGAAAAGCAAAAATGGAAGTGTAAGTTGCCAATAATGAGGCTGCAGGCTGGAGGAGGGGGGTTGGGGTGCAGTGGACAGGGAACAGACGGCAATGACCTCCCGTACCTCTCTCTGCGAGGTCCATCCGTTTTTCAAATTTAGAATCTACGGACTGGACGGGGGGCAGTGCTCCTTGGGCCGACATGTTGAAAGGAGGAGGTGTATGAGGCTGGTGGCAGTGGTGGCATAGAGAGGTGGGATTCCATCTATCAAGCCTGATCATTTTTACGGCAGGATGGAAAGAGATTTGAGCCCGGAATCTCTCCATACACAATGTACCTGGTATATTAAACGATTTGCCAGGAGGACCCTGAGGATAGAGGGTATGAAAACAATCGGGGGAGGGGGGAGGATGAGAGGGGGAGAGGGGAGGGGGTAGAATGAGAAAGCCACAGACAGGTTCGTTCACAGAGGGAGACATTTTTCTTTGAGAGAGGACGGGTCTGAACTTGGGTGGTGAGGTTGAAGGAGGAAGGGGAAGCAGTTACATGGAACTGGTTGCAGGGTGTGAACTATGTTCAGGCAAGGCTGGCAACGAGGAATGCTCAGCTCAGCTGGGCAGTCAAGTCCCTTCACGGTCCACACAGCACCAGATGGGTTATTAAAGTTCTGGTCCCGGTGACTCGGGGTGGGTGGGGGTTGGGGTCGGGGTGGGGGGGGGGGGGAAGAAAGAGAGAGTGCACAGGTCTATTACTGTAAAAGGTCATGTTTCGAGGGAGTCTGCTCAAAAAGGGTTGCTGGATTCCCTGGGTACCTGAGCTGCAGCCCATGACCAGACGTGATGACAAATGTCCCTCCGCCACTGTTTTATGACTGAAATCGTGGCGATATTGTTTTTTAAGAGAGGAGGGAAGGGGGGGTTTGAGACAGCGGAGCAGACTGCTAATTCCATTCCGCCGAATTCCATGGCAGCCTTCAAAAACCACTTCTCAGCTTTGTAGAAGTCAGGAGGTTCCTCCTCCACTCTCACCCTCTATACGACCTAAGGTGTGTGGGTTTTTATCACTCTCTCTCTCTCTCTCTCTATGATGGGAAAGTTGAAAGTACGGGAGCTTTAAAAAAGAAAAAGGTTCGCCGAAAAAATTACTCTGAATAGGGCTTGGGCCGTTGTTGCAGGAATCAAAGGGCTACAGATTGTTTGCAGGCACTATCTCGTTCCCAAACCGCCCTCAGGCAAACTCCCAACTCTCAAGTACACAACAATAGCCGAATCAACCCCCCCCCCCCCACAAAAAAAAGAAGGGGGGGGGGGAGAGAAACAGCGAGTCAGATAATTTATAGATATGCAAGACAGCCGAACAGTCCTGTCCCCCAGACAGAGAGGCGAGGAGTACTGACAAAATCCTGCTCATTGTTCCTGGGCACAAAAAAGGCCCGCATCTTTTGTTGGCATCGAGAAGAGAGAGAGAGAGAGGGAGGAAGGGGATACCGCAACAATTTGGCCATTTTTCTTTTTTGCGATCACAATTATTATCATTTTTTTATCAGTTGCTATTTTTTGGAACAATCAATCACTGTTTTATTTTGTTTCGGGGTGGATGGTTTTCCTCTTCTTTTTTTGGAGTAATGGAGTCTGTCAGACAATTACCTCCAAACATGGTCCGAGCGGGGAAATTTTCTTCAAAAGGAGGTCGACCGTGAGAATAATCAAACCTGCCAAGTATTTTCTAAAGCTCTGCGCCAACAAAGGATGAGAGCGACTTGTAATCCATCAATTTTTTTTTCCCCGCTGCATGCGTGTTTCTTTTTCTTCCCTAAAAAAAAGAAAACAGAAAAAAAACAGAAAAAAAAATTCCACAAAGTGTCCAGGTTCCAAGTTCCTTTCTGGAAATTGAATTAATGATATTGGAACTTGGTCTGACGACGGCGAGGCAGGAGTGTGCCACACAAAGGCATCCAGCGGTTTGGATTGTCGGCGGAGGGTGAAAACACACTGACACTAAAAAGAAAGAAACGAGAAAATCAAGTGCACCGGTTCGGAGGAATGTCACCCATTTTCCTGAACAGATGACTAGTCTTGACTATTTGGCTTTGTGGCAGCGGCTCCTTTGTTGGGTCTGAGGGCCAGCTCTGGTCTGGGGGAGTTAATTGAGCGGGGCAGCCTACTATTAAACCGATAGAGGTCAATGACTCCGGGCCATGAGCGCCAACCAGAGACTGTTCATCAGACGGGGTCTCATCAGACCGATCGCCGACTTTTTGTTACATAAAGTCAAACCGCCAAAACACACAAACACAAGCTCAGTTTTTCTTCCTCCAACGGAAGAGTGTCTCACTTATTGGATTATTTTGTGGTCGCCCAAAAGTTCAGTTTTTTTTTTTTTCGTGCGCACCCTGTTCCAGATGCCATTGTAGGCTGTCAAAGCTTCCTCGGCGAGCCCAATGACTTTAACAACTGCAAAAGTGCAAGTCCAATTTCGTTTAATTAGTTTTCATGTCCTTTGACATGGAGAGAAAAAACCATTATTGACTTGGAACGAAAAGTGCAAAATCCTGAAAAAAAAAGGTGGCCTTGTATTGGGGTAGTAACCAATGCATGTAAACAGATTTGCGCCACAATGACAATTTGAAAATTCATTTGATTGTTATCAAACTTTAAAATGTGTCATACTCTGTCTATGATGTTGGTGGCTTTATCTATTTTTCTAGGTCGACATAATCACCCCCCAAGAAAAGGTTTGCTTACTGCTATTCTTGGAATTTCAATCAAATGGAACTTTTAGATCGTCTGCATAATGGCCTTAATGATTTTATTTTTTTTCGTGAACCTCAAAAACAGTTCAATTTGCTAGATCACTAAGTAACGGTAAGTTAAATCGGTCAGATAAATCATTAAGTTTCCCCAATCTGACTGTGACACTTGGCAACAAGACACAAAGAAACGGCCCCGCGAACCATTGCCCCCAAGGGAATACCGGAGTCTTGGGAATTAAAAAATAGAAAGGGACCAATCGGGGTTAAAACGGTAAATCACAATTTACTCTAACTGGGTCAGTGGTGATCGGTTGTAATGCACCCCTCAGAATTGCAGGGCAAAATTTTACGATCCATCCACCTACCAATCTGCAGAGGGAGAAGTGAAGGTATGCCAGGGAGTGCGTTGGCAAATTGAAACGCTGGCCGCTGCAACTGGCAGATGTAACAAGGAGTCTGTGACATGTAAAGTCCACACACAGAGAAAAAGAGACAGAGAAAGATAGAGACCGAGACAGAGAGACAGGGAGACAGAGAGACAGGGAGACAGAGAAAGACAGAATGACAGACCCAGAGAGACAGAGAGAAAGAAAGAGAGAAAGAAAGAGAGAAAGAAGAGACAAAGACAGACAAAGAGGCAGAGAGAGAGAGATAGAGATAGAAAGAGACAGAGAGAGAGAGAAATAGAGAGAGAAAGACAGTGAGAGAAGCAGGGCAAGAGACAGAGAGTAGAGAGGGGAATGGGTTGAAGTGATTTTCATTTGAATTAGAACGAGTGGAGTTGGACAGTAATCCCCTGCTGACTGCCGCCGCTGCCATCGCTCCACGTCTCTCCCCGGGAACGCTTCCAGGCAGCGAGGAATGCAACTTTAACAGATAACTACTTCGGGGGTAAGAGGAGACACACACCTTAGTCCTGGGATGAGGTTTAGGAGGAAGAGAGAAGAGGAGATGGTGCGGGGTGGAGAGATGGAGGGGGGGGGGGTTGTGGGGGAGGGAGGGGGGTCTCCCGTTGACGGGGACGGAACAGGTGCAGCCTGATGAGAGGCACATCATATTGTAACCGCGGTAACTCGGGAAGCTTTACATGACAGCCAATACCCCCTGATGGGGAGCTGGGGCAAAGACGTGTCCACCGCACAGGGCCGAGCCAGGCTGGCTGTGCACAAGTGCAGGAGGTCTGCTTCCCCACCCCCACCCCCTCCATTTCTTTTTCTCCCGGTAAATAATGGATCTGGTTCTGGTGAGACATTCTGTCATGAACTCTGTGGCAGGGGAGAAGGGAGGGGGCATGTCAGGGGTTCCCTTCCAGCATTGCCCTGTTATTTCATTCCACAGAGGAATACATACATGTAGGTGATATCAATACCTTCAGTCTAAAGCCCTATCCAAAGGTGGCCACCAGCTATGGCCCCCAGCTATGGCCCCCGGCTATGCCGCCAGCTACAGTATGGTTCCCAGCTATGGCCCCCGGCTATGCCGCCAGCTACAGTATGGCCCCTAGCTATGGCCCCCAGCTATGGCCCCCAGCTATGGCCCCCAGCTATGGCCCCCAGCTATGGCCCCCGGCTATGCCGCCAGCTACAGTATGGCCCCTAGCTATGTCCCCCAACTATGGCCTCCAACTATGTCCCACAGCAATGGCCCCCAGCTATGGCCCCCAGCTATGGCCCCTCGGCTATCGACCCCTCTCCCCCAGCCATGTCAGATGGCCAGGTAGGTACATGTACATGTAGGAGGGGAAGGGCACACAGTGCATTGGACAAGTTTGACTTTCTTTCACTTGATTAATTCTGGGCCTATTTGTCAAGAAAAAGGGAAGAAATATGCCGATGTGGCAATATTGGAATTTCTGGAGGTATGGGTTGAGATCAAGCCGGTAACTTCAACCTAATGGATTGGATATGCGGTCGTTCCTCTCTCTTTCCATGATTCTTATTCACTTTTTTTTTGTTAAAGAGAAAATGATGAGGTTTTGAGTTACAGCCGGTCAGGCAGCTACTCACTGTGACTGACCGCAGTCTGGTTAATTGGTTTCTGTCTCTAACGACGAAACCAAATCGTCCTCTTCCAAAAATACAACCTCCTTCTGATAAAGATCGGTGGAACGAAGTAGGGGGGGGGGTTAGTTAAGAGAGGAAGCGTCCTCTGAAATCAGGTAAGGACGACAGCATTGGAAGAATGGATAGATCTCTATTGGATGGATTGGGAAGCGAGGAGGATGAGGGGGGGGGGGAGAGGAGAGGGGTCAACCACAAACTGGATCCATTGGGCCGGCTGGTGAGTGTTGACTCAGCTTAACCTTGGCACCTGATACCAGCATGGTGCCCCGAGAAAACTGTCAATGGTATTGACACTATGCCAGTGGATTCCCAGAAAGAAACATCCACCCATACCCTCCCTTCCCCCACTATCCCACGCTTTCCCCTAATTGTCCTGGGGCATCGTGAATCTTTAAAAGCACCTTACAGCCGACTGTGCTTAGGCCTACCCTTCTTTAACAGCGTTAAGGCCGTCCGTAGTGTGAACAATTTTGCACAATTAGGAGTCCCGTGATGATGAGAGTGAAAGAGAGAGCAGTAGTCAAATGGAAATTACTTGATGAAGATCATGGTGGGGCGAGAGCTACTTCACGCTCTTCTCACCCATCTCGGGAGGGAATACTTTAGAGCTGTCAAAACTTGCACTAAACCGTAAACCAAAAAACTATCAGCCTTTGGGATGTTCAATCTGAAATGGAATCGGCAAGTGTTGCAGGGTTGGGGGGGGGGCTTGCTGTTTTAAGGAAATGTCTGGAGGTAGGCGGGGGACATCAGGCGTTCACAACGAGCCGTTTTGTCCGGCCAATCCGGGCGAACGGGGCTTGATGGCTACCGTTCCTTCCACCGGCCTTTCCTTTCCTCGTCCAGTTCGTGACAAAATGCAAGTTCTAACTTGTGAAGATGACAACAGACAGACAAAAACTAAGGACCTAAAGACTAATGAACTTCCTGCCTGATGAAATTCCAGAAGGTTCTCCTGTCTTTGCCAAGCATTCAAGGACGAGGGGGGAGGGTAAAGGAACTTCTTCTATCGCCGCGGCAAACCCTGATTTTAGATAATGAGGTACGCTTAGCAGATGACGTTAGAGGGGTCCACTATTCCTACAGATCGGAAGGGTGAGTCTTTCTTCTTCCCCCCCCCCCCCACTGCACAGCAGAACCTTTCATTCAGCAAAGACCAAATGAGGTAGGGGCACACAGAGGGATGCCTTTTATTAGGGACTAGTTGTCCGGAAGTCCTCCATCCAAAATCCGTAACAAAATTACCATCTGTGGGCTTCTACGGAGGGAGTTAGATCCTTTTCATCAAGTGACTGGTCACCAATTACCATTACAGAGCTACCTTGGGTCTAATTTGATACATACCCGTACATATGGTGCGATACACAAACAACAGTATGTTATTAGCCAGGGTGGAACTTCCGATCCAGTCCAATTATGTTTCAAAGTTGTTAACTAAGAAATTCCAGTAAGCTTTCCTTTGCTTGGCTTTTGAAAACATACATGCAATGTGAACTCTCTCTCATGACAAATTACCGAAAAATGTGCACTGTATGAATAACATCCTACTTATGGCATCACCTCCCTTGTGCCACCCCCCCCCCCTTCAGATTCTTTTCGGAGAGAAATACCCTCCTAACCCCGGCCCTCCCCAAAAAATTCCTTTATTACAGTATTTTTGCAATGGTGCTGCACTTTGTCCAAGCGCCGCCAGGGCGTTGAAAACAGATCAACCCAGCTGGCTTATGATTTGAAGAAAGTATTCACTCATCCGATCAATTTTCTGGGGGGGGGGGGGAGAGAAATTGATTGAACAGATCAACAGGGCTTTGAACCTAATGTATATGGATCTACCAATGTGTACTCCTTTTAATTGGACAGTTTTTTAAATACAGAAGAGATTTTCAGAATCAGATTAATGACAGAAAATGAAGCGGGTAAAGAGAATGGGCTGGGTAGAGGGTGTGCCTGTTCGCAACTTCACAGGTGGGATTCGAACTGTGGACTCTCGACTTCGTGAGCAAGTATGCTTGTAGCTACTAGCTTGTAACTCACTGGAATATTTTGGGTGGGGGTGAGTTAAATTTGGCATTGTGCGGTGAGCTCTTTAAAGGGGTGGGGGAGACTTGGAAGGGAAAACCACCGCCGAGGAAGAAGTTCCAAAGTGGATACTTTGCCTTGATGAAATAGGAACCGCTTCTCCGTTTCCCTTCCCCCCCCCCTCCCTCACCCCGTCCCTCGTCTCTTGCCTGTTCTTATCCCTCGGACTACGAGACAGCGGAAAAGGGGGGGGAGGGGGAGAGAGAGACTTGTGTAGCGCCGCGAGGAGATTGGGTTAGATCAGGCGGCCCGTGTTCGCGCTCTGAATGACGGCTTTACGGCAGGCGCGCTGTTTGTGTGAAAGTAATCCCCCAGCGATGACTAACCTGGCGGATTTGGGTGCAAAATAATTGTCACAAGTGACTACCAGATGTCAAGGGGGGTTTCACAAGGAGGGGGGGGGGAGAGGGGAGAGGGAAAATCGGGTCGGGTGGGGAGGCTATTGAGGAAGAGGGGATAGGGGACGAGGCACAATCTGAAATTCCGAACTGGTAGTAGAATCATTTGAGCGAGCTCCGGAGATAGGTATTGTGTACTGCGGCATCATCTGAGGCGAAGTCCGTCAGACCGTTCCGAATAGAAGAGACTACCAGCTGACCATTCGGTAGAGGATAAAGGAAGAGAGGGGGGAGCCCTTTCTTGCGTTTAACTGGACTGCCATACTGCCATTGGGGCGGCCTGCTTTGTGCACCGACCGTTCTGTGCAACGGCCGTGATCCCAATGAAAATGCCAAGTCCAATCACCGGAAAAGCTGTCTTTGTGACTTTTGCGAAGGGCAGACCTAAAGCGGAAAACCCCGTGAGATGATCTGTGTTCCTACGCACATTCCCATATCAGTAAAGGCTGGAGAGAGGGAGACAGCGGAAAACCCTGTGAGATGATCCGTGTTCCTACGGACATTCCCATATCAGTAAAGGCTGGAGAGAGGGAGAGAGAGGGGCCAGGTTTCTCTGGGGTTTTTTTTTCTGTGTTCGGTCAGAGTTTCAGCTTATGAAAGCCCACTGATAAACCACGGCATGCAAGACCCAGATTCAGCAACCATTTCAAGTGTAGAAAAAAATGCACGAATTTGGGTGAGATTTCACCATATAGGAAAAAAAAACCTGATGTATTTGCTTCTCATCTACACCGATTCATAATTGCCGTCGAGCCCAATCCATCTGACTTTTTTTTTAAGAAAGGGGGAGAAGGCGGAGGAGGAGGGGGGGGGGGAGAGACCGAAACAGGAAAATTGGAAGGAGAGAAAAAGTAGGTTCACCCCCCTAAGATGGGCAACAAGCCCGGCGATTATTTCCTTTAGGGGGCCGGGGCTCCCTATTGTTTGCGGGTGCCCGCCAGCACCTCGGCAGAGTTAAGCCGCGATTACAGGGATTTGGCATCTACAGGAGTCAGACCATGGGAGGAAAGAAGAAGTGGAGAGAAGAAAAAAAACTCAAAAAAAAAAAAAAAAGAGCGAGAGAAAATAAAAACCCTCTGGGCTACAAGCCCGGACCAATAGATTCATTTTACCAATCAGGGTAGTCCCTGATAGGGGAGACGTCTCTTTGAATGGTACGAGGGAAAGAGAGAGGGTGGGGTGTGGGAGGAGAGAGGTAGAGGGGGGGGAGAGGGAGAGGGAGAGGAGAGGTAGAGAGAGAGAGAGGGAGAGAGAGAGAGAGAGAGAGAGAGAGAGAGAGAGAGAGAGAGAGAGAGGAGAGGGGGGAGGGAGAGAGAGGGATAGGGAAAAGAGAGGGAGGGAGGGAGGGAGAGGAGAGAAGGGGAGAGAGAGAGAGAGGAGGGAGGGAGAGAAGAGATAGGGAGAGAGAGGGAGAGAGAGAGAGGGAGGGAGAGAGGGGGATATGGAAAAGAGAGGGAGGGAGAGGGAGGAGAGAAAGAGAGAGATAGGGAGGGAGGGAGAGAGAGAGGGGGAGAGAGAGTTTGAGAGAGAGAGGGGAGAGAGAGTGTGTGTGGGAGAGGAGAGAGAGAGAGAGAGAGGGAGAGAGAGAGGGGAGAGAGGGCAATAGAGAGAGGAGAGAGGGGGAGGGGAGAGAGGGAGAGAGTGTGAGAGAGAGAGGGGAGAGAGAGTGTGTGTGGGAGAGGGGAGAGAGAGAGAGAGGGAGAGAGGGAGAGAGAGAGGGGGAGAGAGGGCAATAGAGAGAGGAGAGAGGGGAGAGGGAGAGAGAGAAAGAAAGCAGGGGAGTGGGTAGTGATGGAGGGAGGGAGAGAGAGAGAGAGAGAGGAGTGAGAGAGGGAGAGAAAGGCGTGGAAATGCGGCTTGTCATCTTACGTCGGATTGACAATTTGTAACATGTAGCCAGATCCTAATCGGGATTGGGTCTCTGCCCCCAGCCCTACCCAGATTGTAATTCCTGACTTTAATCCCTCCAGGCGGCGGGTGAGGTGGTTGGGGGGAAAGGAGGGCAAAGATTTCTTGCACACCCTACCAATGATGGAAACCACAACAACAAAAATGGCCCGGTTTGTGCAGGGAGGGAAGTGGAATTAATCTAATGGAAATACTGGCCGCTTGGTATCAAATACCAAAAGCTATGAATTTTGAGGAATGGGGCTACTATTCTAGTCCCCGATTTTAATACTTTTTTTGGGGGGGAGGGGGATCAACAGGATTTTGTAGCCTTCTTCGATTTCAGACATCGCTTTAAATTGTGATTTTTTTTAATAAGACTTAGCACAAACACAGCAACAAATCATCATTTTCATAAAATAATGCCGTCACAAAGATTTTGTTTTTCTTAAAAAACCACAGTCAGTGGTGACGTGTCCTCGTGATTTATGACACTGTTGGCTGTGACGCTGACAATGGCCGGCACTCCCACACACAAACAAATGCACAATGCAAACCAGAGATAGAGAAGTCATTTTTTTTTGGGTGGGGGGGGAGGAGGTTCAGCAAAATGCCCGCACGGACATGACCTCCCACCCCCTCTCCCCTAAACAAAAGTAAGTCAAATTACAACCAATCACCTCTTGTCTCTCCCCAATTGTCACGATTTCCAGCTATTTCCTCAATCAGCTATCGGTTGGGCCTCATCCTTGCAAAGTTCTTCTGAACCCAAATCACCACCCCCCCCCACAGACTCGCATAAATCTCTGCAGAATACCCCAAGACAACTCACCCCTCTAGTACCTCCTCCCCTAAGGTGAAGCCAGATTTGTCTCTGATGAAAAGTTTATTATTTAGGAGTATCCCGATGAGGACTTTAGGAGAAAGAGAGGCAGGGGAGAGGAGGGGGAGGTGGGAGGTGGGTGGTTAGTTCCTTCCAATGAGGCAATGAGTTTAATGACAGCTGCCCGTGGGGAGAGGAAACTAGACCCGCAGCGAGGGAAAAGACAAAACAGCCCAGAGGTTCACCCTCTGAAAAGAAGTGATTCGTGGAGGAAAATCTGTTATTCTGTCCGGTATCTGTTTGAGAAATTGAGCATCGACGAAAATCGCCGGGGAAAAAAAGGGGGGGAGAAGGGAGAAGGGGTATTGTGGCTTCATTGTGGTTTACGTTTTCTTAAGGATGATTGCTTGGTTTTTGTCCTGTGTGATGTGTTTGCTAACCAGGAGTCAAAACAGAGTTGCAAACAATAGATGCAGTGATACTAGGGGTGCCATTTCATGGCGCGGCTAAAAAAAAGCACCAACATTTGCCAACACAAACTTCACTTTTGTTTCAGGCAAAGTGGAGAACAACGGAATACAAGTTGAAAGCGACTGACGTTGCTGCAGAATGTGCTTGGCAATCCTGCTTCACACGGGGTAGACTTTTCATGCTTGGCAGGTTTTCACGCTCTACGAAATTGGGCCCGGGTTTTGGTCCAAATCGGGCCTGCCTGATCAATCAGACGGTCGGGAAAATGCTTGCTTTGGACTTCTGACAGTTCTGGGCGATGTGATGAAGTGCAGCTTGTATATTTATGCTTAGGCTCTTGGGAAAGTCAGTCTCGCCATTGGTCACTCACTCAGTCTCTCGCCAGCTCGCTCGCTCACTCACTCACTCTCATTTTCTGTCCCCCTCCTACTCTTGTCTCTGTAGACCATTCTAAATCCAGAGGGGGGCGACAAAACCAATTCCTCATCAACCTTGATATGCAATCATCATTCCCCTCCCCACCCCCCAATACTGCCCCCCCCCCCACCCACCCCACCCCACCCCCACTTTACCCAAGCCAATCCCGATCCAACTCGCTCTCGCACGCACCGAAAAAAAAGAAGAAAAAAAAGGAAAATCAATGGGAGAAAAATGGACACAACTGGTCTCCCCTCCCCCCAAGAGAATGCCAACTGATCAACTCGGCAGAAATCGGAGTCCGCGGATACAGAGAGGGATTTCTTATCAAAACAAGGCTCATGGAAGCTCGGGAATTGTAAGGGTTATGTTCACCCCACCAAATAATTTGTATTTTTTTTTTCTCCATCGGACAACAGAGGTGTTTTTTTTTATATGGTCTAAGGAATAGAAGCTCTTCTGGCACATCTGTGGGATGGATTGAGAGAGGGGGGGGGGAGAGTTGGAGGGGAGTGTGAATTTTTTTTTTCTTTTAGCCCTGGCAAGCCAAACAGAGCAGGGTGGTACAGGATTGGCCTGCGCCTATAGACCGAGTTGCTAAGTTGCCGGGATTTTCACTTCTGTATGTGATGAGCATGGCTTGCCTCTCCCCTACCCTCGCGAACCTCCGGTAGTTCTCTCTCTAACTCTCTCTCTCTCTCTATATCTCTCTAGAGAGAGAGCGTGTGTGTGTGTGTGTGTGATCTAAAGAAACCTGGTTAGAGAAGGTTTTTTTTTTTTCAGAGCAAACTTATACTTGAGCATATTGACACTTGGAATTGAAATTTGCCGTCCAATCTGCCGGATAGACAGAAAAAACACAGCGCCAGGTTGTTGTGTGTTTTTTTCCTCCTCCGCCTCCCTCTCCTTTCCTCACCTTTTTTTTTCCACCCTTTCTTGTGCCTCCACTTTTCCTTTCTTTCTTTTTTCTTCTCTCTTTTTATTCCCCTGTCCCATTTTGGTCGATCCGACCAAATCCGTGTTTGCTTTCTGCCACAGGATCAACAACTCAACATGTGCGTAATCGCTGGCTGCTCTTGTGCCCGTGTTTGCCCGTTCCCGATTGAGGGCAAAGTCTTAGCACTAAGTTTGTCCGCCCCCCCCCTCCCTTCCCACCTCTCTCTCTCTCGCCTTTTCCCTTTCTCTTTCCCTCTCTCTCTCTCTCATTCTCCCCTGGTAAAGACGGACACAAGCTAATGGTTCCCGCATAGAATTGACCGCAAGAACCAAGTGGCACTCAGGTCGTTGTACTTTTCCGTCACCGGCACCCCGATCTTTCCCAGATGCGATCTGCAGATCAGAGCCGGCGCCGAAACTTTCCGCAGTGTGTCGCGTCCTATTTCTTCATTCTTTTATTAGGAGATGTGTGCATGTAGATGTAAAAATAAAACCACTGGTTCACTAGCCAATGGTGGTGGGGAAGAGGAGGAAGGGGGGGGGGTGAGTGGCAACACATGATTCAAAGCTTTTATTTTTTTTAAATGCTCCACCAGACGAGCTGCCAATACAGCACTTAACAGACAACTCCACCAAATCGATACAGAATAAAAAAAAAAGTCAGTGAAGTGGAGTGCTCACATTGTTCCTAGTTCCATTGAGCATTGTTCATGTCTTACCTTTTTTCCTTTTTTTTCCCTCCCCTCTCCTCTTTTGCAATCGAACGGCCATCTGAAAAGCATCACCCATTTTCGGCATCTTTGACGACCATGGGGGAGTTCAGGCTTGGCCGACCTTCACTCTCTTATTGGACAATTGGATATTTTTTTCTCTCTCTCTCTCCCCCGACATGGGCCTGCTTTTCCACTGCCGTTTTTTTTTTTTTTTTTTTTTGGCTACGAGTCGCGGGCTGCGCTCACCGGTGCATTGAAGCGTGCATAAATGATTTAAATAGCGTCCGCATTCAGCATGGCTGGTTTCCAAAAAGGCACGCTCAGTTCAGGAATGCGTGACGTGTGCGCGGCTGCGGTGTACCGGTAGCTGGGGTATTAGCTGGCTGAGGCCGCCGTTCGCCGTGTGGCAACGTGTCGAGGCAAAGAAATCCAACGATTTCCTGTGCTGCCCCGTTGCTGAGCAGAGGCCCGTGCTTATCACCGACAAGACCCATGCAATGTGCAGCACCGTGTGATGCATCAAGCATGGTCGCCAAATTTACCAGCTTGGCAAGCAAAAACGGCGCTAAGCCTGAAATCCACGATATGAGCCAGAGAGTAGGGAGTCTAGGGAAGCATCATCAGCTTAGCAGATTCAATGTGCTTGGCAGGAGTTCAACTCCCGTAAAAGATTGAGTGGCCTTTACAGTTGAACCATCACATACATTTACAGATGTTCACTTCTGACAGCTCTTGTTGACTAGTTCGGCCGCCATCTAGGGGCTGGATAGCTCAGATTGTAAGAGCGCTGGTGTGCCAAAGACTAGTTGACTATATGGGAAGGCCGCCATCTAGGGGCTGGATAGCTCAGATTGTAAGAGCGCTTGCACAAAAAAAACAGCGGTCTCAAGTTCAAATCCCAGTCCACTCAAAGATTTCTGAGACTAAAATGTTGCAAACTGGCTCTGCCTTTGGGAAAGAGCGGCAATTTTTTTTCAGAATTATAAATTTCCAAATTTGATTGATTTTCGGGGGGGGGGGGGGGGTCGTGTTATGCTTTGATAACCAGCATTGGCCACCTTTAACGAGTAGCTGTGATCGCCCTCGAGTGGATTGTGGCAAAGACCCGGTTCACTCTCAAGCCTTGTCAAAACAAACGCACCCGTATCAACCGCAATTAAAACCAGCTCCCTCCACCGCTCACCGCAATATGACGCGACGAAGTACACGACAAAATCTGGGGGGCCGTAAGAGTCCCAGGCGCTCCCTCCCCCTCCCACCACCGCAAAAGTCCCCGCGCAGCGCATCTTCGCTGCGTTATCTCTACGGCTCTCCGCTGCGGCGTTAGCGGCTAAGCCATGCAGAACAGATCCGCGCATGTAGCCGGGGTCTCAAGCGACTCTACTCTGTTTTTTTTTTTTTTTTGGCTTACCCTTGATTCTTTCGTTTATTGCTGGGAATTACATACGTTCTCTTGGGGTTCTCGGGATGAGAGGAGGACATCGTCAGCCAAGGACAAATGTTTATATTTGCGGATGAGACAATAATTCCCCACGGATCAGAGCTAATCATCCGAACGATTTCAAATCAAAGCCCTTCGTGCAACCCCTGACCTACCCTCCTCTCCCTACCCCTCTCCCTCCCCCCCCCACATTTTATTTCTCTGTTAGAAGAGTGTGCAGGAATAATACAGGGTGGGTTTTCTTGTCTTTTAATAATTCATCCACTCGTTTGTGGACCGGGGAGCGGCATTTCGATTGGGGCACCCACCGACCGATCGGTCCGAGCGACCGAGCGAGGGAGCGAGCGGCGCAATCAAAACAGCGGCTTCGGAGGGTGGGGGGGGACTGACAAACCAGAGACTTGTTTGGATTTGTAAACTGGGCTTTTGAATCGGCGCTCTGCCACTGCCGATGTTTTGGTTGGCCCATTATTTACTCCCCGACTGAAAGACGGACGGATCATCGGTGCCGGAATAAACAAAGCCCCCAATGAGAAGCTTAAATTAATTACAAAATGTATTTTAAGCATTGCTGGTATCACAAACTGGAAAACAGCCAAAACAGATACATTTTGAAAATTGGTGCTTTGATATTCAGCAACATTTCTAAACAATTCACACATCTTAAAGGTAAGAGTAAAGGTGTTCTTGTGATAAGCCGGTCCACTGGGTTAGCAACATGAAGCGATACTGGTTTCAGTCTTAAAGTGTTTTCATGCAATCGTTATTTTGTTAAATGATTCACCACTGTTTTGCTAACTCATGTTATGAAGTGAACCCCCCCCAAAAAAAAAAAAAAAAAAAAAAAAAAATCCGCATTCTGCCTTTGAGAAAGGTCCTGCTAGGATCGAAAGGTTCTGGTCCTCTGTATTTATGAGTATTTTCAGCTGTTTAACAGTTCACAATTTCTTTTCATTGGAGTTTCTGACTTACAGAATCATGAATCTTTGATCTGTGGTCAGGGAACACACATTATATGACAGATTCTACCGGCCCAACAGCTTGATCGTTGAGCATATTTGATACGTGAAGCACGGCCACTGACATCGGAATCTCTGCTGGCGGTGAACAGCGCCACTCCGGGACCGGGAACGACCAACCGTCCGACCGTCTGACGGACGGACTAATTAATTGACGACTAGTGGGCTATTTATAAAGAAATGTCTTAAGGGGGTATATACGGTAGGCACGCACTTGGGTCAGCACCATCCGGTGGTAGAAAAAGGGGCTCAAGGAAGGGCAACTGCCTCCAGGTGATGTTGGGGTGTTGGGGGTGGGGTGTGGTAGGGGTGGGATGGGGTGGGGTGGCGTGGCTAGGGGTTTTACGGACAGACAAAGAAGCGGGGGTCGCAATCCTCAGTGTGCTGGGGGCGGGCATCATGTCTAAACACTTATCGGGGATATCGCTGATGCAAAACCGAGATAAGTTTGTGCTAATTTTGCCGTTACTGCCGGCTGTAAGCCGGTTTAGAGATGGATGGGGGAAAGATATCTCCACCACGCCATCCCCTTCAATCTCCCCTGGCCTTCTCTTTCTCTTCCTGCCCTTTCCCTTTCAGCAACTCACAAGGCCTCTCTCTGGTGTGTGTGTGTGTGTGGGGGGGTGTGTGTGTGTGTGTGAAAAGCCAAATTGAACACCGACAAGTTTTCGGCCGGGGAAGTTCCACTTGCATCTGATCGGTGATCATCTGAAGATTTGACGCACATCGAACGCGCTGACTAATGAGCATCCTGTGAAATGTGACTTTTTTTTCTGCTTATCTTAGGCCACTGGTCAGCTGTTACAGTCAAGCTTTGCTATCAATTTTTCAACGGCCGCAGTAAACCCATCCGGCCATACCAAATTGTAGCCTAATTGCCATTTTCTTTTCACTGCCGTCGGTCGTCATAGATGCCGGCCCTCAACCCCTCTCCCTATCCCCTAGCTCACAACCCCTCCTAGACCGAGCGGAATTCTCGTTTCCCATTCCCCTCGGCAAAATCAGGACTGCTCGGGAGTACCAGCGGGCAGGGGCTAGTGATTAGAATTGGGGAGAAGGGATCAAAGCAGAGGACCATCCTCAAGCAAGCCTTCGCACCAACTACAGCCCGATAGGAAAAAAAAATTGACAAAAACAACAACGAAGACGACCCAAAACGGACGGCTTAAGAAGTGCCAGGAAAAATCTTGTTTCTCTTACCTGAATGAGAGGAAGCAGAAAGATGCCATCCAAAGTGAATCCAAGGATAATGACACCAACGGCGCAAGTTGAGGATAAAAGAAAGAGAAACAAAAAAGGGGGAAAACGTTATAAATAACTGTTCATTCAAAATGTATCAAACAAATGAAAGGTTAATACAAAAACTGTTGCAAACTGCTCACGGACTAAAATGACCTGCAATACATAAATCTCAAAAGTTAGAGGGCCTGACGTTTCGATCCTAGCAAAGGCAGACCTTTCTCAAAGGCAGAGTGACAAGGACAAACATAGACAGTCAGGGTAAGGAAAGCAATGACACACATGACAGAGGAAGGACAAAAGGGAAGGGAGTGGGATGCAAATGAAAGGTAATAGATCTGGAATATTCCCTCATTTTAGTTCAAGGGCAACAAATATTTATTTGGGCCGGGATAAGAACCTGAAACTATAATAATGATACAAAACGAGGCTTTCTCTGTCCTTTTAAGTTTGCTTAAAAGTGGCCATTCAATTATCCTGATTCAATATGATGTATCTCTGCAGTATCCTTCAAAGTAAAAGCTGTCATGTTTTCAAAGCCAACAGTGACCTTCCTGTTGAACATTAGAGAGGAAGGTAATCTGGTCGTTCGTTCGGGGGGGGGGGATAAATGACTCCTGGATACAGCCTTTATTGACATATCCGTGACATTTATATCAACCACATTTCCCTGTGTTCAGCCACATGGATAATTCATCAAACTTCTTTTCCGCAAAACAAGGTCATTAATGTTTCTTTCAGGGGAGAGACGGTGTGTACAAACCAAATTGATCCCCCCTCCGTGCAATTTTTTTTCTTTCAAATCTAATCAGTTGCCGAAGAAGATGGCCCACTCCCCCCTCCCTCTTCCCCTCTTCCCCGACAAGACAGATGGCTCCAGATGAGCAGGAAGGAAAATTGAAATGAATTGGAGTAATTAAAAGCAGCCCTAATTAAAGGAGGGGGGGAGAAAAAAGAATGTGGGCAATGCATCGACCTTGTGCCGACCACCCCCCCCCCACCTTGTCCTTGCTCATCTCACTGTCTCCTCCTTTCCGACTTTAGTTATTGATGCTTTTCAGATTAGTAATTAAGCCAGAAGGGGCCAGCCTGTATGCTGTAAAATAAAAAAAAGGACGGGGCAGGGCTGGCCTCATCATCTGGGAAAAGGGGGGAGGGAGGGGGGAAATTGATGGTGCCATCGGCAGGTGATTCCAGGGGTGGACAGGGACTAAACTGGGGAGGGAGAGAGGGAGGGGGAGAGCCCCAAATTTATGGGCTGAAGTCTCCTTTTCAAATAACTCGGGGAGGGAGGAGGGGAGGTAATAAATGAAAAACTGAATCGGCCGGTCAATAACAATACTCTTTTTTTTTTTACTTCATAGGGTATCTCTCCTTTTGTTTGGAAACAGATGTTTTTTGGGGGGAATCGGTCGAGTCGGCGGATATTCGGGAGGGGAAGAGGAATGGGGGTGAGGGTGGGGATGAATAAAGGCATGACACCATTCCGCTTTGTGCGGCTGGTAACCGACAGCCAGGCGATCATGACGTTACGGGCATAGTTTGAATGAGTTTTACAGGGCGGTACCGGTGAAATATGGCGCCCGGCTCCCGATCAAACATTGCCCTCTGGAGCGACTCCCAAATGAGGGCTGGAATAGCTCAGGTGGTTGTGAGTGCTGGTAAACAAATGAACTAATGGCATGGGCTCAAATCCCTGTCTAGTTACATTTTCATTGAGAAAAGAACTGGTTTCTTTGATTTGGGGGATAATTTTTGTAGGAAAGAACTGATCAGACCATGTAGACTTGCGCAAGTCCTCCAAACAGGGGGAGTCAATTGCAGAGTTAGTGACAGCGACGTTCTAAATTTTCCGGCAGGGATTTTGACGAGTCTATGTTGACCTCCAACTCAGGATCTATACCCGGCACACTGGAAAATCAGTAACCTTGGCAACCTCTACTCCCCAAAAAGACTGAACAGTTAGTTTAAAAAAATGGTTTTACCTGTGGCCTATTGTATAAGACTAAATATGAAAACAGGAAAATAAATGAAGACTATAAAAGACATCCACAAGCTCATGTCAAAGATGACGGACGGGGAAAAAAAAAATCACGTAGAAGATCTAAACGGAAAAGAGCGAGGATCCGTCATTCCTGCCTGGTATCTACAATGTACATCTACACAAACAGCCATCGCAGTCCGCTGGTGAACATGTCAATACTCTCTCTCTCCCCTCGGCCAATTTATTGATCTCACGTTTATTTGTTAGTATTGGACCCTTTCCTTGTTATGCCCACGCCCACTGTATAGTGTGTCATTTTACTTGTGGTCAGGCGGTCTGTGTTGTATACATGCGGTTATATATGTGTGTGGTTTTCTTCTCTCTCCTCCCCCCCTCTCTCTCTCCCTCTACATCTCCCTCTCTCTCTCTCCCCCTCTCTCCCCTCTCTCTTCCTCTCACTCTCTCTCTCCCTCTCTCTCTCTCCCCCCCCCCATCTCTCTCTCTCTCTCTCTCTCCCTCTCTCTCCCTCCCTCCCTCTCTCCCTCTCCCTCTCCTTCTATCTCTCCCTCTCCCTCTCCCTCCCTCTCCCTCTCTCTCTCCCCCTCTCTCCCCTCTCTCTTCCTCTCACTCTCTCTCTCTCTCTCTTCCCCCCATCTCTCTCTCTCTCTCTCCCTCCCTCTCTCTCCCTCCCTCTCTCCCTCTCCCTCTACCTCTCCCTCTCCCTCTCCCTCCCTCTCACTCTCTCTCTAGCTCTCTCTCTCTCACTCTCACACTCTCCCTCTGATCCCCAGATAACCGTCACAATTGCTGTATTTTTTTCGGAGAAGATGCCTTGTCTCTCTCTCCCTCTGCCTCTGCCTCTCCCCCCTCTCCCCCTCTCCTCAAAGTGTGCCCGCATATGTGGTAAAGGGATGGAGTTGACATGCAGTGGAGCACTCCACTGGCTCGGATCCTCTCCTGCATATCACATCCTCTCTGTGTTCTTCTCAAACATGCCTCTCTTCTCCCCTTTTTTTTTGCCTTTTGGCCTCTCTGGCCCTCGTTACTGCATCCCCATTGCCCACTTCTCATCTTCCCATCTGAAACTACAAAAGCAGCAGAAACAGAGATAGTGCGATGGCTTCTCTTGTTTTCTTTTCTTCTTTTTCTCAGGATAATCCCTGCAGCTCAGATCATCCCCTTCCGCATGCAGATTTTCTGTCAAACGATGAATTATTGTTAACACACCACAGGAACCCTGAAATTTCTCTTCTTTAATTTTGATCACTGGTGATTTTTGTTGTTGTTGTTGCTGTGGTGGTTTCTTTTTTTTATTATACTGCAGGTCACGAATAAGGCCTTGTTGACACAGAGTACAACTGTAGGCGAAAATAAGCAAAGAGCAAAAGCAGCAGCAACAGTTGTAACAGCGTCCTCCGTTCGTTTCCTTTTTTTTTCCTCGACGAAACCTATCCTCGCCGATCAGATAAATAATTGAAAATGTCAGCATCCCACTTCGGCCCGGTTGATCACCCTCCCTAATCCCCTACGCTTTAGGTGGTTTTATCCAAATTAATCACTTTCAGGGTAAATATTCACGGGGGCCGAGGTGCAAAGCCATCCTGTTTGGGACTTGTAACCAATTTGAGGATATTGCCAGATTTTTTCTTCTTCTTCTCTTCGTCCACCCACCATGTTTTTCTTCTTCTTCGGCTTCTTCTTCTTCTTCTTTTCTATTCCTCTCTCTCTCTATCTCTCTCTCCCCTCTCTACCTCTTTCTCTCTTCCTCCCCCCTCCTCTCTCTCTCTCTCTCTCTGTCCCTCTCTCTCTCTCTCTCTTCCTCTCTCTCTCTCTCTCTCTCTTTCTCTCTGTCCCTCTCTCTCTCTCTCCCCCCTGTCCCTCTCTCGACTTGTTCGTCTTCTCTTCTCCTCAATACCCTTTTTGTCCAGCCCGGAGGCAAATTCATTCTCTTAATGCCAACGCCTGACTCCTTCCAAGGCAAATCTGCCGGGAAATTGCCTCCTTGCCCGGGCTTGCTCGCAGGCAACACGTGATAGCGTGTACATTTTTTTTTTTTTCCCTCACCGGTTCCCCGTCTCTTCCTTTCTCTTATAAATCTTCTCCCTTTCATTTTTTTTCTTCTCCCATTTCTTCTATCAGGCAGGAAGTCCCTTCCCTTCTCCCCTCAAGAAAAAGAAATTTTTGTTTACGTCCGAACGATACAAATCCGCGATGCCCCCACACAAAAAAAAAAAGAGAGAAGAGAAAATTAGAAATACATCGAATCTTCAGGGAAATTTCAAGCAGATTTCTATGTCCATATCCATCCCTCCCATTTCAGATTTTTATCTCTTTGCATTTCCATTTTCCCCCTTTTTTCACCCCCACTTTCCCTCCCCGTGCTCTCACTCTCTCTCTCTCGCTCACTCTCTCACTCTTTTTTCTTTCTCTCTCTCTCGCTCTCTGCTTCGTCAAACCTTGCGGCGAACCCGTCCAAAGCCAGCGATCTTTACAACCTGTTGGCTTTGCTGGGCAAACAGCGCGCCAGAGCGGAGGTGCAAATCTTTGGGGAAATTTTCCCCCAGAATTACAGTATCAAATGCAGTGCTTGTAATACTTGGCGGAGGCAGAGTCGGAGGCAGAGGCAGAGGAGGAGGAGGAGAAGAAGGAGGAGGAGGAGAAGAATAGAAGAGAAGGAGAGAGGGATGGGGGCTGAGGTGGGAAAGAAAAGAGGGATAGATAGCTAAATCTTGTACTATGTGAATATTCACTGCCGGCTGGATCGAGGAAAGCTATTTCCACCACACTGTCCCCTACAATGTACATTTTCTCTTTCTGGCTTGCCCTGTCCATTTCAGCACCATAGGGTGTATACGGATACACACCAGCTTGAAAATGTGGAAGCCTCATTCAAAAAAAACAAAACAAACAAAGCTAAAAAAAGGCCAGGTGACAATTGCTATAATATTTCTGCGGTGGTGGAGTGAGAGGGAAGGAAGGAAGATGGTGATAGAATCCGAGGGAAAAGCAAATTACTGTCCTCTTCAAACACCCACAAAAAGAGGGTCGGCAAGGAGGGGGGGGGGGAAGGATGGCTCTGCCGGGCCAATAGAGGGAGCCCTCCTGACTCAACCGCTAAAGCTGACGGGAGGACTCCTAGTCCCAGCACAGTCCATGTGCAGGTGCACGTCTCTGCGTGTGTGTGTGTGTGTGTGGTGGAGAGACCGTCCGCCCGCATTACTGAAGTGGTCTCTGGTCTCTCCTGAAGTGGCTGTATGAATCAGAAGGTAAACAGCACACGGTGGGGCCCGGCCACAAAGTTTGGCCAGGACGAGTGGCACGGGGGGAACGATTGGCGAGTGGAATTAAAACACAGATGATCCCGTTTGGGGAGCGTGAAAGAAGAAAGAAAGAAAAAATTAAGGGCCCTTGCCAAAGTGAGGGCAGAGACGCAGTATTACCGGGTCCCCGGCTGCATCTCAAAGGAGTTCGACAAATTGCAGTATTGATGAACAGCTCTGCTTAACTATCAACAGTGGAGGGTTCATTTACAGCCCCCAAGACAAGACCGTCGACAGTTCGCATAAATCTCGGGACCAGAAGAATTATCACCCTAGACTTAGAGCTCTCCTAGGCCTCCCCGGCATCGCAAGAAAGAAAAGTTTGCG
>OX465115.1:14117663-14421041 GCA_949987565.1 Luidia sarsii
CCAGATTATGAAAATGCACATGTACAGTAGTATGAATTAAGCTTTGAAATCCACTTTCAATCACTCTATACAGCTGCCTCTCAATATCTCTCACTCTCTCACTCTCCTTCTCTCTCTACCCCTTTCTCCTCTCTCTACCCCTCTCTCCTCTCTCTCTCCCCCTCTCTCTCTACCCTCTCTCCTCTCTCTCCCCCTCTCTCCCTCTAACTCTCCCCCTCTCTCTATATATCCCTCTCTCTCTCTCCCCGTCTCCTCCTCTCTCTATCTCTCCCCTCCCCCCTCTCTCTCCATCTAACTCTCCCTCTCTCAGGAATAAGGCAACACAAAAGAGGGGACAGCATACTATGACTTTCAATCATAGAGGAACTGGGATGGAATCTATTATGCATCATTTAAATCACAGCCCCCTCCCCTGGGCCATACATGCAAAGACACCTGTTAAAAAGAGCACCGACTTCCCCTTCTCCCTAAAAAAAAAAATTGAAGAAGAACTGCTATTTTTCGACCCCATTTTCAATGCAAACGCAATACTTCTGACACATTCAAGCAGTTATCTCCCTGTCCCTGTCCCTGTCCCTCTCCCTCTTCCACTCCCTCCCCCTCTCCTTCTCCCTCCCTCTCTCTCTCTCTCTTTCTTCCCACACTTGGTCTTCTTCTTTGACTTCTTCTTTTCTTTTCCTCATCAGTAACCCAGGGCTGTAGCCTGACAGTTTGACCGAAAAGAATTGATGGGAAATAGCGGCAAAAGGCCATCTCCCTGATAAAGGTGGGCACTTCTTACTCGTCTTCTTTTCCTGTCTTCCTCTTCATCGTCTTTCTCTTTGGCTTTTGCTTTCTCTTCCTTCTTTCCCCCCCCCCCCACCTTTCACCCTCTCCCTCTCTTTCCCCTGGTAAACATGTCACTCAAAAGGAGTTCTCCATATGGATACGCTGTAGCAAGGAAAAGAAGTGCGAGGCGAGGGAGAGCAACTGTAAGTGGTCATGTGGCAAACGATCAGGGCTAGATATGACATTGAAATAGAGAGTCATCCTGAGTTTGGTCATGGAACTTGTGTTCACATCTCATTTCTGACGAAACCCATCAATCATACAACTCAGTTGAAGGAGCACTTTGCGAATTGACATGAGTATTTTTGAAGAAAAAAAATTCATGTTTTGCTTGAGAAATTTGCAGTGGACCAAGTTAAGAAGAACTTGAGGAAAAGGCCGGCTCATTTTCTAGAAGCAGTCTGGTCTTTTCTACTTTAAAATGTAAACGCCGAGGAGAATCAACTTCCCCGGCTGATCGCAGTTTGAACCAGGCTTCATTCATTCGTTTTGAGGGGTAAATTGTTCAAAGTGAATTTTACCATGCAAGGTGAGCATTCGGTTGTTGTTTTTGGGGTTGTCTTCCCTGATTGAACCCTCTGTCTGCCAAGAACTGCACCAGCACAGGGTTTGAAAGAAGAAAAATCCTGGCAGCGGCGAGCCAGCACGGTATTGAATGGGGAAAGGCGGGCAAATGTGCCTCCCGTACAAAATGCAGAAGTCCCCACACAAACAGCAAGCTGCCAAAGCAGAGAGCACTCGTTGCGGGGGCTTTTTTTTTTCTCCCTCTCTCTTTTTATTTTTCACAGAAGCGCTCGCCAACGACTTGAGCGAGGCTCAAGACTTCAGGAATAATCACCGCTGGGAAGAAGACAAGGACGACAAGAATTTTTTTCTCTTTTGCTCTCTCTCCTTCCCTCTCTCTCTCTCTCTTCCTCCCTCCCTCTCTCTCTCTCTCTCTCTCTCTCTCTCTCTCTCTCTCTCTTTGTCTCTCTGTCTCTTCCTCCCTCTCTCTCTGTCTCTCTCTTTCTCTTCCTCCCTCCGCCTCTCTCTGTCTCTCTCTCTCTCTTCCTCCCTCCCTCTCTCTCTCTCTCTCTCTTCCTCCCTCCCTCTCCCTCTCTCTCTCTCTTCCTCCCTCCCTCCCTCTCTCTCTCTCTCTTCCCCCCCTCTCTCTCTTCCTCCCTCCCTCTCTCTCTCTTTGTCCCTCTGTCTCTTCCTCCCTCCCTCTCTTTCTGTCTCTCTCTCTTTCTCTTCCTCCATCCCTCCCTCTCTATCTCTCTTCCTCCCTCTCTCTCTCTCTCTCTCTCTCTCTCTCTCTCTCTCCCTCCCTCTCTCTCTCTCTCTCTCTCTCCCTCTCTCTCTCTGTCTCTGTCTCTCTCTCTCTCTATCTCTCTCCCCATCTCTCTCACTCCATCTCTCTCTCTCCCCCCATCTCTCTCTTTCTCTCTCTCTCTCTCTCTCTCTCTCTCTCTCTCTCTCTCTCTCTCTCTCTCTCCATCCCTCTCTCCCTCTCCTTTCTCTTGAACAACAAGCGAGAGTAAGGGGCATGTACATCGCCCAAGCACGACAGGAAGAAGGAGAGAGAAAAATAAGAACCAAGGAAGAGCACCCCAGGGTATGGGAAAAGGATCCCATCGGCAATGCTGTTACCTGTGAAAAACACAAGTGAGTTTCATGCCTCCTCCTCTATTTTTTACACGTTTCTCATGTAGCATACATTTTTCATCGTGCACTTCCCAAGTTCCCAGCAAAATGTTTCACGTGCCAAAACAAAAAAGACGAAGAAAAGAGAATAAAACTCCTTTGAAGATTACTCTTATACTCTGAGAGTGCATGGATTTATCATTGTTTGTCTCTTTGCTTTCCATGGTTCAAATGGAAATGGAGACAGGACCCAGAGAGGAGTTAACTGCAGCTTTCTTTTGTGGCAGTATAAGCAACTGCAAAAACACTCCCTCCCCCCTTCCGACGGAATTTCCCGATACATTTGTCCACAAAATGGGCTGAAACAACATCAGCAATTTGCATTCCCTCCTTTGGCAAATTCAAACAAATACCAACAAATGAACACACAAAAAATGCCAGATTCTATTATTTTGCAGGCATTCAGTTCCTTTTTATACTTTGTTTAATTTGATCAGGATCTGTAAGGGGGAAGGGAAGGGAGGAGTGGGATGGATAGGGGGATGGGCCATAACTGCCACAGCAACTGAAATAACAGTCAAACTTGGCAACGGTTAATATAAGGGTCTGTACCAGGGGAGGGGGAGGTGGAGAGGTTGGAGGCATTTGATGGTACGCCGGTCGACCTTGCTGGAAATGACACCGCAATCGCGCCAATTGAACCCAACAGTCACAAGCCTGCTCGCAACAAAAAAAATAACAAACAGCAGCTACTGAAGGATGAAGCAACCACGAAATAAAAAAATTGGGGGAGAAGGGAGTAAAGGGGGCAGAGAAGGCGGTGGAGGAAAGAGGAGACGGAGGGCGAAAAATCAATACTTCCCTGAAATGACCGAGATATGTTTTAAGGTGATGCCGAGATGAGGATGTTTGGAGGGGGGGTGGTGGGGTCGGGGTGTGGGGGGGGGGATGGGGGAGGGGTTTTGGTGGGGCGAGAGGGGGGTAAAAAAATAAATAACTAGCTGGGTTACAACTGTAACAACATCGGAGGCTAAGGGTTGGTTGGAGGAGGCCGCAGCAAGGGAGAAGAAGAAGGGGGGAAAAAGACACGCAGAGCGGGGCCACTTATTACGCTCTGCCTGACGGACCGTCGGAATCAAATTGGTGGAAAATCGCAGCCAGATTTCGCTGCTCAGTCAGGCTACGAAAGTGGACGCGAGGGGTAGGAGCAGGAGAGGATGGGGGCGAGGGAGGCTAAGAAAAGAGACGGGGACCGCTGATGGCCGGTCCCCATGCAGTTCTCAGGAGATCCCCAGCAAAGCAACAACACGCGCGTAGCGGAGGGGCGGGAGGGGGGGAAAAGGAGGCTGGCGAGAGCAGTGCGTTTGTACATACATATGTAAGAAAGGCTGGTTATCAAACAGATCTACAAGCAGGGATTAACTCAGTTGATGCCGGGCATGATGAACGAATTCAACCGGCATTAACGAGGCAATTTAAAAACATGATTTCTTTCTTTGTTTTTGTCCTTTTTTTTCTCCTCAAAGGGGGAAAAAAACAAACCAGCCGGGTGAAATTCAAATGTCCGTCCTTCCTTCGCCATAAATGCAAGTTCCCCGGCGAATTCATCTCCTGCGTCGGCGGGCTTAACATAAAGAAGCCGTTAAGAATGCCATTTTTTGCCATTTCTTTTCTCTTTCTTCGTTTTTTTAATTGCCTTTATAGGGCACTAGGCAGGTGCACTGACGTTTCCAAAGCCGACCCAGGACACCATATTCAAATCAGAGTTTTTTTTTCTTTTTTTTCTTCTGTCATATAATCAGTAGGAGTTACGGAATTGCCACTTGCGGTCATTAGTTGTTTCTGGTTTTTTTTTTTTTTTTTTTTTTTTTTTTCCCTCTCCTTATTCTGGCTCCGACTTTTTAGTGCCAAGTTCTGTCTTCCGACCATTAAAGGCACTTTTAGTGGTAGGGTATTTAGCACCGTAGTGCCAGGACACTGAAGGGACTCCGCTAGTTATTGAACCCGGCACTGTTTGTTGTGTAAGTACAAAAGTACTCCTCGGCTTACAACAACAAATGGCAGGTAACCAGTCAGTCGATCGTAAACACACGCTAACTGTTAGGGCTCAAATGCCAAGACACACATCGGGCCGGGGAAGTCAGCGCACCGGGGAGATGCAGGGCACTGGGAGGAATTTTCTCTCTCTCCTCCCTCTCCTCTCCTCTCCTCTCTCTCTCTCTCATCTCCTCTCTCTCTCTCTCCTCTCTCTCTCCTCTCTATCTGCTCTCTCTCCTTTTTCTCTATCCGCTCTCTCTCTTCTCTCTCCTATCTTTCTCTCCACTCTCTCTGTCCTCTCTCCTCTCTCTCCTCTCTCTCCTCTCCCCCCCTCACACTCTCTCTCTCTCTCTCTCTCCTGTCTCCTCTATATCTGCTCTCTCTCCCCTCTCTCTCCTCTCACTTTCTTTCTCACAGTCTCACTCTTTCTTTCTCTCTCCCACTGCCTCTACCTTTTTCTCTAGCTCTTTGCTGCTTTTTGCCGACTGTGGCGCTGTCTCCTCTCTCCTCTCTCCTCTCCCCTCCCCTCTTCTCCCCCTCTCCTCTCTCCCCTCTCCTCTTACACTTCTTTCTTCTCACTATCTCTCTCTCTCTTTCTTTTTCTCTCTGCCCCTGCCTCAATGCCTCTCCTCTTTGCTGCCGTTTGCCGACTGTGGCGCTGTCTCTCTCCTCTCTCCTCTCTCCTCTCCCCTCCCCTCTTCTCCCCCTCTCCTCTCTCCACTCTCCTCTTTCACCTCTTTCCTCTCACTCTCTCTCTCTTTTCTTTTCTCTCTGCCCCTGCCTCTATGCCTCTCCTCTTTGCTGCCGTTTGCCGACTGCGGCACTGCTGCGCTGGCCTAGCAACCCATCGGTGAGAGCGGGGCTAGGGTAACACAAAACAAGCAACCAGGGCAAAGAACAAAATGTCCGGTCAGTAAACATTGCCGAGGTTTGAATGGTCGTCTGGTGCGATGCGGGGAGAGACCCAGGAGGGAGGGAGGTAGTGTGGGGGGTGGCAGCCTGGTTTGTTTGTCTGTTGGTCCTTGGTTCCACCGATTTCAATAGCCAGACAGCTTGGTGATATATACCGTCATAGACTCCCCTCCACCATGTTTATTTGGAAAGATTGTCTGCCCGGCGTTATTGATTTTCACCGTGTGCAATCAGCATTAGGCCCACTGAATGATTCAAAAGAAAACTCCGCTGACCCAGGTCTGCGTTAATTTTTTTTTCTCTTTGGCGGCTATCGTTTTGTTCTCGATTCACTGCGAGGTCCATTGGTTGGCGACAGTTTACATTTTGAAAAGCTCAAGGGAATAAATTGGATGACAAATCTGTGACATGCCGATGAGTTATCTGAGTCATCAAAGATGAATGCACAACTACAATCATATTCATTAACGTCACATTCATTCTAACCACACACAAAAAAAATCTGTCTTTTTTCATGTTCTCAGAATTTTGAACTCGAATGGGGAGGGAGCGTTCAAAATTGCTTTACAAGGGACAAAGTGAAGGTGGAATTGAATTTGAAGAATTGCTTTAACTACTTTTTGAGGTCTCTTTTCGTATACATGTACGCCGTGTGAAAGGATTGCCACAAACCGTTGAATGGCAACAAAGCAGCCGCTGAAAGTGTCATAACCTCTCCTGAGGTTTGCGATTCCTGAAAAGGGACGGGGGAGCTGCCCACTGACAACTTAAAGTTCCGGCGGAGCAATTGGCAATGAATTTTCATCGACTTTCATAACCACTTCCAAGGATTTTACGATGGAAGGGGGCGAGTCAAAGAGGAAGGAAAGAGAGAGAGAGAGAGAGAGAGAAGAAGAAAAAAAAAAAGAGAGAGAGAGCCTCAATACCAAGTTCTACAGATGTCAGGGCGTCAGCTTCCAAAGACACCGTTGACAGATTGCCGAGCCACTGTCGACGCCTCTCCGACAGGCCGGCTTCCAGCGGAAGGCCGACGAGTACAGTGTGTAAATCCCCTGCCTTCGTCTGATTTTCCACACTTCTGCCTATTCACGATAATTTACCAAACTGGGAGCCTATTGGGCCCCCGCCCCCCTCTCCTCCCAATCTCTCTCTCTCTCTCTCTCTCTCTCCATCCCTTGATAGCAAGTCGCAACACAACCCCCCCCCCCTGCAAAATGAGGACTGACCAAAAGAGAGGGAGTGACTGAAACAGAGGAGGAAGAGAAAGAGACAGAGACGGAAAGAGACAGGCCCCCCCCCAAAAAAAAAGACAGGCAGGCAGAGAGAAAGAGGTGTAGAGAGAGGAAGAATGGGAGAGAGACGCAGAAAGAGTGACAGAGAGAAAGCGAGATAGAGATAGTGATTATAAAGACGGAGATAATGGACCACAGACAGGCAGACAGACAGAGAAAAAGAGATAAACAGAGAGAGGAAGAAAGAAAGAGACAGAGAGAGAAAACTAGATAGAGAAAGAGTGATACAGGTAGAGAGAGAGACGTACAGACAGAGACAGACAGAGAGAGAAAGCTAGATAGAGACAGAGTGATAAAGATAGAGAAAGGCAGGCAGACAGACATACAGCAGACAGACACACAGACAGCAGACAGCAGACAGCAGACAGACATGAAGACAGACATGAAGACAGACAGACAGACACAGAAAGATGAAGAGACTGAAAATGAGAAAGAGAAGGGGGAGGGAGAGTTGACTAACGGCCAAGCCAAATCCAAGCAACTAAGAATCCCCTCCCCCTCAACTACACCGTCTTAGCCCCTTGGGTGCCACAGGGCATTATGAGGCTGTTTGGACTGGGGCTGGAGAGAAAGAGGGGGGGGGGAGAAAAAAATCCCATCTGTTAACGATATGATATTTTTCAGGCTCAAGTTTGTCCGTCATCCAGGCAGTGCCAACCACATCCCCCCCTGGCTATGAGACAGTGCCTCTAAGGATCTCCAGAGAAATGGCATAACACTCATTCCAATATGAAAATAAACATCATATATCTCCTGTCCTTTCTTCTTTCCTCCCTCTTTCTATTTTTTTTTTCTTCGCTCTCTCTCTCTCGATGCAGCAGCCATATGAATCATTCCTTGACGTCCTCGGATAACTCTGCGGGGGAAAGTTGAGCCCGGCGCTTTCTCTTTGAAATGATGAGACTTACGGACGCTTGATCACCCGAAAAAATGTTGGGACGATATCAAATGTTGGACAGGTGTAGCAGTTTTTTGGGGGAGGCTTAAATGGGGGGCCTCTTCTGGGCGTTTGGGGCTCAACAAAATCACGGGGCTGATCAGTTTACAAATCACCGTTGAGCAAGGGCGGGGACGAACAAGAAACACACACTACAACTTTTTACAACATTTTTCTAAAAGTTTGGCAAGTCGATTTGGCCGAGATTCCTGGAAGCTAGATGTGAAGGTATTAGGAGTGGACTCAGATATCCCTATCTTGAGGACAGACTCTGGATTTTTGTTCTTTTCCCTATTTCTTCCCCGCCCCCTCCCGATGACTTTTTTTTGTCCTATGACACGTTGCCTCGCCACTTGACAATCCTGTAACAAATGGGTTTCGGTGGAAGGCTGGTCCCTGGACAGACGTGGCTCCGAACACATCCATATATCTATGGATGCAACCCCCCACCTCCAGGCATGTATCATTGAGCCTCTGCATTACTCATGGAGAGACAGAGAGAGAGAGAGACAGAGACAGGGAGACTGTTTCTCTCCGTGGTTTAGAAAATGCAGTCAATGCGCTCGGCAGAGGAAAAAAAAGAATCTAGGCCAATTGTCATGGCAACAGTAGTGGGGTGGTTTGGGTTTTTTTTTCTTCTCTCTTTTTCTGAAGGCTGTCTGCTACATAAAGCACCCCCCCCCCTCTTTCCCGACACAAACATATTGGGAAAGAAGTTCTATCGCCCTTCGTGGGGAGGAATGAGACAAATGTGCTGGGCCACTTTTCATTTTGTATGGGATGCTGCCAGTTACAAATCCATCAACCAACATATTTGAAGAGAGAGAGAGAGAGGGGGGACTTTTTTTTTTTAGGAGCGCACTATGGGTACAGTGTTGCAAGCAACAGGTTGCCGTAGGAACTCAGTTTGACTTGGGGTGCAATGCACAACTGTCTATGTCTGGTGATCAGGCAGTTCCCAGCCCAGTGCCAATTGAGGTCTCCTCTACCTACCCCCACAACCCCCCCCCCCCCCCCCCCCCGAACAAACAAAAAAAAGGAACAGCTCCTTAACTCACACCTGTATGCATCAGGCTGTGACTTTGACAGCGAATCCAGGCAATCACTGGCTTTAAATTTAATTAAAAGCATATTTCTCCCTCTCCCCCCCCCCCCCCACCGGCCATTGCACACCTTTTCCCCCTCTAATCATGCAGCTTGCCTTGTCTCCCCAGACTCCAAGCCAAAGTCTGAAATCGGATCAGTCTGACCAACTGCTATCGTCCACTTATCCCCATCCCCTCCCCCCTATTTGAGATGCTTTTCTTTTTCTCTTAACGCTGCTATAAATTATTTTTTCTCCATTTTCCCCCCCACCTCCTCCCTCCTCCCAAACCCCCGCACCTGAAAAACATAATCTGCTGTGCCAAATTACCAAAAACGGCTTTTGGTTTCTGCAGCTGAGAAAAATTCCCCCGGCGCGCATGTGTCTAACTGATGCTTCCCTCTGTCCTTGTCAACAATGACAATCAATTAAAGATCATCTTACCAGGGTGGGGTGGGGTGGGGGGGGGAGAGAGAGAGAGAAGGAGCAACAGCAAAAGGAGGAGAGGTGGGGGGGATTGCTAAGTTTCAGGGGAGAGAAAAGGCAAGAGGTGTAAATGTAGATAATTCAGCTTGCCCAAGCTTTCTTTTTTTCTTTTTTCTTTTTTTTGAGAGAGAGAGGTTGTGGGGAGGTGGGAGGAAGGGGAGGGAGAGAGGGCGAGGGGAAGAGGGTTTGGCTGAGATAGGCCCCGGGGCTATTGTAGCATCCACAGAACTGCAGGTGTGCAGATTCCCAGTGTGGTCTGCCTGGGTTCAGGGCGTGGGGTGTGACAGTAGGGTCCAGGTGGGGGATTAACTTTGATCGCCCATTGCCTCCCTCCCTCCCTGCCTGGCTGCCTGCCTGCCTCACCCAACCCCCTCCTCCCCCGTACCGACTCCCTCACTCCCACCCTCTCTAAATGGGTGCCCTTGCCGTATTCGGATAAGAGGGATGGTGGGGGTGGGAGTGGAGTTGGGGGGGCCAAGAGGAGTGAGATTGCGTGACTTCAAACAA
Organism: Luidia sarsii; assembly: GCA_949987565.1. Taxonomy (NCBI): domain Eukaryota; kingdom Metazoa; phylum Echinodermata; class Asteroidea; order Paxillosida; family Luidiidae; genus Luidia; species Luidia sarsii. The sequence goes on from OX465115.1 coordinate 14,127,370, forward strand.
TGGTCATCTGTCGGCCAGATTATGGCTCTCAGCATTTATGAATCACGGTCGTCTTTGGTGTCGCCAAATTGTGCAATTTGGCTGATTTTCTCCAGCCTATCTCACACTCTCCCTCCCACTCTCCCCGTCTCACCCCCACAACACAAACTCGAAACAAGACCTGTCAATCACCTATTTAAAAAAAAAAATAGAGATGCATACCTAAGAGTGCCAAATCTAACCACACCACCAGCCCAATGATCTCCATCGGCCTGCCAGTTTGACTCACTCCAAACCCGACATAAAATGAGAAATCCCACAACGGCTTTTACAAAAACACACGGGGGACTTAACAAAGAAAACCAGAGTTCCTCCCCCAAGCCCGACCAAATCATTGATGCAGCCTGTTCATCAATTAGGGTTAAAAACCCGGAGAATAATCTATCTTTATTATTGACGGACTTAGAGAATTTCCTTGTGTGCTTTACTGATGCATTCTGTGTGAACGCAACAACAAAAACAGAGACCACTAAAATTGGTCCACCTGCTGGTACGAGAACCGAGAGCCCGCCTGGAGCTATAATGTGATTGAAATACCAAGTTCCGGCTGAGGTCAATGATATGTGCTTCCATTGGCTAGCCCTCTCTCTCTCTCTCTCTGTCCCCCTGCTCCGGAGTCCTTCCCTCCCTCTGTCCCTCGTGCCATCTATCAAAGCACACATCCGGCCATTTTAGCCAGGCTTGTCCTCCCATCTCCCAGATTGGCCTGTGATCATCTTTCCTTTCCACTCTCCCCTTGTCCAATTCTCTCTCAAAAAGGGGAAAAAAAACCTCAAACCCCCCCCCCCCCGATCCCCCCCCCCCCCCGATCCCTCCCCCAAACAACTTGCAGTTGCTAGTGAGAAGATGTGATGGGCTAACTGCTTGTGCAGTACTCAAGGACAATTTCCAATGTCCCCTCTCTCAGTCAACCCCCCCCCCACACCCCTACCCCTACCGGTACCCCAATGACCAAAAAATCAACTCTGCTTTAAAAACTGAAACTGTAGGGGGGGGGGTGACAAATTACTGATTGATCAGGTACAACTGGGACACCATGCTTTCAGGTAAAATCCCCAAACTAAAACAAAATCTCCTCTCGGGCGAACTTGTTACGGAAATCAGACTCGGTCCAAAAAGAAGAGAATAAAAGAGAGAGAGGAATGGACAGGAAAGACTAAAATAGCCAAGTAGCCAACTGACCATCCACCTATGGCCGGGGGTGGGAAAGCTCAATAAATCAGTGTGCAAGGTGTGCAGAGGAAAGAGAGACAGAGAGAGAGAGAGAAAGAGAGAGATGGAGACTGAGAGAGAGAGAGAGAAGGAAATTAGAAAGATAACTGGGAGCGAGGGAGAGGGAGGAGAGAGGGAGAGGGAGGATGGAGGAAGGAAGAGGTGCCCCGCATCATGCCAAATCCATCTGACCTAACAAGGAGGTGACTGCTCTGACCTGAGATGGGAAAGCAAAAGTGGGAAGGAGGGGGTATAGGGGGGCACAGGGTGTGATGCTATGATGACAGAACAAGGGGAAGGGGAGAGAGGGGGAGATGGAGAGAGAGAAGGGAGGGAGGGAGAATGAGCGAGAGAGAGAGAGAAGGGGAGGGAGGGAGGGAGAGACAGACAGGGAGAGAGAGGGGGGAGAGAAAGAGGTAGAGAGACACACAGAGAGAGAGACAAAGACAGAGAGAGACAAAGCGACAGAAAGACAGAGAGAGGGGAGAGAGAGAGAGGGGGGGGGGAGAAAAGAGTGAGAGAAGAGAAAAGAGAGAGAGAGAGAAAGAAAGAGAGAGAGCAAAAGAAGAGAGAGAGGAGAAGAGAGACAGAGGGGGAAATGGAGAGAAGAGAGAGAGGATAGAGAAAGGGTGAGAGAGAGAGAGAGAGAGAGAGAGAGAGAGAGAGAGAGAGAGATGAGAGACAGAGGGAAAAGAGAGAGGGGGAAGAGAGAGAGGAAGAAGTGAGCAAAGAGAGAGAGACAGAGAGAGGGGAGAAAGAGAGAGAGAGAAGATAGAGGAGAGGAGAGAGAAAGAGGGAGCAAGCCACATACGTCCCTACACGTTTCATTAGAGAATCTGCAAGCCCTATGCAAAGGTCAATTTGTGCCTAAACAGGCGAGCTTAGAATCAAAGTGAACGGGCAGAGAAAGATTTCATTTGATTTCCTGTATTCCCTTACTCTCTCTTCTATCTTTTTTTTGGGGGGGGGTGGGGAGTGGCAGGGAATGTCTCTGGGGCACCGAGGAGGGGGAGGAATGGTTAATAGATCCGATGTACGAGGTTTCATCTTCGACAAGGCATGTTCAAGCAAGACACACAGTGCAGACATAATACGTGCATTGCTTCCCTCCCCCCCCCCCCCCCCGACAAAATAAACGTGTGACAATCCACACACGTTAACAAGTTATGCTAAAGCGGCATGTGCATTATTACAACTGGGGTCAATGAAACTGCTAATTAACTGTTCAGTTCACCTCTTACTATATAATCTAGTCCGGATTTAACACAATTTCCTCGTTTTTATGTGAGACTTTCATTCCATTTCTTCTTCTTTTTTGTCCGCGCAAAATAACAAAAAGAAAGTGCATGCAAACCTTTTGATTTTGATGGATCAAGAAGGATGCAATCATCTTTGAAAGACAGGTGGCTTTTCATTTCTAACTATGAAAAAACTTAGTGAAAGCTCTCGTAATCACAACCGATGAGTTTGTCACAGCATTTGTTTGAAACCTTGAATGAATAAAAGACCAGTGCTGTACAACAACAGAAGAATTTCACTTTCAAAGTCTAATAGTATACCTGCCGAATATGAAAAAGAAACATTGCCATCGTGTGTGTCTTTCATAAGCTAAACATTCTGTGATGCGCCCATTTTCCCTTTTGCACCTAGAAATGCATGCATTCAACAGGGGCTCAGGTTCTAGCTTAACTGGCCAGGCTTTTTGCCTGAACACAATTTACCCAGACAAAATTTGTCCCCGAAGAGATCAGCGAAAAGTCTTCACTTTAAAAGGCGCTGGCCGTCACTCTCGTCCGGAGAGAATCTGTTTACTTTAGATGTGTCTTGCACAGTGGAACGGGCGCAAATAACTTGTTGACGTCACGGGGAGAGGGGGTGGGGGGGATGAAAGGCAGTGTGATTTGTTTTGTTTGCCTAGATACCGTAATTGGACCAGAATAGAGAAACATGCAGTGAAGTCATTTGTAGGTCTTCTTTTTCTTTTTCTTTTCTTTTCATCCAAAGTTATTTCTATCTAGCTTTTATTTTTAGTTGAGAGAGCAGATTTACACGGCTCCTGGAACAGAAGGAGAGACCACAGATCTAGATTTCGGTGGATTTATCCAAAAAAGGACCAAGTGATTGTGTTGAGCTTCGCCGGTTTGTGTGTGCCATGGTGGTTTGTTTTTGCTTGAGTTGAGCTTACAGATTAAGCCACACAGTGTTGGCTTGCAGTTGTGTAAACCTTACATCAGATTGGGCTCCATTCCGATCAGGCTCGCAAGGATTTGTCGCAATCTCGACGATCCCCCAATCTGGACCACTTCTATCTGCGGTGCTTGATTGCATTCAGACGCTCCATCCTGACAATGGGCAGAGTACACACTGCCCAAAAACGTCGAGTTACCGACTCTCGTCAAAGCCTCTGTCTCAAAAGAGATGTGTCACATGGTGTCACCGCAAACTTTTCATTTGGTAGCCTGGTGGGCCTATTTTTCACAATGTAAACCTTAAAATCCTATTTCCTGAGTATTCTTGAGTAGGGCAGTGTTAATTTTTCAGCCCAAGTCTCCACAGTTTAGCCGAGCAGGAAACAGTTTTTTTTCCTCCATCACATGCAATCTCAACCTCTCCAAACCCATTACAGCCCCCCCCCCCCCCCCAAAAAAAAAAAAAAAATCCTTATAGTTTTACAGTCTCAAAACCAATTTCAAGCCACATACCACAACAATGCTTACTGGGAGAATTCTCTGTTTCATTTACTAGAAAGAGGGGAAAAAAAGCCATGAGAGGGGAAAATAACCTTTAAAATTGAAACAAATACCCCGCGATCTGAGTAATCGGTCAGCAAAATCTCTGATGCCCGGGAGAGCAGCTGAGGTGAGGTGAGGTGAGGGGTGAGCAGGGGGATGCTTTCATCAACAAACAACTGAAACTGAATATTTTCCCCGTTTAGAAAGTCAAGCAGAAGGAACCAAAAAGGGAATTAAAAAAAAAAAAACCAGCGGCCAAATAAAAAAAAATCACTGTTTTCATTGCCTTGATATCTTTTCACCCCCCCCACCCCCCCCCCCCCCCCCGTCCAGGTCTCTGGCATACTGTTTTTTTTATCTATTGAAAGAGAAGATGGGTTCTCTTATTACACTTGGTCAGCGATCTTTCTTTTCCTTCTGTTCTTTTCCTCTGACCTTTCAGAATTGAGAATTGATTTCTGATACACTTTGGGGGGAAAAGAAGGGATTTGTCTAAGATCCGATTAAAGATCAGGAACGAGTTTCAAAAAGGTAAAGGAAAACTTGGGGTTATCAAGACAATTGTTCCCAATTCACTCATTTTTGAAGGAAACAAAAAAATCCCCTGAACATTGCGTTGCGATGAAATTGAAGTGTTACCATCCAATATAATGTCAGGCTTTTAGGGAGGGTTTTAATTTTTAGTAACTCTAAATTCAACAGTGCGAATGCTCAAATGCAAAATCTTTTACACTCAATAATATTTTGTCCATGAGAAATCTACCGGTATTCCATTTGCATAGACAGAAACAGTGGCATTCATAGGCACGAGCTAAGCTCAGAATGGACTATTTGACGATTTGCTTCAGCATCAAATTGAACAAAACGTTGCAAATTGGTTCCTGCCATAAATGACCAAACTGCAAATCTCTGAAATGGAGAGGGCCCGGCATTTTTATCCTAGCGTGAGTCCGACCATTCCCTTCTCAGTAGGCAGAAACGATTCTGAGAGAGGTCCTGCTAGGATTGAAACGGTGCGTGAACGTTGTTGGCTCCTTTTTTTATATTTCTGCGAGGAGGGGAACTAAAGAGGGCAGTATTTAGTGAGGATTGGATCTCCGCTGGGGATAGGGGGGAGGGGAGGGCGGGGGGAGGGGAGGGCGGGGGGAGGGGAGGGCGGGGGGCGGGGAGAGGTGGATTGAGGGAGGAGAGGGGAGAATGGGATAAGATTTAGGAGAGGGAAATGGTATCTCAACCAAAAAGGTAGATTGATAGGCCGACTATGGACGGCAAGACACAAAGGGTGGACAGAGGGGGGACAGACAGGGGGGGAGGGGGGGGGCTGGACGAGCTCTCGATGAGGCATCGCAATACTCACGGCGGTGTTGCCCCTGCTTTCACCTTGGATTCAAAAGCCAAGAGTGCTTGAAAACAAAATCTCAGCCCGAAATGCATCCCTCCCCCCACGAAGAAAAAAAGAAGTAAGAATGTCTCCTGACGATTTGCGAAAAAAAAATATGAAATCCAATTATGGTCTTCATTACATGTTTTGGGTGGAGGACTAAAGAACATGAAAGAGTGAACATGATTGATGTTGTGTATGGTTGGGTTGGCTTTTTTTTCTCTAGCTCTTTTTTTTCTCTCTCTCTCTCTCTCTCCCTTCTCTTTTTCCCTTGATACTCAGCAGCCCGTTAGTCGATCCTCATTTTTTTTTTTTTTTTTTTTTTTTTTTTTTTTAACCATTCGCGTGAAATTGTAGCAAAAACCACTCCGAGGCAAAGGAGGTAATTCAAAACTGATGATGGATAGCAGCCTGGTGTCTTCAAGATTAATGACTCAGCCAATGACTAGGCTGGTCCTTGCCTGCCGTCACACACGCAGGATTTAGAAGGAAAAAAAATGGCAGGGAGAGAAAAAGTTACGTCTCACATTTCTTTTATTTTCTGTTTGTTTTAAACTGAGCTGTAGACATACATACACATGGAGAGACTGCAATAATTTGTATTATTTTTTTAATTATTTTTTTTTAATCTGGAAGATGTAAAATCTGCTCGTGTCTATCCTGGTGATCCTGGTTGTTTGTTTTTTGCTGCGATCTTTAAGGACACAGGGAATCAAGTTTGCTCAACGCAAAGGAGATGGGCAGGTGTAAACTAGCTACCTAAGATGTTATTTCTTCCTACGCTCCATCATCAACGAACAGAAGACGACAGCTACGTTTTTGTTGCCAGGAAAAAAAAAAATCTTGCATCAACATATTCTGTAACTATCAACCCCCCCCCTCTCCTCTCATCCTCCCAAGTGTGATAGACCTCCTTACAAAGTAAACAGGGCTTTCAGCTTGGGTTGTCTACCCCTATCCCATCCCCCCCCCCCTCTCCTCCTCTGCATCTACCACTTGCCAAATGCACGCATGCAGAGATTCACCGGGGTCATCATCCCCTTACCAACCACCCCCTACCCTCCTCCCCCCCCCTCCCCCCACGCCCACCAACCCCCTCTAACCCATTCCATTCCAAAGTCCCTCCACCGCAACCGAGACAGCCACTGCTGTCGTCTTGCGCCCCATCCCTACCCTCCCCGCCTTCCAGAGAGTAGACTGCCCTCGGAGGTCGGGCTGGGTGAGGGGGAAACTCGATCCCACTCTCACCTGGCAAGACAATGCGCGACAGTTTACGGGCGGCCGTTTTTCAGAAGGTGGCTGGAGGGAGGTAAAGGGGGTGGGGGGAGGCTTGGGTAGAAGGTAGAGGAGAGACTGGACTGTGGCTGGGCCAAGATGATAAGGGGGTGGGGGAGAGGGGGAGCGAGCAGCCTAGGCAAGGATGGTAGCACTAGTGCACAGCGGCCGGTGCCCAAGCAGTTCAAATCATCTTCATTAGGCCGACTGATGTATTGGAAATGATGGCTACCGTTCTCGGCCCTCTCTTGGCATGTTATAAGAATCAACATAGCCCCGCCGCACTCAACCCACACACTCTTTTTTCAAGTCTTTTGTTGGCGGGAGGGGGGGAGGAGAGAGGAATTGGAGGCTGCGGGTTGCCAGTTTGCATGTTCAGGGCGAGACAATTGTAATAACATGGAAACTGCAGGAGGGGTTTTCATTTTTTTTTTTTCTGCTTGGGTTGTGTGTCGAATCTGGAGGCATTGTTTGAAAGCAAATAAAACTAGGACACGTATCGTTATAATAAGGTGGATCAACACAGCTGCCTGGAACAGCTCATTGTAATATCTCCGGTTTGGAGGAGGGGGGGGGGGTGGGTGGGTGGATCTTCGTCCCAGTGGACTAGCACATTAGTCCCGAGAAGGGAGATTCTCAGTGGTTCTAATCAGCGTCCTGCTCGCTGCAGAGTCAAGCGCTGCCGTCAAGATTCATTTGGCTCCAGAAATTAGAGCACGCCTGCTCTCGTGGGACGCCTGCTCCCAAATTGAAACAAAAAAACACTTAACCGCGATTGTCCTTGGTTCATTTCAGTGTAAACACTGGACCGATCGATTGACTTCTTTGACTGGTATCCCACCCCACTGGTCCGTCGTTACACAATCAGAAGGGCGCCGATCGTTTATGAAAGACAAAAATGGCCTAAATGACGTCAACTTGTTGGTACATTCACCTAGAACTGTCCATGGTTCGAATCTCAAGAGAGTCCGAAATTTCACCTGACCAAGCCTAACTCTGATGTTAAATTTCCCGGTCTTTTTCCCAAACCCTTCCACAAAGGCATCCACGATACAGAGGAATGTTTGAATAACTCCATCGTGGCAGCCCGGCAAACCAATTGTCTCATTTTATTGTGGAGTCGTTCCGCTGGTATGATTCACCGTCCTATAAATCCAGCTGCCCAAACCCTTTCACGGAGTCCTCAGCTGAGCGTCCCCCCAGACTCTACTCAAGAGAACCCCAGAATGAGAAAGAAAACACTGTCTCTCTTTCCATAGCTACCCTTCCACCAGTGCCGGGGGTGCCTAAGATGATACCCTCTTTACTCTTTTCACCCCCTGGTGCGCTTGAGGGGAGGAGGGGGGGGGCGGGGAGTTGCCGAATTTGTCAGGGCAGGTTGGGTTGGGTGTGGATGGGTGTTGGGTGGTTTTGTGTGAAAAGAGGGAAGGGGGGGGGAGAGTAGGGACGTGTGAATTTGGCCGATCCGAGACAATGGACACGGCGGGACACGAGAGGGGTGTCTCTTCTTCCAATTTGATTAATTGCGGGAGGCGTCGGGCCAGACTGGCACGGCCCCTAGGGATGATGCAGGACACCACCCAAAAAAAAACCTATCTGCCAATCCCCAAAGTCATTGCCATTTTGCTGGCCGGCAGGTAAGGAACAGTGGTCTCTGCACGCGCCCTATCAAAACAAAAACCCAACCACCTTCAAAAAACTTAAGTACTGTATCGTGAAGATAGACCCGGACGATTAGTCAGCCATCCCCTGGTCTAGCTCCAATTAACAACCCTAATCCCCATTCACAGAGTCTGGGCACCATACTTTTTAATATTTCCCCCCTATTTTCCTTCTCTATGTATGGATAATAAAAATAAAAAATTCCTTTCTCTGTCTCTCTCTCTCTCTCTATCTCTCTCTTTCTCCCCCTTCCATAATTATACATCGTAGTGCGGTAGGGGAAGGCTATTATGTTTCACAGCTATGCATTAATGAACAATTTTGGGAGAATTCTTCCCTATTTTCTCTGTCCGTGTCTCCCCCACCCCACTTCGCCAACTTGCCTGGAGAGAGAAATATGCCTGCCGTTTGTTCCAGTCAGCGTATAGTGGTGTGGATGACCGATTACTAGACTACATATCATACACGACTTTTTTGTTTCGGGGGGGGGGGGGGGCAATTTTTGTGATCCTTTCAAATTGACACTGAAGATCACTTTCAGACAGATTAATCAGAGGAAACTCATCTCGGTTTGAACCGAAGAAGAGCCACCGAATGTGGGTCAATGATGTTAATTTGGCAAGAGACGAAAACTGGCTGTCTCGGTGACTCTGAAGGTGGGGGGAGGGGGGGGAGGTCATCACGTCGGCCTGAAATTACAAATCGGATGCTGTGGAAATTCATGTGCAGAGCCAACGACTTACGCAGATGTGATTGGGTTGAGGAAAAACACGGCATCAAACGTGCACGCTGATCCTTGAGGCTGCCACTGCCCTACTGCCAGTGCATCCAACGAACCTACAGCGCTTCATTAGGCAGTGACTTGTGTAATTTGGACTGGTGCCCTGCCTTCTTCTCAATACGAACTGTGCAGATGGAGACACTGGCCCTTGACGAATCCACGGATCCGGCTCGGGCTCAGGCTTCTTCACCATCAGACAAACCAGGTTGTGGCTGATCGCCGAATTTCGAAGGTTTGATGGCTTGATAGGCACAGAGTATTCACCAAGAACCTGGAGCCTAACATTAGTTTCTAGATGCCTATAAGATAATAATGGGTGCGAGAAATATGACCGAAGCATAACCCCGAGCCTAAGCCTTCATTTCATAACTGGCCAACGTTTGGGACGAACACACATATCTGCAATCAGACTGCTAGGGCATCCAACTACAGCACATCATTAACCCATGGCAAAGTCTATTGGTCTGGATCCCTGCCTCACCCTTCTAGAACAGTGCACACACAGGGCACTCAAAAACACGGCTGATGCTCTGCACGTCCAAACAAAAAGTGACAGCCTCTGCTGCATAATTCTAATGCATCATCCAGCCATCCACGAGAAAAACGCTTTTACCATATCCCACAAACAAAACGCCAAAAAAAAACACCTCCCTTTATTCTATGAAAATCAAATCCACTCTGCATTTCCTCATTTGAATTGGAAATGTAACCCGTAGCTCGGTCATTTTGGACTATCTCAGCTGGATTTTACGGACGGATAGGAATCGGCTTGAATCCTAAAAGTGACAACAACCGCGAGGCACTCCGTGACAGGCTCTCCGGGCCTCAGCCGAGAAATAAAAAAAAAATCTACAACACTCTGCACAATCTCAATCCATGCCGACATCTCTCTCTCTCTCTCCCTCTCTCTTTCTCTCTCTCTTTCTCATGCCGTCTGACTGTGCCCTATTCTCCAAAGTATCAGGGGAAATTTGCCTCAAAATGACCGGCAGATAAGGGCCAAAGAATGGCCCTTTCCTCTGCCGTACAAAACCTTGAAAACTAATATTTATTTTCCTCGGGGGGGGGGGGGGGGGGTATTTCAGTTGTTGCTTCGTGGTGCACGCAAACAGAAAATGTTCTAAATAAAAACAAGAGAGCCAAAAAAAAAGGGGGGGGGGAATGGGAAGAAAACAAATCCGACAGAAAGAAAGAGCTCACATATGAAAGGATTGCTTAGCAACTCCCGAACGTCAATAGGAGGGGGTTAGGGGAAAAACAACGACACAAACTGCGGTCCTTAAGGAGTAAGGACTCTTGTTGTTGTTTTTTCCCTCCATCTTTTACTTAGAAGGAATCTAAGGGGTAACGCCGGAGGAAGAGACCCAAACCGCAGTGACGCAGATCACCTGAGTCTCGGCTTCAAGTTGATTGTCATTGAGTTGAATTCTCTTGAGCTCGTCAAACAAAATTCATTTTTTTGAATAATAATACAAAATAGGAAGAAAGGCAAAACTTTTCAGAGCAATTTCAGGGGGCGGGGGCGGGGGGGGGGGGGGGGGGAGAGCTCAGTGCCAAGTCAGTGGCAGGATTAAAGCTACGAGATGCACAGCTTTGAAGCAAGTGTCGATGCGAGAATTGGGAAAGAGAAAACTGTCAATCTGACAAGGAAACTATCTTCCTGCGTCCACCGTGTGCATCTTTGGAAAGATTATTGCATCGAGTACAGTAATCAAGTAGTACACCCAATTGACACCCTCCAATACGAGAACAAAATATAGGAACCATTCACTTACCTGATTATGCGCACATCAAGGGGAGGGGGTGATGTCAAAGGTCAGGGGTCAAAGTTGGGTTGTCCAAAGGAAGACGGCGTCAGGATTAAGGAGGAAGAAAGAGAGAGAAAAACAAAACGAAAAGGAGAAATTCATTAGGATCAATTCGATCAAGTCCGTATGAGTTGGTGATTTACAAACCCTTTTTTCCTGGAGAGTTTTTGAAAATGAAATAAATTAACCAATGATATTGGCGGGGTGAAGTATGTGTCTGAAGAATGATGCTAAGATAATATAAATATACATACAAATCTCAGAAATGTACAAAATATCAGAAATGTAGCAGAAGGCTTGGATTGAAACAATTCTGATGAGCAATCCCTAGCAAAATGTCTTTCAGAAAGGTCCTGCTAGAATTTAAACTTCAGGCCCTCAACATTCCTCAGTACCATTGTTCATCGACTTACATGTAAGCGACCAAATCTCCAAAATGAATCTCTCAAAGGAATTCTGCCTTTGAGAAAGGTTAAGATTGAAACGTCAGGCCCTCTTAAAATGGTTGAGACTATGACACCCCGCGAGTATTTGACAAGGAGCCGGGAAAAGTCCGTGCAATGTGCATGGAAGCTGCCGCTGTTGTTATTCTTGTTTAAAGTCAACCTCCCTCACCACGGGGAAGGGAAAGCAGACTGTGCTCGGTCATCGCTTGGGGTCAGCCAAGGCCCTGCTCAGTATGAAAACACACAACCACCACCTCCCTCCCTCCTCTCTCTCTCTCTCTCTCTCTCTCTCTCTCTCACTCTCGCTCTCTCTCTCTCTCTCTCCCTTCCTCTCTCCACTGCCTCCCTCCCTGTCCCGCCCTGCTCCTTCTCTTTAAGATTGCCAGTAATTTGAGCACTTAATTCGATAGAATATTTCAACCCGCCGGTTGGAGGGGTAGGGGACACTGTGTGGGTGCGCACATTCAAGGGAGTTAAATGACATCATGTTCGCTTGTTTGGATTGTGTGCACGGAGTGTACCTGACCTGAGCTAGCCGGAGAGAGTTCAGTGACAGATACTTTTTTCCCTTCTCTCTCTCTCCCTCTCCCTCCTCTCTCTCCATCTCTCACCCTCTTTTTATCTGTCTCTCTCTCTCTTTCTTTCTCTCTCCCTCTCTCCCTATCTTTCTCTATCTCTCTCTTCCTATCACTCCCTCTCCTTCTCCCTCTCTCACACTCACACTCTCTCCCCCTTTCTCTCACTCTCTCTCAGTCTCACTCCTGAGTTTTTTCTTCCTCACTGTCTTATTAATGCAGGAGAGAATGTGCAGCTTTGAGAGAAGGATTACAGACCTGTGTAATACAGGTGTTTTCTGAGAGTGCTTGATCCCCTTGGTTATCTCTTACACTCATAGCGCACTCTCTGATAGCCTCAACATCCTGAAAGACATCCAAAATTGTCCTTAGCGTGTCCCTTGCTCTTTGGGAACCAGCTGCTCTCCGTGAATTGTGGACGACGGCGGGAGAGGGGGGAAGGGACGAGAGAGAAGGGGGGAGGGTGGAGAGAGGGAGGGAGAGAGGGAAGGCGTGGGCAAGCTTCTCAGCTGAAAAGCCAGAGGTGAAGAGTTAAGTCCAATTCGAAAGGAGGGAATTACATGGTGTATTAGAGATGACGCTTTCAATACAAATCCCCCGCAACAAATCGGCGTTTTGCTTTACACGTCCCTCCCATCGACAGTTTGGTTCACATCATTGCAAGCACGCTTGTTTCAACAAAATAAGAGATTCTAATTTTTGTTTTATCTTCCACTGATGTACATGTAGACCAAACCAGGATGGCATATTGCTTTCAATCTTCAATGATTGCACCTTGTTTGCTGTCCAATATATATATATCGTTACCAAGGCCCAGCCTAGTGAGTCATACAGCCTACCCATTAGAATCTAAAATGAGAAACAATAGCAACTTAATTAGCCTTGAGTGGTGACCAGCGATAGGGGCAGGAATTAGGAGGGGGGAAGCCTCCGGTTCTAACTTCTACAAAGAGGACTGACAATTTTAATCTTTTTTTTTCTCTCTCTCTCTCTCTTTTGGAAATATAGATGTGATACAAGCTTTCAGCTCTGCCTACATCAGGGGCCGGGCCCAAGGCCAGGCAACAACTAGGGGATATTTCCATCCTGATGGCTTCGTCCCCTGTCCCCCACGGTGAGTCAAACAAGCTAAATACTAATTAAACAGCAAAATGTTCGTGCAGTACACACTGTCATTACTTTATCCTTTATAGTTATTGTTATTTTTTGTTCGTTTTTTTTTTTTTTTTTTTTTTTTAGAATGATGATTAAATGACTGACGAATCTCCTTCCAACCCCTACCCAATCACCTGTGTGTGAGTGGGGTCTCGGATGCCTCTTTCACCCCTGGGGGAGGGCTGGAGGTCCATCGAGGAAGAGAGGGGGGGGGGGGAGAATAATGGCCCATCACCCCCTGAAGGTCCTTCCTTCCTTCCCTCTACAACAGCCAGCGACAATTTTTTTTTTTTTTTTTTAAGGGTCCGTGAGTAATTAGTAGAACAAGAGAGCTCAACAGACAGGTGGAACAGCCCCCAAAAAACAATATAAGGTTGTTGTGGACAAGGGCTTGGGGGTTGGGTTCTACCCCATCATGCACCCACTGTCCCTGCAAGGGCCCCCCAGATCCAGACAGGTCTTGTTCCCTCAGACCCCCCCCCCCCCCACCACCCTCCATCCCTCCCTTCCCCTTCCCGTCCACCTCCATCCACTACCTTTAACTCTACCCTCGTACTTGGGACATGAGATACCGCCCAACCTCTGACAAGGGTGGATAACCGGACAGCAAACATCAGATGGGCAGAGCTGGCCAAGGCGTTGCTCCAAGTAAAAGCAGAGGAAGGAGAGAGTCTGAGTTGGATTGAGATTATCCCCCCTCCCCTCTCCCCCTCTTCTCCTCCTCCCCCCCCCAAAAAAAAAGACGGAGAAGAAAAAAAAAGATGCTGAGATAAGGATGGGGTATGCATGTGCACGGTCAGAAGTCCCTGGCGTTATTTATCATACGGACGAGACCCCCCCCCCCCACCACCCCCCAAACCCCTCCTGTTTCGCTATCATGCAAGTCAAATCGTACCGACGCAATTGTAGAAATGAACGGGCAATTCGATTGTCCTTTCCACTGGGGAAGGCAAGGCTGAGCTTGAGACAGTGAGTAGCAGGTCTGTCTGAGCATCAGAAATGTCAGGCCGGGGAAGGGGAAAAAAACAAACATATGTCTCCGCTTCTTTTCTTTTTGTCGGCGTTACCTCTTAACGCAGACGAAAACGCAAGGGCCACATTCCGTGGCACGTAGACTAATTTGACGAGCGGTCTTGTGAACCATTGTATTTGAGCAGGGTTGTAGCCGATTGTTGTGCTGCAATCGTTGGGGGAAGCTACTAGTTGTTCTTGTTCCTTTCCTGTCAGTGTGCTAATTGGACGCTCCGAGTAAACACGACTCGTGTACACACCGAGCAACAAGAATTGGCCCGGACTCAATGAACGAGGCAATGGGGCGGGGCGTGGCTGTGATGAATGGTGCGAGGTTTGGATGAACAGAGCCGCGTGTAAATAAACACAATGGGGGATATTTGGAGAGGACAGAGAGGCACACACACAGGAGAAAAAATTGCTCCGTCAATTTGTAGCCGGTGCGTTGCAATCGCAGGGCCGCGTCTTTTCCTCAACTTTCACGGATGGGCCCTGCTACCGTCGCGGTAGCGTGCGCGGCAGCCACTGTTTCAGGCGCGCCATCTCAGTTTCACAGGGATCGTTCGCTGGGGCTTATACACGGCGCGGCCCGGTTGTGCAGACACACGACGGGGGGAATGTTGACCGGTCAGGGCCTCATAGCGTGAGAGATCCCTGTGAAATCACCCTGCAGGCCCCCACTAACCAACCCCCCCCCCCCACCACCCCCTCCCTCAGTACATCAAGAAGTAACGCAAGCCAAGCATCAGATAAAATGCTTGGACATGCAGATATCTGATTGACGCGGGGATACAAGCGTAAAGCGCCGCGGCCAAATTGGCAAGTTGGCTGTACTGGCAAATGCAGCTGGGGAGAACCTAAAGTCAACCTCCTACAGTGAGTGCGTGCGTAACTCCCTCCCCTGCCCTTTCTCCAAACCAAACACGGCGGTGCAAGTTTCACGACGCACGCACAGTGGTGCTTCATTTGTGTAGAGAGAGAGAGCGGTACCACACGGTGGGGGCAAATGATAATGCGGAAAGTGCTAAGAGTAAGAAACATCTGTGGTTTTTGGCTTGGACAGTATTGCTTGTATAGCTGTGGCTGTGGGGTTTTTGGTTTGGCTTTGGGTGTGGATTTGGCTTCGGTTTTAACTATGGCTCTGGCTCTGGCTTTAACTATGGCTCTGGCTTTAGTCTTGGCTGTGACTTGGGCCCTTTTCCAAAGCCCGGCTTAGGCTCGGCTCTGGCTTTGTCTCTAGTGAGTCTAGTTCTTTCATCCATTTCAAGTACAAGGCATGAAAACATAAAGTCTTTGGCATCATTTTTGAATGTTTGAAAAGGAATCCAAAGCTTCAACTTCAACAAAGAACTCCAACTTGTATTTCAGCATTTGGATAACTGAGACGAAGCCGGAGCCGAAGCCTTAGCCGGGGTTTGGAAAAGGGCCTTTGACTTTGGCTACTAGAGAGGCTTTTCAGCTAAGAGGCTTGGACCAGACACACTGATCCAAACAAGGATGTGGGGCTCCATCTCCGACCCTGAGCCACAGCCTGTATTGTAAGTTCTTTCTACTGTGTAAGGGGATGCCAAAACATTGGGCCCAAAGGCTTGCTTTCAAAGTCAGAAGGCTAAGTGAAGTAACCTGAATATGGGTCAGGGTTTTTGTTTTTAGTATCTGTTCAGCATCAAGCCGGAAAAAGTCAGAGATCACAAGATCCAAGAGAGGTTCAAAGTTCAAGACTATCACACACCCCCAGGAGACTCCCCCCTCAACCCCCCCCCCCCTGAAAAAACAAATGTCACTGACAGTGTTCCAGATCACAAGTGGTTCATGTTTATAAAACAAAGCAGCTGCTATAAATTCTACATGCATGTTGTGGGCAGAGACTGGACAAATACTACAGTCAGGAGCGGGCTTCAGATTTGTGAATTCACAGTGACTGCAACCTCTGCCAATACATGTACATCATAATAATGAGGTGGTTACTGAAACTTTTCAAAGAGAGAGAGAGAAGGGCTATTCCCACTCAGAAAATAATCGCGATTTTGAATCGCGATTCAAAAACCGGGGGTTTCTTGGTCGTGTCCACACAGGCCAAATAAACGTGAGCCGATTGCGGTTAGCATGTAGTCCCGCTGCGTAAGCGGGAATGGCGGGACTCGCTGACGAACGTAAACAAACCCTGAGCTGCATTTCCTGGCAGTAAGCTGCTGGCAGGAAATGCCACCCTTGCGCAATGCATCATGGGCTTAAAAAAAATAAGTGTTATTTGAGCGGAGCATTCCCACACACATCGCTTCACAAATAAACGAGATTATTTGAAAAAATCTCACTCTTAATGGAGTTCGAATCGTGATTCAAATCCCACTAAACTAATAATCGCGTTTATTGTGTCCCCACACACAAAAAGAGTTGAGTTTGAATCGCGATTCAAATTGCGATCCAAATAATCGCATTTTTTGGGGTGTAGTTGTAACGGCCCTATTCAGAGAGATCATCCTGAACAATTTCCTGGACGTCCCATCAAGAGGTGGGAAGTACTCTGAGGGTAATTAGGAACAAGTGCCGATACCTATTATGATCAAGGGCGGCAAAACGCCACCTTCCATCTCCCTCCACCCATTATGTCCTCATGAAATGCCCTCACATGATATTATATGGACTTCATAGTCATACACAGGTGCCTAAAAACCCTGTG
Organism: Luidia sarsii; assembly: GCA_949987565.1. Lineage (NCBI taxonomy): Eukaryota > Metazoa > Echinodermata > Asteroidea > Paxillosida > Luidiidae > Luidia > Luidia sarsii. The sequence continues at coordinate 14,144,127 of OX465115.1, forward strand.
TGTGAGTTGCTACTCAAAATTGTTAGCAATTTTTTTTTTAAATGGCAAAGGAAACTTTGACTGGAACTGGACCTGAATAAATCAAATTCCTCCTTTTGTTTGTTTGAAATCAAATTATGGATTAAATTTAGACCTCTGGTTTTAGAATTTTAAACAGAGTACCATACGTAAATGTTGCAAACTGCTTACTGACTAACATGACCAAAATGCAAATATCAGAGAATTTTGTGTCAATTTTTTTTTTTAATAGAGTGTCTGAGATTTCCATCCTAGCAGGATTTTCCTCAAAGGCCAAATGAAATTTCAAAATACAGATGGCTATTATTATTATAAGCCAAAATCTGTTCAGAGAATAAGATTTTCCTGATAAGATTGAAAGCTCGGGTTTTCACACAAAATCCTCTGGGATTCCTCTAAAAAACACCTGGAGGCAAGCAAATCCATCTAGATAAGAGGTGAATTTTGATCCTTAATCTGCCAACTGATTCCCTGTTCAATTTGACTTGTTTAGAGGATCATTTTGGGGGCTTCTAATCATAATAATGGTCGCCTATTTTGTTCCTTTATTTGTGAATGGCCAAACACCTGACAAATTCCTCGCATATTTCCTGACAGGTGAACAGCTGCAGTGGAAACACAGGAGAAATCCAATCCCCAAACTGAAGGGCAATTAAAAGACCAGAGAGGGCTCTGCAATTTGATCTGCAATAATTTTTCACAGTCTTGGACCCTTGGATTTAGCTGAGGAGTGGTGTAGGGTGGGGGAGGTTGCTTTGGCTTTTTTTTTCTAAAGGGGCATGCCTGCGGCCGGCGACCATATCGGTACCTGTCACTGCTCACCATCCACTGGACCATGATTTTCTGCATGTTTCCTTTAACTAAGCTCAGCTGGGGAACCCATGATTGAGGGAATTAAAATAAGTGCTCAACTAACCTCTTTTCTATTGATTTTTTAAATTCTGTTCAGAAATTTGTCCACGTCCCTTTAATGGTCACTGTTCATTGTGCACAATGTCTTTTGTTCTGACATTTTTCTTTTAATGAAACTCAGCAAGGATGATTATTGGGGAATAAGAGTATGGATTCAATTTTACTGTTTTTGTATTGACGTTAATACTGCACACTGACAAAGATGACCTGCAATACATAAATCTACAAAGTTAGAGGGCCTGACGTTTCGATCCTAGCAGGCCCTTTCTCAAAGGCCGATTCGATTACAGTGATTTTTCTCCATGAATGGGATGTGATGGAACTAATGGCTGCTATGTATTTTCATCCCTAGTTTGTTGAGATTACATGAATATGGTAAGATTCTCTGTTAGTTTTAACCTTTGGATTTGATTATGTTTTCAGTTGGCATTGGGAGTAGTTAGTTTGATACAATCTGTCACTCCAATCCTTGGACTTGGAGTTCCTCCTTGTCTGTCAGTGAATTCCTTTCTGAATAAAGTGCGATCGAGCAATGATACAACAAATCAGGTGTAGTGCCGTATACTGTACGTACACAGAATGTGCTTCTTAAAAATGCCATAGCAGCCTTTGTCAAATTTGTGCAGGGGCTTGCTGACAATGGATGGTGGGGAATGGAGCAGTTCCCGCATGGGCATTTGAGCACGACCCACACACAATGTAATTCACCACGAAACGATACGCCGATCAAGCAAGGTGACATCACAATGACATCATCACTCTCCGGAGACACAATCCAACCTAGGCTCACGCATGAGGAGCAAGGGATGAGCCAATTACTTCAACACCCCCCACACCCCCTCTCTCTCTCTAAAGGACCCTTAAATAATACTAGGCTGGCAATCGATAGGGTCCCATTTCCTAGCGGGAACCCACCGACCAAGCCACAAACCGGCGCACTGCCGTTCACAATGATGAAGCTACCATGTCCTCTCAGTTCCAGGCCAGCCTTTCTCTCTCTCTCTCTCTCTCTCTCTCTCTCTCCCCACTCCCTCAGCCTCTCTTCCCAAAGATTCCTCACGCACCATGACTCATGCCTAGCCCAAGAGTTTGTCCAGCTTGGACCAATATTGTCTCTGCGATCCCTCTGGTGCCCTGCTTGCTTGCCAACCCCCCCCCCCCTCAAAAAAAAATGCTGCATGCAACATGTACTGCAATCAATGGCAGGGTACCAGTGGCTCTACAAGCCCTCCTTCCCTGCATACAAACACACCGCACAAAAAACACGCCGCGCAATGTGACAGATGGCATCGATGATCGGGTGTACATCCCCACATGTATGATTTATAGGCAGTAGTATCATACCAGCCACGCTTGGCGGCGCGTTAATGTGAACCATCAAGTTAAGATTGAGTGACCGCGTTTTCGGTCATTTGCCAAACAACGAGATGGCCCATCAATCCGTCTTTTGGCACATTCAGGTTAAGGAATTATTCATGACAAAACGTGCCGAAAATAAACACCTTCAGATTCAAATGCTGGATCCAACCCCATCCCTCTCTCCTCCACCCCTTGGCTCCAGACCCCCACCAAAAGGATAGGTTGCACTCCAGATTTCAAGCATGAACAAATTCAAAGTTGATCGCCAAGATGGGCAACCGCTATGTGGCCATGAAATATTTAGTATTGGCACAAAAATGCATGACACATGCCTCAGTGCAATGGAATGGAATGATATCTTTCATCATCTTTCTCCCGGTGATCTTCACTTCTTTTTTTTGTATCACTGATAATATTGAATCGGCAGCATTGGATCCAAAGCAATGATGAGATGTCACTACACGCGTATTTCAAATGGAGAGATCTTGATCACTGCACTACTGTGCCAATTTCATAGCGCCGCTTAAGCGCCAAAATGTATTTAAGCGCAAAAACTCATGAGCCACAGGATCCCCTTGCCAACCCAAACTTCTTTTGTTTCACGCTAAGTAAAAAAAATAGTGGAATACAAGTCAAAAGCAATGGACAACACATTGCAGGGCAGCTTGTAATCCTTGCTTACACGAGGAAGACTTTTCCTGCTTAGCAGATTTTCACGTTTAAGCGGCTCTATGAAATTGGCCCCAGGTCTGTGTCGCTACACGCGTATTTCAAATGGAGAGATCTTGATCGCTGCACTACTGTCCAACCAACAGGTCTTTGGCAGAGTACGCATTGGCGGAGCTTTCCTAAACCCACGCCAGCCTGCCTGGGACTAGTTAGATTGCCTGTGTGGGTTTAGATGAAGGGGGGGGGGAAGACCCCCGAGCCATTAGCAAGCTGAATAGCAACCATCTTTCTTGAATGAAATGACGCTGACGAGCATCCCTGAGGCGCGGAGCCAAATTATGGATGACTGTTTCCATCCATCATCGTATCAGGAGGTGTTTTTCCCGAGGGGGGAGGGGGAGGGGGTCACAGCCCTCGAGCGTGTCAGACTGCCATAACATTTCCACCAGCACCGTCCCCTTATCACGTTTTCTTTATATTCTTTGTCGAGGGACGGAGAGAGAAGGTCTTAATGTGAAACAGTCTTCGACCACCAAACAGGAAGTCCTGTCCGATGCGGCCACTATTTGCTACCCGGGGATGTGGTTGCCATGGCGATTTCCTCCATCCTTCCGGATTCTCTCGCTTTCGAGAGGAGAATTGAGTTTTTATGAGATTAGTTTTTTTTTTTCGGTTGCAGTGAGGGCAGTGTCGCCAGGAGTCAGTAGCTCCTGAGCTCCCCCAACCCACACGGAAAAAAAAAATCATCCGTCGTTACTCTCCCCCTTCTGAAAAAAATGAAATGAATTCATGCAGACACCTGTAGGAGTCTTGTGTTTCAAATTGAATTATGGATCCAGGGATATATATATTTTTTCCCTTCTCCATTCAAGTAGGGACAGTAGTGGGCTTGAGGAAAAATCTATTCTTGGCTGTAGAGACTCTTGACCAAATGGGAGGAAGGGAACGGGATTTTCTTCAAATGATTTTTTTTTTTTCAAACGACAAATGCATTTTTCATGTCACTGGCAAAGTACCACTCGGCTGGCCCGTAAGTAAAAGCCCTTAGAAGCCGAACGAATATGGAAAGATTTTTTTTGTTTTCATGGTGGTGCGATTTTTCCTTTTCAATTCAACTTTTTTTTATAGTCAAATGATGCTTCCTTAAAAACAGGCAATGATTCTTTTTTTTAGAAGGGGAACAAAATCTGAGGGCTGATTTGAATGTAAAACGAAAAAATTGACAGAGTGGAAGGTATTTTTGAGGTGTTATGATGAGAGTGAGACAATCTGATGAAAAAATCCAACTCAGCTTCCTTGTCTAAATTTCCTTAAAAGATGGGACTGACAAAATGTACTCAGTGTGTCTGGAATCTTTATATGTAACCTTTAATTTGGCGCGGAGAGTTCGGCACGGAGACAGAGAGAGAGGAAGACTGCATATTCGGGAGGGAAAAGCTTGACGTTTGACACTTATGCGAGTAATTCGACCGTAATTATTCTTGTCCGATCATCTGATGGAATTCTGGCCGGCCAAATCCGATGGCCTTGGCGAGAAAGACGAAGAGGAGGAGGAAGACGGATGGATGGACAAGGTGGGGGGAACAAACAAGGAAATGAAAAAAAAACCAAGTTCTTTCTTCATGCATTATCCATGTAGGGAGAATCAACGGTGAGAGAGAGAGAAGCGGTTGACAACTGACGACATTAATTTAGGGACTGACCCTCACCGAAATCAGATGTGTTGAATTCGTCAACAGGACGCAGATTCGTCCCGGGCTGCGGCAATGGCCGGTCGTTGACCCCAGCCAGTTAGCATGGAAATTCTCCAGGATCAATGGGAATTTAATAAATGCTTTGCTGTGGACATTCTCAAAAACAGGAGAGAGAGGAGGGGGGGGGGTCGTTACTCGGTAGAAAGAGAGACTGTAAAGAAGACGAGGGGGGGGGGAAATCACATATACCCAGAAGGAATTTGGGACCTGCCTGCTAATTGCAGCACCTGACCAATTCTCTACATGCCGTTAGAGAGAAGAGAAGAAAAAAAATCTGAGCCCAAGAGAGAGAGAGAGAGAGAGAGAGAGAGAGAGAGAGAGAGAGAGAGAGAGAGAGAGAGAGAGAGAGAGAGAGAGAGAGAAAGAGAGAGAGAGAGAGAAAGTTCCGGGACTTTGCTGGAGAGACTTGTAACTTCTATGTCTGATTCCATTCGATTTTAAGCTGGGCCAACAGTCGAGCCAACATGAAAACTAGGATAGACCGAGACTGTGAGAGATCAAAAGCAACGGGGACAGAAACGTGGGTGAATTTCAGATTAGGATGACTGCGATTGTCACTTCAAACAAAGTTTGGTCCCTTGGAATAAGTCAGTAATGCGTGGATAAACATGGTTAAACACCATCAAAGAAATAAAACCTTCCCCTGATTTGGTTTTTTTTTTCGGTTAGAGCTGCATTCTGCAAGGAAGACATTGCATTGAAGTGCATCTTCCACAATGTGTCTTTATTTGAGGCAACTTGGCATACAAGATTTTGTTAGGCTAGCTGTGCTCGGTGAAACAAAAGTTACAGATCTTTATCTGGTGAGCCTTCCAACACAAATGACTCGAGCTTGACCTTTGTGGGACAAATCTTGAGAATGATTGCCACAATCATTACCACTTCAAGATTAGAGAGATGTGTGTACACAAAAGACCCCCCCCCCATCATTTTTCTGAAGCAACACCCGCCTTATATTCAAACGAGAGTTCTTGTCCACTTTGTTTACAGGTTTTGCGGTGTGGTCGGTAAATGTACGTGCCGGTATGTTGGGGTTCATTCAGGACGTGCAAGGGCAAGTTTTTCAATGTTGTGCGATGGTGAGGGTTGGTGGCCCTGTGTCGCAGACAGCAGGGTAGGGTAGGGGAGGGGTGGGGTGGGTTGGGGAGGGGTTTAGTGGGGAGAGAGGGGACCAGAGGCAGAAAAAGAGCGCCTCTCAGTCAGACTGCACCTGCAGCTAATTTCAACCCCTGCTGATCCCCCTCAAACCTCCTACAGGGACCAAGTCGAACCAAGAGATTGCTCTCCTGTCTTCTCCTCCCCCACAAAAAACCTCTCGACTTATACTACTCAGCTGTATGACCAAAACTCCACCATTACCTCTCCCCCTTCTCCTCTGCACTCCAGCACAGCAAGACGGCATCCGCCTGCGAGCACGTACGGCCTGTTCCTAACAAGTTCACTGCACCCCCAGACACCCCAAACGCCTCATCAGCAATCGCCGGCTTTGACCACGCTCACGCACGCGTACGTGCTAAAATAAAAGAAATAAAAACGACAACAACCCTGCCTCTCCAAGACAAAGTTCCCTCAAGTTGACATCTGAAGGTTAGATGTTTTGCTGCTACTTCTGAAGGTTGGTGCATTCCTTCCCCCCCCCCCCAAAAAAAAAAAACCTCCCTCCTCTATCTTCCCCAATCAACAGAGGAGAATAAAAAAATGAGCACCGCAATTTTTTATGACTTTCAGGAGTCTGGAGCTTGGAGAGGTCCACACAAAAATTTGCCCGATGGTCCTTCTAAACATAATCGGTTCTTGTGAGACTCCAGACCACCCAAAAGTGGTCTGCCCGACACAGGCAAGCAAGCAGATTTTTTTTGTCTTGCTGCTTTGGGGACCCAAAACGCCACGTTGCCTGCAACGCCAGCGATCTTTGCCGTCTACCAGTGAGCATGCCATACTAGATAGAGGAGGATTTACAACAACTTCCCCAATACTGGTGTCTCAAGAGTGGCCTGGTGAATCCATGGAGTGTACAGTACTGTGAAAGAACTAACCGTTATCTTCTGCTGGGTTGTGGTTTTTGAGGTTTTTGCTGAGTGTGTGACAGTGACATCAACTAGGAATGCTTTCTAAGCTGTGAACCTACATGTACTAAAGTGACTGAAGAGAAAGGCTACTAATTTTGTGGAAAGCCACCTTCTAAGGGCTGGATAGCTCAGATGGTAAGAGCGCTGGTACAATACAAATCCTGGTCCAGTCAAAGATTTCTTTAGCATTTTTTTTTCAAAACTTTAAAGGTCTGGTCAGTACTTCCTTCATTTGTTTGACTGGACAAACACTAAATGAAAAGGAATAGGTTTTGTTAAGGTAATTTTGTATGCTTTTCTTTCTTTTCAAACTACCTGTATGTTGAGGTAGGCCTACATGAACATATTCCACCTAGCCAAGCCTCCCAAAAATATTTTAATAAAAATCCATAATTGCTTTACTGGAAAAACATATCTCCAGGAGTTCATGTCTGATATCAATTTATGCATTTTCTTTTCGCCCCCTACTATTTTTCATCGACAAACACGGCAGATTTTAAATATAATAAGTGATATTTCATGAAGAAAGAAAAAAAACACTTCATCAAACTCCCCAGATTCGAAGACAATTAGATTCGCCAGAGGTTTACAAGTTTATAGAATTGTTGAATGTGAGAGGTCCCCTCGCATTTTCTTCGTTTTTTTTTTTCCTCCTGAAATCTGTAGCTTGTGTTAAATGCATTAGGATATATTCAATCAAGTTTATGTTGTGTGCATCAAGTGACAATCGACAAGGAGGAACCACCCTCAGACTCCTATACCTCCAACTCCATGCTCAGACAGGGGCAAGATTACAGGGGGGTGTTCCATTCCTGCAACGCAGGGGTGGCATTGTCTGCCCCGGTGAGGGTGAATGACCAGCCTTTCCCATCGCAGAGATTGCTCGGGTGCTGTAGTAGGGGAAGTCTGTGGTCCAAGAGAGTAATATGCGTTCTCTCTCTCCCTCTCTCTCTCCCCTCCCCTCAGGATATATTGCTGCAGCTGTCTTGTGGTATATGCCAGTCTTGGCTTACAACCTTCCCCCATCCTGTAGCTCAGTGGCTACAGCTAAGAAAGTGTTTCTCCGCCCGCTACTACTGTACTACTACTTGGGTGCAATCGCATTGTCTTCTCGCCGGAGCTTTGGGGGTATCGTCGGTGTTGGGACACTAATTTCATCAGGGGGATGGGAGGTGGGATTGATGGTTGGTTGCGAGGGAGGATGGGGGGGGGACTGGGTAGAGGAGGAAAGACGAAGACGGTGGATCATCAAGCCGAGCACTGCCAAGAGATGAAGACTCTGCATCAGGGGAGGGCTCAGAGAGGTCAAGGTCACGATGTGATCTCGGCAAACACTTCGCTAAACAGGAGGCAGGCAATGAACGACATCTCCAAAACTAAGTGGCAAGTTTCATCCCTCCCCACACACACACGTACACGCGCGCGCGATGTCGTTCAAGAGTTCCTCCCATTTCCGGTACATCTATTAAACTCCTCCACACCACACAGATTCACACAGCCATTATCTTCAGCACAGTACTGGAGTGATCACTCAGGATAAGTCAAGCCGTGGAGAAGGTTTTTTTTTTTTTTTTTTCCCTCCCCTGTTCTCTTCCTCTATGAATTATCCTTACCCAAGACCTGTCAAGTCGTCAACAACATCCCCCCACTGCCACCTTTCATCTCAGGACCTATGCAGTCTTCAGCATCCTCCCTGTGAAATAGGTCTCTCCAGAAACAACCACCAAGGAGAAAGTAACTTCTGCTTCCCTCCCCGACCCCCATTCCCTACTAAGCCAGCGGCGAAGAAGTAATTTCCAAAGGGAAGAGAAAAAAAAAAACTTCTCTCTCTCTAAAAAAAAAAAAAGAAACTTACAAGGTGTTGACAACAGATTAAAGTATCTCTCCTCAGTCTTCCCATCAGCTCAGGCGGATACTTTGGAGGGTCGGAGGGATAGAATGTTTTTCAAAGTGGAGGTTTTTTTTTCTCCTCCTCTGCTGCTGCTTCTACTTTTTTTTTCTTCTTCTTAAAATGAAGAGTGTTAGGCAGCCAAAGCCGTCTAATCGCAAGTGACAGATCTGTGTTAGATTTTATCGCGGACAATTGGGACATGGAACTGTGAGCAGAGTTGCCAAGAAAAAAAGAAAGAGAGAGATGGAGGGGGAGAGGAGAGAGGGGTGGAAAGTGAGAAACGGAGAGCCAAAAACGGATGAAAGACTTAGAAACTTACACTAATGGAAGCAGGGAGTTTGTTATCCTGATCGTTTCTTCTTCTCTTTTTTTCTTTTCTTTTTTTTTGGGGGGAGGGAGTGTTTCTTTGCTCAGACTGGCAAATACATGATGTGAGTAATATGGATGGCTTTTCGGACCAGTTGACCAGTCCCTTGTGGGACTGGTTTTAAGTGAATGATTTAAAACCTTGGCAGGTGGGTTTGTTATTGACTGAGTTGATGGCCGCTCCAGACCAAGTTGCAACTCAGAGCAGAGAGAAGTCAAAAACAGATTTGAATGGTTCGGGGCTAATGGAAGGCAAAGCCTCCTGTGAATTTTTTTGTTAATAGGTACAGCGGTCAGCACCAATTCTGCATTCAGATATGTTTCCTCTCATATAATTGTTGTCTTGAAATAAAAAAAAATTAAAAAATAATAATAAAGATTTCCACAAACAAAGGTAAAGAGTGTGGCCTGAAAAAAATATTTTGGCAAAAAAAGTGCAAAGAATTTCACATCAGTCAGCATTAAATTTGTTGATTGTTAAGGCAAAATTCTGAAAAACAGTAAGTTGTCTGATCCATTCTTTTCCTTTTATTGAGGGGGGGGGGGTTATTGAGATGATCTTTGTAGCCATTTACACACTCAGACCATTCCGATCAGATATTCCACAGGAAAGGTTAAACTGTTTTTATTCATTAGAGAGTACCCTCCTTTACCCCTACACCCTGGCTGGGGCAGCACAGAACACGGTGGAAGGAGGAAGGAGGAATGGGGGGTGGGAGGAATCCCATCCCCCATCCCCCACTCCCTAAAAAAAAAAAAAAAAAAGGAAGAACAAAAACCCTGAGTGCGCACGGAATAATGCGGACATGTTTCCAAAATCATCTTTCAGCAGCTCTTGATCTCCTCCGGGCAGCAAACTGCGGCGCGAGAGAGCGGAGCGCAGCTCCCCGAAAGCTGACAAGAATCTCCGCAAACTGAGAAATCACGATTACCATTTTACAACGCTTTAGGGAGCCCGCAGAACAACTCCACTTAGGAGCGGACTGACATCATGAACTCGACAGCGCGATGGAGGTTCTCAGTCTCTCACCTCGCTCTCTCCCCCTTTGCATTTCTCTCTGCCTCAACCTCTCCCCTCTCCATCTCTCTCTCTCCTCCTCCTCTATCTGTCTCTCACTGTCTCTGCAGCCCCCTCCAATCTCTCTGCCTCTCTCTCTCTCCCTGCCTCTATCCCCTCATTCCCTCTGCCTCTCTCTCTCTCTACCCCAATCTCTGCCCCGCTGTATCTCTCCATCTCTCTCAGCCTCTCTTGTGCCTCTCCTTCTGCCCATCTCTCTCTCTGACTCTCTCCATCTCTCACTCTCTCTACACCTCTCCCTGCCTCTCTTCCCCCTGCCTCAATCGTCCCCCTCATCTTTCTCCCTGCCTCTCTATCTCTCCCTCTCCCTCTCTCTCCCTCTCTCTCTCTCCCCCTCTCTGCCTCTCTGGGCCATCTCCGCTCTGAGCTAATTCGGGAACATTCTGAACAGGCAGCAGGGGGATGATTAGAGTGAAATAGATTGCCTGTCCGAGTGCAAACCTTTCAGTGCTCGTCGCGAGAACGTGCAACTAATCACCGGCGTGCCGGCACGGGATAAGTTGGAGGGCATAGTGGTCCCAAACCTCTTCTCGCGCGCACGGGCAGTCAAGGCGGACAAGGCATGAGTCAGTGAACACGAGGACACAACCAGGGTGAGGGCGATATTTCCTTATATGACGTCGTCATCCAACCCCCCCCCCCCCACCACCATCACCCCTCTATACCTATTCGCCAATCTCAAATACCCATTATCTTCGCAGTAGTCTGGAACTGGACCAAGGGATCAGGAAGAGACAATGGGAAGGCATTTAAGTCTGCAGCACGTACATGCGCTGAGATCTTCTCATCCGAAGAGCAACCGGAGAAGACCGTTCAGGCAATGACGGCTCCCTTTCCAATCAAGGCGGCCTTTCGGCGACGATGAAATTTGGTCGGGCATTCCTCTGCACCAAACTGGAACTACACGCACGACTGGACTGCATTTGCCTTATTAGGTAGGGGATGGGTTGAAACAAAAAACAAAAAACAAAAAAACAAAAACCACGCCAGAAATTGATAACTCTTTGCCCCAAGTCTCCTTCAACATGTCCGTTTCTTTTTTTTAATGAATAATGCATAGCCCTACGCAATTTTGGACATGAAGAGAGAATGTAAAATGAAATCAATATCTGGCTATCAGGGTGCTAGGTTTGTTTGCTCCATGCAACAATTATTCAATTGAATTGTTTTCTCGGTCAGTCTCCCTTTAATCCATCGGCTTGTTTGCCTGGGGGAAGGGGAGGCTCATATAATTCCACTGTGGCCAGTGTTTGACTTCCAGAATTCATTCAATAACGAACTAATCGAAGCAACTTTTTTCACCCCCTCCCCCGTTTTTTTTTTTTTTTTTTTTTTTTTTTTTCCTATTTGGCTTCAGGGTGAATTCCTGGTGTTCAGACTCGCATTGGGTTACAGAGAGGTCTGTGTTTTCGTATCTCCAACAGATAATAAGATAATATGAAGATATTTAGATGATAAGTAAGACAAACATGCCTGGATAGGGGAGGTCAGACATGGGTTTCTTAATTTGTTTCCCTTTTTTGAGGTCATTTAGAAGTAGCCCATAACCTAGGAGCCATTTGGTTTGAGCTGAAGCTCACTAGAAAAAAACAAACCGAAAAGGCCTATCTAAATATTCCAAATTGCCATTAACAGTTTGCACAAATGAGGGGTATTTTCTTATGAATCGGAGTCTATACTGATCCCTGTGCTGGACGCATGATATTTGAGGTCATTTACAAGTAACCCATAGGAGCCATTTGGTTTCAGTTGGAGCTCTCAGTAATAAAGAAGAAGCTAAAAGGCCTATCTAAATGTCCCAAATTGCCATTAACAGTAAACAGTTTGCACAAATGAGTGATATTTTCTTAGGGATTGGAGTACAGAGTACTTCAGACTGATCCCTGTGCCGGGTCGAATGATATCTTAGCAATGTTCTCGTGGCAGAGTGGCTTTGAAAAAAAATCCCAGGGAAATACGTCGGTCGTCGCTGGCTGGCGGGGTCCAATCCAAATTTGCCGGCTCTCGGTTTGGCAAATGGTTCCCGTCAGTCCGGCCCGAGCCTAATGACATTAATCCGTGCGAATTAGCCCATCACCTGCGCCGCATTTGCTCTCCAAATAATCAAAATTTGATCAATCTCTCCGACGCCTGGCCATCAGATACAATTCCCAGCCATAGTGTCCATCCTATGGTTATTGTGGGGTTGTTGTTTTTTTCTTCAGACATAAAGTTGTTCAAACAGTGGGACTTGGGGTTTGTTTTCTTGGGGGTGGGGGAGGGTTGAAAAATTCTTAATCTGAAGGGGCGCAGGGGGGCTTGTTTTGGAAAAAGGGGCCTGGGCTCCCACTGGATTTGCCCCTACTCTCTGCCCCGGCATTTCTGCAAACCAGGGTCATACATAGCTTGACATATCTGCCCCCGGGGCATGCACTTGCCCATTCACCGACTACTTATTTGTGTAAGTGCGGAGGGCCTCTGAGAAACCCAAGAAGAATTTCTAGTCCTCGCTGCTGTCGCGGCTGCGGCCGTCGCTGCTGCTGCCGTCCGCCGCAACCAGCGACACACGGCAACCCTCCAAGATCAGATACTAGACGGCCCAACAAGTCCTGGCTACCCTCCGTTGGGCAGATAGATGCTCGGGGAATATTTTGGCAATGTGCTAATGGGATTCCTGAACAAATCCCCTCCATCTCATTTGAGGGGGCTGAATTTTGTAGACCAGAGAGAGAGAGAGAGAGAGAGAAAGAGAGAGAAAGAGAGAGTTTTGGGGGGAAAACAGCTACTTAGTATTGAAGGACTTGGGGTGAATTTCACAAAGCCTTTGATGTTGCGTCATTACTCAACTTACAATACAATTGATAACTGATCATTAGGTTCTGACTGTGCATCATTCTTCGTTTTGTGATTGATCCGATGTCTTTGTTTAGCCGACTGGTCAACAAGGCATCATCCATTCCTTTTAAACAAAGCACATTCTTCAAGCGCACATTAGCATCACCAATGTAGGAATGCTGCACACTTTCAGGACATGATCTGCTCATTGGCTCTATAGCCTGGGCCTGAAGTAGTACAGACTAAAAGGCCCAGGCAATGTTAGACACAGCTATGGACAGACAGACAGAGTGAGAGAGAGAGAGAGGAGGTAGAGAGAGGGAGAGAGAAAATGGGACAGAGACACACAGAGATACATGTAGAGAGAGAGAGAGACAGAGAGACAGAGAAGGAGGGGGAGAAAACAGAGAAAGAGAAAAGCAGAGAGACAGAGACAGAGACAGAGACAGAGACAGAGACAGAGACAGAGACAGAAACAGAGACAGAGACAGAGACAGAGACAGAGACAGAGACAGAGACAGAGACAGAGACAGAGACAGAGACAGAGACAGATAGACAGAGAGACAGAGACAGAGTGGGAGAATACAGAGAAAGGGAAAAGCAGAGAGACAAACAGAGACAGAGAGAGGAGTAGACAGACAGACAGACAATTCACTCATGGTTCGTGCCAAAAAATAAATATCGCCCTCTGATTATACAAATCAATCCCATTATCCTACCGTCTATCAAAAACTCCAAGGAGACCACAAGCTCACGGCCCATTAGCCACATTTCATGTTGTCAGGAATACAGCAGTTCCCCCCAAGAAAAAAAACCCCACTGCTTCCAAACGGACCTTTGCAACGAGCCATCTAGGTTGGCAGGGTGTTTTGAGGCAATAAAGAGGTTATTATTTCAGCTTTATGATCCCACCCACAACCCCAGTTTTCCCTCTATTTGTTTTTTTAATTGGCTGAAGGTCACTTGACTGAGGAAGGGGATATTTCATAACCCAGCCAGTTTTTAATATGCAGGAAAGACATACAATCAATGTTGTTTGGGTGGAGTATTTAATTGTATTTTTATTTATTTTTCTATTTTTCTTCTCTTTTTTTTCCCTTTTTCTTTTGGGTTATTATTATTATTATTAATAATTGTTTTTGTGATTTATTTTTTTTGAGGGGGATTGGGAAGGCCTATTCTAGGTGGTGCCAGACATGGTTTATGATGAAATGGGCTTTCAGGGGGGATAAGGGGTTGAGGTCTAGGGTAGGACAGCTGTCTGTTTGTGTTTGTGGGGGGTGAGTTCAAGGTTGCCTAGTCTGGTCTTGTGAGTTCAGAGTAAGGGTAGGTGGTATTTCATCGTCTAATCTAATTCCCCTAAAGGCCAGCGGATTTCAGAAAACAGCGGAGAGAATAGATTTTGTCTCCTCATTGTGGCAGCCCACAGAGTAAATCAACAGAGCAGATATCAATCTACATGTCACGGCGGACAATCAATTCAATCCCCTCCCCTCTAAAACGAAAGAAATGTCCAGCAAGATTGCTATTAATACACTCTTGCGGGAGAATTGTGGTTGAGAGCAAATGATTTTAATGGACGCTCTCTCTAATCCCATACTTAGTTTTGAACCAATACCGTATCTGTATACCAACAACAGTCGCCCCAGGTAGGGAATATTACTTATTAGCTAAACTGTTTGGATTGTGTCTTAGCATCACAAACACAGCCTGTCTGTTGGAAGGCTGGAAAACAATTCCAGATAAAGTCCTCCCTGCAACTCCATGCATCTAAAACTTTGTGGTGGCATGATCACCCCTTTTTTGTTATCACTATCAGGCAAGGGATCGGATTAAAATGGTTACATGTGCAGGTCTGGGCATCTTTTATCTCCAGTCATCAGAGCACCCCTACCCCCCACCTTCCCTGGCCCCACCAGATGGTTTGTAATCTAAAGCTCCCAGTCTTTAACTTCTGAAAAATACACAGACACTTTTTTTGTATGTATTTGGTGATAAGATTTCTAGTGCTTGTCCTCCGGAGGAGCGAGGTGCGTGTTTTTGAATGTATACAGAAGGGATTGCAATATCCTAAAAAGGATACGTTTGGCTGGCGAAAGGAAATAGTTGAAGGCTTTCGTAATCGTTGCATGTTGCTGGTAACTAGAACTATAACCATAACTTAATGCTCTTTGCACTGTGTTTCAAAGTGCATAGTTGATTCTAGTGCAGATATCAATTTATTAATCAAAGGCCTAGTGCTCTTAGGTTTGATCTCAGTATTACAGAACTGGATGTGAAGAAAGCTCCAGAGTTTCAGAGCCAGCACAGAGACGACATGGTTGCCTTATCGGGTTTTGGTTTTCGGTCAATTAAGTGCCATTTTGTTACCCCATTATATACAATGGCCGTAGTATTATCACTGCAACTACATCAAGCCATGCCACTATGATTCGTTGCGAGCCATGCATGCCTATTTTCATTGACTTGTCGGACAATCGGCTTCGCAGCCTGGGTCGGCTGACCTCTTACGGGGTCAACCATTGGCCAATCAAAACTGTACCGCTTCAAATTCATCAGCAAAATCGCACAAAACCTCGCCGGTCTTTATTACTTCATGACCAGGCAGCACAAAATAATTCCTATCAACTTTCAAGAGATGGTGTTATACAAAAATGTTGCAAACTGCTTACCGTACTAAAATTACCAAAATGCAAATCTCAAAATTTAGTAGGCCTGACGTTTCGATCCTAGCAGGACCTTTCTCAAAGGCAGAGTGAGAAAGGTCCTGCTAGGATCGAAACATCAGGCCCACTAAAATGTGAAACTTTCAAGAGAGATTACTCCATGATCAGGCAGCACAAATTCCTATCAACTTTATTCAAGAGAGAGAGAGAGAGAAAGAGGGGGGGACAAAAAATGCAACACACATATTTTCAAATCCCTTCCTGGGAAGATAGTCTGCAGTCTCATACAGGAATTGTCGTAAATCTGTCAGTAGCATCTGCAGGAAGTTGAAGGCCATTTTTTGTAACCCTGATTGGTACTGATTGGTGCCGGGTGAATTGGCACTAGGTGACCCTTGTCATCTTGTTACTGAGACAGTGCATAAATCACTATTCAATTGCCTCACTTAGTCCCCCCCCCCCTTGTCATCATTCTGGCAAAGAACCATCTAGCTGACTTGTCCAAGCCCTTCCCAAGTAAAGCAGTCAAGAAAATAGTCTGGTAACTTCTGTTCAAAGGTGAGCAGAGTTTGAGTAGACCGCTTGCAAATGTCATGCCGAAGTCCAGGTCTAGACCCACTCTGAACATGGCAATATCTCTTAAGAGATTGCCTTAACCACTTCCCATAGGGATTGGTTTTGTGGGGGAAGGGGGCTGGGCAAGTCTACGGCTCATTAGAGTTGATACTGAGCTGACAGATTGGCCAATGTAGCATTGTCATTGGATGGAACTGATGGAGAAATACCAGGCAAAATCCGACCAACTCCCCAACTCCCCCATTTAATGATTTGGATCTTAAAGAGCTAGCGTATGACTTTTCCCCCACCTTTATATCCATATACATGGGGTAAAGAGCTTTATCAAAGACACAAAACACACACAAGGCTTCATTCCAGGGCCTGGCATTTCAAACTAAGGCATTACAGGAACTTTTCTCAAAGACAAAGAAAGATTTCGCTGGGATGGAAACATCTGGCAAAATGAACCTTTTCATATCCTTCCCCCTGTATTTCAGGCACTAAATCAAGATAACTTTTTCTAGCAATGATCTGGTTTTCAAAATACAAATGCAACAAAGTCGCCAATTTTTTTAAGGAGAACGCCAGAAAGTCTGAAAAACACACTGTGTCTAGTCAGTGAATTGGTTCTGCTTTGAACTTTCACGACCTCCATCTAAATTCCAATCCTTTGATGAATTTGGGGATTCAACAGAAGTTGTCAATGTCCCCCTCCAAAAAAAAATTAGATCAAGATTCAAGAGGTGAACTGTACTGAACCAATATGAATGACACAAGTTTGTTAACCTCAGAGTGAAATGAATTCAGAGAAGCTGTGCCGAAAAGAAAATTCGTCAACATCCAAATATTTGATTAATTACGTATGTGGGGATCTGACAGGAGAAGAGCATTCGCATCCGATTTTAATTTACGACACTGCCAGGCGTGAATGGAAGTTGGTAGAATTACAAGACAGAGCAGTGAAAAATTGCCCCGGCTTCCACACAAAGGCATTGTCGGGGCAGACTTCACAGTCGGGTGGATTGAGTTTTTTTTTCCTTTTCTTTTTTTCAGTCAACCAAATGGGAAATGATGCGTCTGCCAACCGAACAATGAGGACAAGGGGAGAGAGTAATATTCGTCGGCGGCACTAGCAGGACCAAAGGCCGCCAGTAATTTATTTTATTTCCCCCAAAAAAGGGGGACGACTTTGGCCCAGGTGACTGTTCCAAGGGACAAGGGCACCACAGGAAACGGTGGTCACACATGGGTTAAACCACCACAACTGTAATGCACACTGCGCCGTTACGTGTCGCAGGTTTTCTCCAACAATCCACGATCTAGTGGGCACAATATAAACAATTTTTGTTTTCAATCTGAATCATAAACTCCTTCCGCATCAATCGGCACCGCAAACGCCCCGAAATTGTCAGCATTGTCGGAAATCAGTCACTGTTTCACGTCGGAAATATTTTAATCTGTGCCGGTATGCTGGGCTTAACAAAAGTGTTGTGTGCACAGTTGCCGATAATTTATTGGCATGGGATGTCCACAATGAAACGTGTATGGATGAATCAGACACTGGTTCATGTTTGACGCACTTAATCTTTAATAGCTATGCAAACACCATACGTGTTTAAATGTACACAGAATTTCACACAGTGTTTATCTTTGTAGGTTTGATGTGTGTTTGTCTGTCTGGGTGTGTCATTAGGGCAACTGTTTTCATGATTTATTCAGTTCCTATTGTAATGAGTGTGGTTTCTGCACTAGTAACTTCCATTTGGTGAAGCTTAGTCGTCCCTCCACACATTCAACGGCTGCAACGCAAGCCCACCCCCCCCCCCCCCCCTCTCCCCTCCTCTCTCCCTCTCTCTCTCTCTCACTTTCCCCTACAACCGTTCCCGTGCTTGACAATTGACAGTTTGGAACTCATTTGTGTTTTAATTAATGTTGTCTAGTGCAAGTATTACCTACAGATGGCTGCACAAACAAGCCGCGGCCTCTCATATGCAAAACCCCCGGCCCATTGTGTCCTCCCAGCGGACATCGTTTCCTATCGACGTATCCTCTCGCCCCTAAGGTGCCAACCCAGAATTAACGCACCCAAAAAAATCCATACTGGTATTTCGGCAGAGGACCCTGTTACATAACATCTGTCTTACTCACACAGGTCGGCATTTTTCAACAACAAAAAACCATCAATTCAAATTGGGTTAGGCTAATCTCTGTTTGTTTGAAATTTGAAAACTACTATCCCCCCCTCTGGCTACAGATTGTTGGGCAAGTCGGTCATTTTCTGTCAGTATCATATTTACCACACGCCAAAAAAATGGTTGTGTTTTCACTATTTCACTCTCTCTCTCAGAACATTTTATGATGAAACTGAATTTCTCTTTCAGTGGTTTATTCAAAAGTCAGTTTGTGGATTGTTTGATTGTTTGGTGGTCATTTGCGTCCCGTACAGAAACACTTTGCAAATGAATACATGAGTGTTCGCTGGCTTAAGAGGTGCCTAACTTTGAGCGCAGGATGAACAACGGACGAAGAAGAGAACCCAGCGCATAAAACACTAGAGTGTTTGCTCAGTGGTACTTTGCAATGGAAGGACGAGTCCACGACAGACAACAATGGGTGACTGGGATGTAGAACAAGGGATCAATGCGAGTACACAGCACTGACACACATCAAACATCTCTCCACTGCAAGGCCCGCGGGGCCTCGGGGGCCCGGATCAATAAGCAGACCTGTGTAGTGGTGTTGGCAGCGGCGGTGGTGGTAGTGGTCGGACGTGGTAGTGGGGTGGAGATGGTTACTGTAGCAAGTGTGATGGGTCCGTACCCCGTACATACAATTGCTTAAGGAGAGGGGGAAGACGGGGAGGAGGAGGAGGAGGAGGAGGAGGAGGAAGGGGGGAAAAGCTGTCGGACAGTGTGATATGTGACAATAGCCCAGCGACCCGGGTCTCCTATTCGGTATTGATTGGGGGAAGACACAGCGGGGAGGAACGGCCGAGAGTGGATAGGGGACCCCCTTCAGCTGCTTGTTTCCCTCAGCTTCATCGAGCCCTCCGAGCCAGCTGAGGTTCACACCTATCCTCCCCAACCCACGGCCCTGCAGTGGTGGTGGTGGTGGTGGTGGCAACAAACGACGACGAGCCTTTTGTTTGGCCTCTTTCCCCCTCCGTGCCCACTTCCCCCCTTCCAGTCCCGCCCCAGACGCTTTCAGCATTGCGTTCACTCCACTTACTACGAATAGCAGGGGTGACGTGGGGGAAGGGGGGACGGACCTAGCTTAGTCATTCTCTCAATCAGAACGGGGTAGAGTTTTGTTTTTCTTTCTTTGCTTTCTTTTAGAGGAAGGGGGAGGGGAGAGGGAGGGAGGGGGGGAAAGGAGGGTCTTTGGGGGATCGGAGATGGCACTGGATTGAGAAGCGTGGCTCGGAGTCGGACGGGAAGGGGGGAGCCTTGTTTCATTTCCCGATCAGCTGGGGGTCCCCCGACGAAAATTGCAACATTTCATGGCCGCGTTTCGCCTCACTCATCCAATCAGCGCACAAGCGACTGGGTCTATTAATTAAATTGGGAAATTGAAGAGAAGATTCCAACCCGCCCCACCTCCTCCCTCTTCTATTTCCTCCCCTCCCCCTCATCCCCCCCCCTCCTCCCCTAACTCCCTCATCCATCAGAGATGGGGATTCATTGCAGCGGCACTAAAATCCAAGTTTTATTTTTCCCCACGTTTCCCGCCCAGAAAAGTTCCAATTTCTTAATTTCTGAAATTGCTCGCCCCCTCTTAAAGGATTCTTCATGCGACACCACAAAGTCCGTTAGACAAACAGATTTCGGTGACAAGCACCGGGTCGCGCCACGCCAGGATCGAGCGATTATCAGACCTGCCCCTCTTACAATGATGGGATTTCTCCGTAATAGATTTGGAAGCCGTGAAAGCCAAAACTGCTATGACTCACACAAAAAAGATAACTTTCTCTCAATACTGCTAGAATTTCACCTTTTTTTTTTTTCTTTTTTTTTTAAGAGGTTGGTGGAAGATGGCAACAAATCCTTCCCCCACCCCTAAAAAAAAATAAGAGGTTTTAAGATGGGGCTTAAAAGCGGACTGTAAATTATTGGGGGGTGGCTACGTGGATGGGAATCGTCGGGCTTAATGAATGGCTCGTGAATGGAATCTCATATTTCCATGGATATTAGGAAATGGCGATGCAAGGCAAAGGATTTGGGCAGTGATTACATTTTGGTTGCCCGCCGGGCGTAAGCCTGGGGATGTAGGGGGTGTGAAGTCAAAAACGGAAAGACGCCGGGGGCGGAGGGTGGGGAGGGGGGTAAGAGAAGAGAGCCAGATTAATCCCAGTTTAAAGTCCTGTCCAAACAGGATTCATATATGTATTGCAGGGACTCCCTTGAAATCCATCCGTGACATGCAATCCCCGTATTGTTTCCCAGCGGACAGTTTCTCCTGTCTTTTCTAAATTCTATTTTCCGGCCCCCACAAACCCGAAACAGGACAGTCAACTTGCGAACATTTGAACAATCTGCCTAAATATACATAAATCTTTGAAGTCTACCTTCTGTGGTTTCTACTGGCCATACTTTAAATCCTAGGGAAAGTTAAGAGGAAAATTGGGACTACGACCTCCCTCCCTCCTCCCTCTCTCTCACTTTTTCTATCACTCACAGGTTTTTTGTTTGTCTGTAAACTACCAGGGCCACAGTTTGCGCATGGAAAGTATCCGCTCCAGGATCTGAGCAAGGAGTGGAGGGATTAATGAGGCTTGGGGTTCTAGAAGGTGACAGAGCCTCGTAAAAACCCACCCCCTTCTCCTCTCACCTCCTAAAATACACACATATTCCCCCCTTACTCTTTACCCCCCTCAACAAACTCCGAACATGATATGACCACCAGAGATGGTGAAACAATAAACATCGAGCTGCCCCCACCACCAGAGGAACAAAACCTAAACTCTCCAGAAGTCAACGCTGTTTAACCGATTCCTACAGCACAGCGGCCTGTGGAAGGGATGATGGATGGGTTCCGTGCACATGCTCTGACTATGGGAAATGGGGACAGATCTAATATGTGGTTTTTAGAGGGTGGAGAGGGGGGAAGGGGGAAGGCAGGATTGGCCAGGCCAAATACCTGTGGCCAGAATGGCATAACATACAGCGGCACTCACAAACCAGAGTCAGACTGGGTCTCACACGCCCCACAGCATCTGTGCCCTCTCCCCATGACAAACGGCCATGCCGACAGACATCAAAATCAACATTATTCCTTCCCCTCAGGCCCTAGCCAATTCTTTCAAACATCCCAGAAAAAATTCAAACAAAGGGTAATACTTTCATTCTTTCCTTTTGTTTAGTTCCAGCCATAACATTCATTGCTTGATTTAGAATCTGAAAACAAGGTTAGATATTGTCCCCCCCAATACTGCATGGATATTTTTTCCATCAAATGTATCGGCGCCATTGTCTAACCAATACACTCCACCGAGACATACAACATTGTACTTCTGAAAACGGACACTATAGGCAGACTTAAAAAGTGTTGGTTTTCTTTTTTTAATTGGAACATCTCACTCACAAAGAGACATTGATACAGCATGGTTTGGCATCAATAAATACGGTACACTCCTAATATCCTTACAAACCCATTAAGTTATCAATCATCCTTGGTAAACAGTCTACAACCATTTGTCATTATCTTTATTCAATTGTGTCTGCAAAGTTTTAATTCACTTGATATTGTCATCAACTTAGTTATGCTAAGGAGTCTGTAATTTTGGAAACCAGTTATCAAAAGGGCTGCTCACCGCTGCATCTAATAAAGTGAAGCATTTGTACCACCTGCTCCCATCAATTCTTCAGGGTTCTTTTTTTTTTTTACTAGAGATTGTCTCAATTACAGTCTGCCGTGTGTCACTGTCAGTCCGCAAAAGGTTATTGAGTTGTTGCACAGGGTGCAGCCATATCATCAGCGTTATCTATTGGCATGGCAGGAGACAGTCTGCATCTAACACCTCTATTAATCACAACAACCAATCAGAAGAACACAGAGGATGTGTATCTACACCCCAGCCAATGTTATCACGGATGCGATACTGCTCCCAATTGTGTTTGTTTACTTGACAACTGCCGACTACCAAGTGATCAGTACCAGTGCTATTCCTGTCGTCTCTGCTGGATAACGATTATGCTCCACAACCATCTCAGCCTTTTCCATTCCAAATCTACACATCCACAGCACGCGAGCGTTGAATCAAAGCTCTTTTTCCAGAACAGAGTTAAAGGTTTTTAACTTCCCCAATTTTCTTAAAATTTAGTGGGCCTGACGTTTCGATCCTAGCAGGACCTTTCTCTGCCTTTGAGAAAGGTCCTGCTAGGATCGCAACGTCAGGCCCACTAAATTTTAAGATTTCCATTTTGGTAATTTTAGTCAGTAAGCAGTTTGCAACATTTTTGTATATCACCTTCCCCAATTTTCTGTGCACTGTCTCCTTCAGACAAGTCAATCTGGGGTTTCTTTTTTTTTTTTTCAACCAGAATTGTTAGCAGTTTGCATTTTGTTCGCTGCCATGCTGCTCTCTCGCTTTGCTCAGGCTGTGTCTGAAACGGGCTTCCAGAGCTACGGCTAGGGCTATTGTCTTGTCATCTTCGTGTATTTCAAATAGGTGGAAGACCTAGACCTTGCTCTAGACGCCCGTTTAAGACACGGCCTTACTTCCCTGCCCTAACCATCCAATTACAAAAAAAAAATGTGACTGTCTAAATGGCTAGACTAGGGCTAGGGCTAGGGTTAAAGTTCCATGGTTAGGCTTAACAGTCTCAGTGGATAAGAAGGGTTTTTTTGACTGCCATTCTAGAGTTTGAAGTCAGAGAATTTACAGCCATGTCACACGGGGCAATTTTCACAGGCAATGTGTCAGCAACCAATCGGCACTGCATTTATTTTTTAAAGGCACCACGAAAGACGCTCCTTTGAAAATGGCCACAGTCTCGCAAAAGAAAATTGTCTGGAAAAAAAAAATGAAGCAGGTCGCTGGCTTCTTCTAATTCTTCACCAGCTTCCTCTTCTTTTGAAGGACTATCTGGAACTGCTTGCCTGTAAATTGCCTAGTGTGGCATGGCCTGGAAGATCAACAACTATAAGACTGGTTGGCAGGCTGCAGTATCTAAGCTGTTACTGCTGAGGTCAATCTGTGGATTTTGCGTTCCCTACACAGATTACTTCAGACAAGCCAAGCCCCACTAGGAATTTTGATTCTGTGTCGTTTTTTTTGTTTTTCTCTGGAGAGCACAAATTCCAGACAAAATCTGTGGTTTGGCACTTGGGTTGGCCCACAGTTCTCAGAAGTGTCCACCTTCATTGATTTAGGAGTAAGAGAAACATCACCAGACAGATAAAGAGGTTTGGACGTTGTAATATTTTATTGTGCCATCTCTTGTTGTTTTTCCGGCACTGTTTTGACATCAACCTCCTATCGTGCTAACAGACCCATCGGTGCTTTTCAACCAACTATTTATCTATCTCTGTAGTGTACAGCTGTCCCAGTGGTTTCATATCTGTTCATCTTTATGCAAATTTTCATTCAAGTCCCCTCCACCCCTACTACATCTTTCGACCTCTTTGAAATTACAAAAAAAATGAATAAGAGAAGAGAAAAATGTGGGCAAAAATAGGCTTTCTCTGGTGGGATCTTTCGGAGAAATGTTTGCGAGGCATTGGAAATAGGGTGAAAGTGTGCACTTGACATTTCAAGCTGATTGGGCGTACATTTTGTCTCCAGTATTCAGGGGGACTAGGCAGAACAGCTGGCCCTTTTACCCAGCCAGTCAAACACACTGCATTTTGGGAATGATGACAGCGACAGAAATCTGTAAGCAGTCCGACAATCTGGTATTTTCAGTAGGTAGAGAGCCTCTGCTCTACATTTAGACAACCAAAGTCTTGGATAAAAATAAAAAATGAATCTACAATGTGGTTTCTCCATGATTTTGTGAAAATTAACACCAGAGAGTTTGTATCTTTATTCCAAATTGTTTCTTTCTTACAGCACATAAAGATATCTGTGATCATGATGTTCACTTTATAAAAGTGGTTTATCATTATAGTTATTTCTCGATAAAAAGTTTGTCACAAATATGATCAGTTTGTTTAAAGTATGATGAAAAATACTTTTATTATCAGGCAAAATGTGTTTTTAAAACAAAAATCTTCAAAAATTCAAAATAAGAATGAATTAGATTAATTATAATAATTATAATTCACAGCATATAAGCAAGCATTTTGGCACTAAGTCCACATTCAATCATCCAAGTTTTGAGCCTAACAATTACTGGGGAATATTTTAGAGTCCATGAACAGCTCTGTATGAAATAAATGCGCATTATTCATCCAGCCATTCACGGGAGAAGAGAAGGTAACTTTAAGTTTGAAACAGGAAGCAAGATAATAAATCGGCACAAACTATCCACTACACTATGAAGATACATATCAAATGTGTGATGCAACACTTGCTGGCTGCTTCTTCAGAGAATTTGATTGTGTGCATGTACACATGCGTACTATGATAGGGTGTGTTCAATTAGCACCCCTGAGTCTACCCTGCTTGGCTATTACTTCATTTTTCTTCGCCTATCCAGTGTGAACACAGGGTCACTCGGGGCTAACCTGGGTCTACCAAGGGAATGTCAATGGAACGCATCTATGTATACACACACAGGGGGAAAAAAAACCATATTGGACGGCCTGCGTGTCGAAGTCGAGTTCTTGCAACGACCGCTGGCAGCATGAATGTGTGCAATTGCACGCACGATTTGCGAGTCTCCTCCGCTACACCTGCTGCCGGGGTCAGTGAGAGGGAAGAGGGAGAGAGAGAGAGAGGGGGGGGGGGGGGGTGGGGGGCGTTCAATTAAACAGGCAGCCATGTGTGATTAGGGAGAGGCATCTCAGGTCATCAGCTGGCTTGACTCCAGTCTTGCCTGGCTTGTGTGTTACTACGAGAGCTGACGACCTCTCTCCTTGCCGAGTAACGGCAATCCCTCGATTATAACGTAAGCCTTAAGACCTTTTCGGACGGCACTGAAAAAAACTTGCAAGGCTTGAGAAAATGTCTCGTGCGTGAGAAATCTTACAAAAGTGCCATCGTGTGAAAGGTTACCAATGCTTGAGAGTGACAGACGTCCCTGGTGAACCCTTGATAGATTTTGTCTTAGGTCTGGACCTCCGCTAAATCTTCCGCTAGCGGAGGATTTCTCACGGGACCCTTGACAATCGATCGTGTGAAGGGAGGAACGGTTTATTGTACGACGTCCTATGCAATACGCTAAAATCTCTCTCAAGCCTTGCAATTTTTTTTCAGCGTCGTCTGAGAAGGGCTTAACAGTCTCCGGCAACAAGTTCTCTCCGGGGATCTCAAAGAGTCAACATATATCTGGTTCTGGCAGTGTCATTTTCTCCTCATCAAATGTCTTCTTCTTCTTTTTTTCCCCCGGTCTCCTCAACCTGTCCTCACTTCTGTTTGTTCGCCCACGGCCTGAATCACCTGAAGAACAAATAATAATCGGCCGTGAATCAGAAATTAAATTTGTGATTCCAAATCGGGATGGAATGTTACTGAACACCGGCAGCACGTGCAAATAGGACGTGTCCTACTCGTTTTTGATGCGCACGGCAAATGCTGTGCCACTGATGAACTATTGATTGGCAGATCAATTATTAAAGTTATGCGGTGGTGAACAGTGAGCATTATTCAGTGCGTCATAAATGAGTGATAATTATAGTTTGTAAAGGCTGGTCGGTCCGAATTTGTGAGCAGCTTCAGGAAAGAGCCGGGAAGTACATACAATTTTGAATTTGTTTAACATACAATTTGGGGTAAAAATGATAGTATCTCATAATGTGCAGTAAAGTGTGCAGTCAGTGGTAATAAAATAAAGGTTACTTTATTCTGGTGGGAATAAATGACATCCTACAAACATCCAAGTTTTACATTTGTGCACAAAACCTAAAAAAAAATAACATAAACCAAAACTGAAATTGTATTTTTTTTACAGTGATGTTACTGCACTTACCAATTTTAAATCGTCGGTGCATTGCAAGTAGAACTGGCTCGGTGGTTGAATCATGAGAGGAATTGTCCTTTCCACCACGGTTAAACGCAGTGCAGTGCTTCATTACTACCATAAATAATTGCCTTGGGTTAATCCCTGTCACTGTCTCAAGCTTGGAGACAGAACCGACTGAGATCTCCATGTACCTCATTTGGACAGGGCAGCTTTGTCGTTTTCACGTGGGTTAGTCTTTGATTACAACGTGGTGAGTAGGCCTACAATGAGCATGTATGTCACCAGGAAATCCTCCTAGCCACACATTCAGTCACCCACACACATTCTCTCTCTCTCTCTGCTGTTCATGCTAAATCAATGACATGGAAAGCTCAAGATACCTATAGCACAATGAAACAGATCCCTCCTGCCTAATCAAATACAATGAGTAACATTTTCACAAGTTGAGGATTTTTCGCAGATTGTCTAATAACCTCGACAACAGATTTCTCTGAGCATCTATTTCTTTGGACGTGCATTACACACAGCGTTTATCCCCATTAGATACAATGCAGTCATGAATTAGCCCATTTGGGCCAAAGAGAGAGAGAGAGATTGAGGGAAAAGACGAGGAAAATCTTAATTCGCCAGCTCTTGTCATTTGCTTCACGCAATTGCCCCCTTAAACAAACACAGACCAGGGGGAGGGGGGGGGGGACTGAGGGCTGGGAGGGGAGTGAATATTTCATGCTATTCATGGGGCGGCTGTGGGTGCCACCTGAATTGGCACTGAGCAGGGCTGCTGTTGTCTCCCGCCCGTCACACACACACACACCCACCCCCTGCCAGAGCAAATTGTTTGAATAAGAACCTGTTGGGAATTCTCGGGAGGCATAAATCTGGTCTTGGTGTGGAGGAGGGATGGGGTCCGGGGGAAGAGAGAGAGAGATAGAGGGAGAGGGAGAGGCAGAGGCAGAGGCAGAGGGAGAGGGAGAGGCAGAGGGAGAGGCAGAGGCAGAGGCAGAGGCAGAGGCAGAGGCAGAGGCAGAGGCAGAAGCAGAGGCAGAGGCAGAGGCAGAGGCAGAGGCAGAGGCAGAGGCAGAGGCAGAGGCAGAGGCAGAGGCAGAGGCAGAGGCAGAGGCAGAGGCAGAGGCAGAGGCAGAGGCAGAGGCAGAGGCAGAGGCAGAGGCAGAGACAGAGACAGAGACAGAGACAGATGGCAACTTGGTTTAGGGGGGGGGGGCAGGGTGAGAAGGGCCATCAGTAACAAGCTAGGTGCCAAGCCCCCTCTAGTTCTTGGGCACATGAGACCCTCTTGATCTCCCCAGACCACCATCGGGGCAGTCCATATACCGTACGAGCAGAATATTTTGACTCACTTCACAGCGGGTTTAATTTCGAGGCAAGAGACAGCGGGGCTCTGCTCTACTTCCCCCCAACCCCCAACCCCCCCCCCCCAACCCCCCACACCCCCACCCCATTATTTTAGGTTCGACATTTTTATTCCGTCCTCTGAGGAGGTCCTGCAAGAATCAAAACATCGGGGCCTCTACATTTGTTAGATGTCGGTCAGGAAGCAGTTTGAACATTTTCTGGAAATCATTTTGAGGTTTGCTTGAAAACACATCAAATGAGCCACAGTTTTGATAAAACAAATTTGATTCACAGAGACTACCCATTGTGATTGGATGCTATACTTGAATTTCTCTGTCTTCCCCTTGTTCCTTAAGAATCTACAACTGTTGTGACTTCCATGGTAGAGGTCTGTTGAAATGCCTTTTCCCATTCACAGATTTCAAGGCTGGCATGGCAAACTTAAAACTCTCAATACTTGGAGTGAGAAAGTTGAAACAAATCCACTTGCAGTAAAATGGCAATAAGGTGATATGATATAGTCATATTTTGTTGTGGGAAACATAAAACATTTGTAAAGTGCTATACATGTGCATGTGAATGAATACTGAATGATGAATCTCAGCATGAAATGTTTAAGTTATTGTGAATAAAAAAAAAATAACAGTGTGGGGTTGAGAATGATTTATTACCGGTTAAAATAATTTTGAGGGTGGGCCGCAAACTTACCTCGACAGCTCTGGCCGTCAGCCTCGAAGCCTGGCGAACATCCGCACATGCCCTGGAAGGCCGTCCACTGGCCGAACTTCTGGCAGCGTGCCACCACGGGCAGGTCGCCGATCTGGAGGGCGTGGGGCACGCAGTTGCCCTGCACCTCCACCAGCGAGACCAGGTCGGCGCCGGTGACCGTCTCGGGAAAGACGGCAAAGTTCTCGGTGCGCATGGCGCAGACCTCGTAGAAGACGCGGACCCGCTGGATGGCCATGCAGGCGCCCGTGTCGCGGAAGGCCAGGTAGAACCCGTTGGCCGCCGTGGCGAAGCTCTCCTCAGCCGGGTTGGGCTCCTGGTCCGTGTCCGTGTCCGAGAAGCGGTTCTCGGCGGCGATGCGCTTGATGCGAGTGTAGGGCGGCGAGTCCCACTCGGGCTCGTGGTCCGGCTCGTTGGTGGGCGCCTCCTTGTAGAAGAGCTCAAAGGTCTCCTTGCACTGCTGGGCGTCGCCGATGCCCGTGCAAGAGCTCATGGTGAAGTCGATGGCCACGTAGATGCGGTTGCCCTGGCGACGCGGGATGTAGGGCATCCGCAACCAGAAGCCGCGGCTGGCCTCCGGGTTGCGGATCTGGCAGACCGAGTAGAAGCGGCCGTAGCTCGGCCCTATCTCTGCCCACTGTATGGGACAAACAAAAAAGGAATTCGTAAAGTCAGAGATTTGCTGGCAACAAAAGCCGAATCAAATTTGTTTTATGTTCCATGCAAGAAATCTTGAATCTCAAAAATTAAGAGTGCCTGATATTTCGCTCTTGGTAGGAACTTTCTCTGCCTTTGAGAAACATCCTGCTCGTTTTGACACATCAGGCCCTCAACCTTTTTTTTTTATTTAGATTTTGGGGTTTAAGTCCGTGAACAGTTTGTAGCATTCTTGTATCATTTCACTGACAATTTATTCACCAGTCCAAGACACTGCTGAAATGGCTGTTTTAAAAAAAAAATTAACAATTTGTGAGATCCCACCCGGGTGTTGGCTGTTAAAACAGAGGCTTGGGTTCAACTCCCAGTCCAGTCTAGAGTACTCTATTTAGTTTTTTCTATTGCTTACTGATATCAGTATGTATTTCATAGCAGATGGATTTCATGAATGCTAATTGAAAGACAGCACTGAGCCTTTTTCCGAGTCCGTGTCTCAAACCGGGAGACAATTATGTCAAAATGATCGCACACCGAGGCCTACAGACATTAAATATTTGATTAGAAGACCGGGGAGGGGAGGAATCTTCAGAGGGGAAATATTTGGACAAGGATCATGACCGCCATGCATTTAAGGAGGTATTTGCACAAAATATGCAGCTTATGTTCGTAGTAAACTAAACACCTGCCAATTGAGCATAGCCCCACTGAAGAGAAAGGAAGAGAGGGTGAGGGGAGAAGATGAGGAAAATCAGCCCTAGTCAATCTCTCTCCTCTGTCAAATTCTATCCCACAGAGAGCCAGGAGTTCAGTCTGAGATGGGGGTAGGGGAGGGTTGGTTAGGGGGGGAGATGGGGAAGGAGAGAGAGTGTGGGGGGGCAAAGGCAGAGATAGGACAGGAGGGGAGCGGAGAGAGGGGGGCGATAGACACGAGGAGAGGGACACATGGGAAAACATGCTCGGCTAAACGGCTGACTGACTCATCGCAATAATGTGCAGGTGCTGTGACAGTCACACGATATCCGTACTCTCTCTCCTCTCTCCTCTCTCCTCTCCTCTCCTCTCACACTTCGCCCCTGAGTAACGACCACAGCCTATCAAATTAAATGCCAATATCTAATGCATAAAATTCGGGCGGGAGATTCGTGGCCGATATTGTATTCTATATTTTTTTTTTTCGGGAGAAGAGAAGGGGTCCAGTGGGGTTGTGGTGGGGTGGACCCCCTGCTATCAATTGGCACTCACGTACATGTGTTCTTTGGGATCCAATTTGCGGAGGGTTTTAATTGAAGTTAAAGGGGCTGGGCGATCAGCCAGTGCGCTTATTACACGGGACCAGCAACACCCTCCAAGGTTGCAACAGTACCACACGGCGGATTGTTGGCGGAAAGTGTTAATACTCTTCCGTCTGATTAACTATCACTCGCAGCTGTGGGAATCCTTGATTTCTTGTATGAATTATTGACGCGGTTAATTTACCTCGACAAAGAATCACGCCGGAACTTGAATGCTGCATGTAAAGTTTTGGTTTTGTTTCCTTTTCTTGGTTTTTTTTTTTTTTTTTTTTTTCCCTGAATTTTTTTTCTATCTGCCTTCAAGAGATAGAAAAATTGAAAGCTGGGCTCTTCGCTCTTCGGAGGAAATCGGGCAAATTGCTGATCTGATCTCTTCAAGGGCAAAGCGTTCTAGTGTTATCCTTCCCAACACCCCTTGTCCAAACTGGGCTCATCCGTCCGTGGTGAAATTCATCTGAGATCTTGGCAAGTTTCCCTCCCGGATGCTCGCACCCACCGCGATCATGAGCCCTAAAAAAAACCCACACACCTTCACGAACACTTCCAATCTGTAGCTCGATGCATTTTCAGTGGGTCCCTGCGTAAAAATCCTCCGAGAGGAAAAAATGCGATTTCCCCTCCCCACCCTTCTCCACCCCTCCCGTACCCTGCACAGCAGCAGAAACACCTGGTGCGATTCTCGATTGCTTATCGATTACTGATCAATGAATGTTACCCTCTCACTCCCTGCCCAAAAGTGGCGTCAGTCATTTTCGATTTGCGGACAGGCATACCCGAAATGGGCAATGCCGCTGTGCGTTGGAGGAGGGAAGAGGGACAGGAGTAGAGAAAAGCCTCAATCAATTCCTTGACACAAATATGTCCAACCTCTGCGAGACCATCTCCTTTTATACGTTTGTGTAAAAAAAATTGAAATCCCTTTCACTATAGTTCTCGGGGGGGTTTGAAAATATAATTACAAAATGGCAATCCCTGATGAGATGCTGAACTAATTTTCCACAAATTAATTATACAATTGCGGGCTATGCAAGCCTCCCTTTCCCACCCCCTTCTCCCTCCCTGCCCCGTCCTTTCGCAAATGATCGCACCAGAGGCTGGACGGCCAACTCTTACCCCGAAGATGTCACTGATGGAGAGAAATTGTGTCCCCCCCCCTCCTCCCTCCTCTCCTCTTCCTTCCTTCTCTCCTCTCTCGCCATCTTTCTCCCTCCCCCCGCACCTTCCCCCCTTCCTCCTTCCATAATGGGACGATATTAGGAACCGAATCCGATACAGGGCAGATATACCGCTGGAAAAATATTGGCTTATGGTGGCGTGGCCCTGCCCATCCACACTGATTATATAGCCCGCGCACCATCTCTCCGCCCTGCAAGGGGACACCGCCTTCTAATATTGTCGCCAGCACAACTTTCTGGTGTTAGCATTCTACCTGCCCGGGGCGTGCCAAAAATGCACTCTTAAACCGATCAATGTTAACACAAGCCCAGAAGAGCCGGCGGGCGAAATTTTCGCCGGAGATAACCAAGGTAACTTGAGGTGGGGTCTTGGGCATTTTTTTTTTTCTTGGTTTTTTTTTTTTTTTTTTTCCTTCGTTTTTCCCCCTTCTTTTATGGGGTCTCTCATCCATCCCCTTCTAAAAGCGAGAGTCGATATGAGACGGAATGGTAATGTAGGAGGGTGGTTCTAGATTGGAGATTTGAGGAAGGATTACTTTATTCCATGGTTATACAGGATTGATGGCGAAAGTACTACTTTTGCCGATGACGATGAATAAAAAAAAAAAATCAAGAAAGAAGAAGAGCTGAGATTGCAAGTTGGGCCTCTATTCTAAGCCAAACTTGGAGCCTCGATGGAGATCCATAGGCGGGCAAGACAGGGGGGTATAGAATCAGGAAAGGATTCTAATTACCCGCAAGTAAATGGATCGGGGCAACTTGGAAGCCGTTAAGGCTCTCGGATGAAGTGAGGGGAGGTTTACAACGGGGGATGAGTGCGGAGAGCGTGTGTAACCAAGGAAGTATATCAGGACAACTCCCAACGGACCAGCGTCTGCTGAAATATCATTCCCCTCAACCGCTTTGTCCGAACTGGTGGAGCTTGTCAGGGGAATCACAATCTCCAGACCTTCAATATCTAAATCTCCTGGATTAGTGAATAGCAAGTACAGTATAAACAAGATGCATGTATGTACACACGTAGTTCCGCACTTAAAATTCTAGGCTGCAACTGCAAGCCAAAAAAAAGCCAATAATATTCCTATCTGGGCCTCAGGAAGAGTATTCTTCAATCTAGAAACAAATCCTGACTATAGGAACATTCTCAAATTAATGTACTTCATAAAACAATTTTAGAAGAATCCATTCCAATATCTGGACTGAAATGGTTCTACTGTTATTTACAAACAGCCCTCTTACTATGTGGACTCTGCCCATATTCAAGCACATGTATATTTGTGTACCGGTACTTTCTTTCTGCAATCCTTATTATTCCTCTTTGTATAGCTGTTCAGAGCCACTATTAGAATATCCTGTGTACAAAAAACGCAGCACTAGTAATGAACCAATTCATCCATAGTCAGACACAGTAGTACATATGTTCCATGTACAGTACTGCCCTATGTTCCATGTACTGCCAGGCAGCGCACTGCAACTGCAAGAATTTGCAAGACTGAACTGAAGACTGAAGAGTGGTTAAGCGATACCATGTTGTCTGACATTCTAAGCATGTTCTATGCAACACATGAAGTAACAGACATTATCATATCAGAATAATATGGTCTTTTTCAGTTCAAAGCCAATTTTCCAATACAACTTTCCAAACGATACTGTGGACAAACGTTTCAATTTCGAATTAGTCTGGCAAAGACAATGCCCGTTCAACCGCACAAAATCTGCAAGTGAAAATTGAAACTGTTCCTTTTATCCTTCCATCAACCTCTTATTATACAATCATGTACAGCCCTTGTTTGGTTTGTAATACTACGCTGGATGTGCCTGTCCATGCAGAGATGATTGGGTACACAAAGTACTGTACAGGTATCTACCATTCCCAGTTAGTACACACATGTACCATGGCATGTATGTACAGTACATGTACACATGTACTACAGTACAAGTGGAGCACAAACCAGCGCACACAATATCACAGAACCCCACCTGTTGTCCTTCAGATCTCCACCAGCAAATTGGAAAGGAAAGGGCAATATCAATAA
The DNA here is from genome assembly GCA_949987565.1 of Luidia sarsii. Taxonomy (NCBI): domain Eukaryota; kingdom Metazoa; phylum Echinodermata; class Asteroidea; order Paxillosida; family Luidiidae; genus Luidia; species Luidia sarsii. The sequence continues at coordinate 14,177,584 of OX465115.1, forward strand.
GTGGGTCAATGTGGTTCTATTAACTTTGAGAGGCCAATAATAAAAAATTAAAAAACGGGGGCAATATAACCTGTACACCCATTGTGAGTTCTCGGTCTTATCTTTTTTTCCCCACGATTTATTCTGCAAGGTGTAGAATAGAGTAAGACACTGATTTGAAGTCTGCCCCGTTTGTGTGTATCACGGAATGTGGCATTGCACTGCACCCTGCAGCCCGCTCCCCTCCGCCATTTTGTTTTTTCAGCTCAGGTAAGCGTACTTTCCAGGCCAACAAAGCGTGCCTGCCTGCCACGCTGTGTTGTCAGAGCCATCTAGGTAGATTTTAAAAAAAACTCACCCCAACCCCCAAATCACACAAACCTCTCTCCCGAGTTCATGCGCTGCTGTAGATTTTGTTTTCTTCCCCCAGTCCCTCCGGTAATTGACAGCTCGGAGAAGGAAAGGGCCGTGGTGCGCTACTCGCTAACTTGATTCCTGATTGTTTCATTATGGACCCTCCCTCCCCCCTTCCCCCCTCCCCCTCCTTCGCCATTCCTACGGGGGTTGACTGAGGAGCGTTGACTGAGGACTTGCCGATGAGAACTTGGTCAAGGTGAACCTCAACCAGTTAACTCAGCTTGCAACTCCAAACTTTCAACAAATAGACGTGAAAGAGAGAGCACTGAGGAAGAGGTGGCAAGAGTTTTCTGCACTTGAACTTTGTTCAGTCTCCCTCTCCCTCTATCCATCCCTCTCCCCACCCCTCTCTCTCCATCTGTCCCTCTTTCTCTCCCCTTCATCCTGATCCCACTCTGGGTAGTTAATCCCCCTGTCCAATACCTCTCCCTCAATCCCCTCTTTGTGGCCAGGACCACATGATCCTCAAGAGACTTCTTGCCAGGATTTATACGGACATCTGTTGATCCATCGGACAAACACAATCCCCAAACCCGAACACTCAAAAAACCCTGAATGACACTGCCCGCTCCTAAGCCAAGACAAGGCACAGTCCGCATGCACATGAATTTGAGACTCGTTTCAAAGAACTTGCTTCAGTTGTTGTTGTCTTTTGGTCAAAGGGGAACTCCTTTTCTCTCTCTCTCTCTCTCCTTCAACCTCCCATGCGTCCATTGCAAAAAGCTTTGAACAGAGGGGTATATCAACCCTTGAGCAGCTTTTTCCCAAACATTCCCCCCCCCCATACCCTTTCCCCAGCCCCAAGTGGGTTCAGTTCAAGCTCCCTACCATTCTTGCCATACTCTAGAGTCTCTAGACAGGCAGAAAGCCCCTTTGTGTCGTGGGAGGGGGAGAGGGAAAGTGAGAACTCGCGGAGAAGGAAGGACAGGGCTGTGAAAAGAACCACGGCATTGGTTGACCTCCCGGTTGAGGCATTGTGGTCGCTCCCTTATAGTGGTTGTTCCGCTTTTCAGCAGTTGCTAATTGCCCGATTTGCTCTATTTTTTAAGATCCGCAACAGGGTCTTTTTTTAGGGACAGTGGTGCTGCTGGTGGTGGCGGTGGTTGGGGTGACGGTGGTTGGGGTTGGGGTGGTGGCAGTGGAGAAAGACATTCTGCTAGAGCGGTATTTCTGTCCACCCAGTTGAACTTTGAAGTTTGCTTGAGGTCTTTGTGCATGTAGCTTTCTAGAAGACCGTTGTGACTTGCCTTTTTTCATTTGTTTGTTGCTCTACAACCAGATCACTGACACAGTAATTTCACTGCACTCGTAACTAGAACTCGTACACTGGGCAGTGGCGGACATAACCCAAAAGCCAGCAGTATTTTAAATTTTCAATCCATCTGTGGCACATTGCCTTTCATATCACACCGCACCGGTTGAAGTGTATTTAGTGTAGGGGTGGGGGTAATAGCAGCAAAGATGATTTGGATTTTTTTTTTTCCCTAAATGTTTTTTCTGCTACCCTGCATTTTTTCATCCGAGGACAATGAGGCAACTTTAAAGATGCACCTGCCGCCACTAAAATGCCGCAGATAATTAAAATTATATTGAAAGGCAAACATTTCAATCACAGTGCGACACTGTTGTTTGTTATTAACCTTGCCACGTAGAACGTGTGCAATTTTTTTCCCCTTTGAAGGAACAATCCTTGGCAGGCGTTTATTTTTCATTCACAAATCCTCACATGCATGTACAGTTGCCATATTTCCGTTCAGATCCTTTCTCCCCCCCCCCCTCCCCCCACCCCCACCTCTTCCACCTCACCACTCGTCACTCTTTCATTCCCAGCCCGCGCTGCTAGGTTTTCCTTAATACGCGCTGATGTTTACTTATCCTTTTCACGTTAAATCGGACGTGGAAAAGACCACAATTGCCTGAATGGCCCGTTATTACCAAAAGGGTTTCCACTGGGACTGGGAGAGAGATAGAGCGCTAGCCTACGTTCGGGCCAAACCCTGTGTCTGTCTCTCTCTCTCTCTCGCCCTCTCCCTCTCCCCTCTCTCTCTCCCTCTCTCTCTCTCCCCCCTTCCCCTTCTATCCCCTCCTTCCTTTACCCCTCCAGCCTCAGCCCTCGCAATTGTTGGGAAAGTTACTGTTTATTTCGCCCCGAGCGTTGCATTAGCTTCTAACTAAAGCAACAACCTTGCCCAGCCGATCCAAGCCAAGGCAAGCCAAGGCAAGGCACGGCAGGGCCAGGCAGGGCCAGGCAGCCAGCCAGCCTGCCGTGTGCACAGCCTGCCAGTGAATAATTCATAGAAAATGGGAGGCTCATGTTCCCCTGGCCTCGGCCACTGTCTTGGCCATTGCAATGAAATATCGCAGATATTTGGAAGCCTTTCTTTTATTTTGTCTGTGTGTGTGTGGCCTGGTGGGAGAACCCCTCCGTCATTATTTTCTGGGTAATCGTGTTAATAATTCACATAGTGGCAGCAACATCAACCCCACGCTCAGACAAAGGCGCAGCGAATCCAATCTACCCCGCTAATATTTCCCAATAGTGGGTGTGTGTTTTTTTTTCCCATCCGTTTAATCTTTCTTTCTGGTTTTTTTTTTTTTTTAAAGCGTCTATTTTTCGCCTCGTCAGAGTGTCGGAAGCTATGCATTATTCAGGGAAAACTTTGATTACGGACACCAAAAAAAAAAAGTAAGACTCGTGTGGTTGGGACTGGGATTCTTGGAGTGGCCCTCTCCAAAATGGCTTGACATGATTCCGAGACCAAAATATTGTTTAGGGAACATCATGTGGAGGTTCTAATAGGATCGGCTTCCACTTCAGAGCGAGAGGGGGAAGGGAGGAGAGAGAGTTAGAGAGAGAGAAAGAGAAAGAGAGAAAGAGAGAGAGAGAGAGAGAGAGAGAGAAAGAGAGAGAGAGAGAGAGAGAGAGAGAGAGAGAGAGAGAGAGAGAGAGAGAGAGAGAGAGGGAGAGGGAGAGGGAGAGGGAGAGGGAGAGGGAGAGGGAGAGAGAGAGAGAGGGGAGGGAGAGAGAGAGGGAGAGGGAGAGGGAGAGAGAGGGGAGGGAGAGAGAGAGAGAGGGAGAGAGAGAGAGAGAGAGGGAGAGAGAGAGGGAGAGGGAGAGGGAGAGGGAGAGAGAGAGAGAGAGAGAGAGAGAGAGAGAGAGAGAGAGATACGGGAGAGATACAGCAGAGAGACAGACAGAGAGAGACAGAGTGACAGAGAGAGACAGAGAGAGACAGAGTGACAGAGAGAGACAAAGAGAGACATAGAGATAAAGAGAGAGGGGAGAGGGAGGGAGAGAAAGAGGGAAGAGAGAGAGGGGAGAGAGAGAAGGAGAGAGGGGAGAGAGAGGAAGAGAGAGGGAGAACGGAGGTAGAGAGGGAGAGAGAAATCAAATTACCACACTATGTCCTAACCACTCTGACTCCAATCCATGGAGCCATCAGACCGGAAATGTTGACATCATCCTATTTGATTGGAAAGGCTAAATAATATCTGGCCTTTCGCGTTCGGTAAGGGGCATGTTGTTTGCTTCGATTCAATTGAAGGGTCGCAGTACATTATGTGATATTAAATTTCATTTAATTTTTTTTTTTTTTTTTTTTTTTTTTTTACCGGAGACAATAAATCTGAATCTATTTCTCCCGAGTGTAAAACAAAAAAAAGTGAAATGTTGATGTGATCAGACATGCTCGTCCATGTTTGTTCCCTCCGGAGCACTTCTTTTGATTAACTCTGGCAGTTTGTTTGGACTGTAGTTTCATGCTTGCCTCGTGACCTTGACGGCAAAACTCACAGAACAACATGCAGAGGATGAACCTCTCAGAGGGTTAAAGCGATTGCACAGTCTCAAGGGCTTAAATGCCCCTGTGCAACTTGAAAGACAGAAAAAAAATCTGGAAGGGGAAACAGGACCTTCATCTGTTCATCAGCGGACTATGGTGGTGTAACGGGTTAAGGCCATGTAAGTGGAAAATAGACTGTGATTTGCATAGATTTAGTCATTACAGTGTCAGTGTAATCTTTTTAATAAATCTGAAAGATTGTAAGATTAATGTGTACGTATGCATTTCATTCCGGTCAGTAACGCATATATGCGTCCACCGATGTTCATTGGAAAACAAACAGCCGTAACTGAAGGATTTTTGTTCAACGCCGCATCACTATCTCGCAGAGACATCACTAATAGGTCAGTGGCTTTTCCCAGTCTCTATCTTGGGTGGTTTTTCAAATTTTTAAGGCCTTTTTTCTGATCTTCTTGGTTCTTTCGACTGAAATGGAGAAGGCCAAAGCATCGGCCTCGACTAGATCCGCGCCTTCTCTCCGCACTTGAAATCCACACCCACTTGTTCACATCAAAATAGAACTGCACTTTTTGCCATGGAATGGACGGGGGAAAAAATTGGGAAACCCTTTTGAAACCCCCCAAAAGGGTAACTCGAGGCTCGAGTGTTGCGGACATCCTGTGGTCAAGTTGAAACTCGGGACAGTTCCTTTCACAATGACTTGGTGCCCGCTTGATATTTGAGTAGCGTGGAAGATAACTGGGGTGCACGTGTGTGTGTGTACTTGGGTGAGGGGAAGGGAACTAGACCGCAGCGAATATGGGTAACCGCATCACAACTCACTACGTTGTTTCATCAACTTTCAATTCGCTCACAACAAGGAATATTGAAACTTTCTTGACAGATTCTGAGCAGAAGAACAGACTGTGGAATGTAAGATGCAGCCCACCTTGCTACAATCCCCTTAATGTACACCAATTCATGGGCCTTGTCTGAGATAAATGCTGCAGTCATGTTTTTCTCTTTTCCTCCATCTTTATCTGTCTCTCTCTCTCTCTAGCTCTCTCTCTCTTCCTCTCCTTCTCTCGTTATTTATTGATGGCCGAATGACAGCCAAGACCAGGGCAGGGCAAATCACGTCATTTTCCCAACCCGGCAAACCATGGGCAAATGTCTGCCGGAAATAATGGGTGGAAGTAATTCCGCCTCGGTTTGGCTGTGCCTTTATCATTACCAGAAGAGGGGGGGGGGGGGGTCCCCATCCCATACGCCCTCCCCCACCCACCCAACTCCCCCCAACCCCTTAGGAATCGGGCAAAAACTCCCTTCCCAGTTACCCGGCAGATTTGAATATTCATCCAGGTCTCCAGGGAGGAAGGGAGGAGGCTGGGGTAACTATACGCAGCGGCAGAAGCGACGGCCCGATCCCAGCCCGAGTCAAACATGCGGTAATTAATTGCTTTTTATGCGTGACACATTGTGAACATTGGCGGGTAATTCTCTTTGTTGGGAGTCGGGGAGCTGGTGGTGGAAACCGGTTCAACCTCTCCTGCCCGTGATTGATGGCGATGGCATCTCATTTCTCCTAGTAACAAAAACCCCTCTCAGCCTAAAATTTAGCGGAGCGATGCAGATTTTTATCTTTTGCAATGTCTTGCGAGAAAGACAGCAGTTTCCACAGAACGGTTCCCATTGATATCCACACAAGAACCTAGACTTTATAGGAATTATACAAAAGTGTAGACTGTAGTACATTGTCAACTATTGTCATGTTGTGTTACATTATATGTCTAAAACTAATGCACAGTCCACAGTTCAGTGAATGAAAAATAGTAAACTATTTAAAAAAGGGTATTCAAAGCAGGGCCATAGCAGCCATATTGGATCTTTCTTTATTTAGTGGACATAAATTTCAGCAAAGGAATGCCAAGGGTTGAAGTAAACACACAAATAGTGTTTTGGACAGGGGGGGGGGGCAAAACCCAATAGGTTACCTAATGACACTGTCTGATAAATTGTGGTCAGAATAGCCTTCATGAGATGGATCAAGTTTTAGCTTTGTTATTTTAAACTTATTAGCCAGAAAAGTGTGTGGTGGGGGTCTAACACAATGTAGCTGTTGGGGTAAGGATTGACAGAGTCTTGTTTTAAGTGGATTTCAGGGTCGCACTGATGGGCTTGGAATGTGGAGAGAAGGATTATCAATCTGTTGGAGAAGGTCCATTCAGAATTCCATCCCTTCTCATGTTTCCCTTTCTTCCTAAAAGGCTGCTAGTCTACTGCTAACATGCAATAGAAGTCTGTGGTCCTTATACAGTGTAGTTTTACAAAGTGAAGGCTAAGGCTGGGGCTTACACTTACAGTTGGTCACATTTCTCTCGCCCATTATAATTTCACAGGCATCTAGAAAGAAGGTTAGGCCCCAGTTTCATAGTGATAACTCTGCAATTATCAAGCCAACAAACCTTCAAATTCACCAGCAAACAGCAACCTGTATTTTCAGGTTCGGTCAGACAGAGATGAAGCCTGAGCCTGAGCCTGATCCATGGATTCATAAAGGGGCTATGACTCAGTCTTAAGCCCAGTCTGCCTTGAAGTTAGACCAGCAGCCAATGTCTGGCCGGTTTCCAATGTCTAGCATATGTGTGTGTGATTCATGAGCTTGGGATGTCTCCCACTGCATTTACTCCTCCATCCTGTCTATTCATCAGCTGATAAATCACACAAGGTTTCAGTCATTCTTGGTGTGAGATCGGACACCTCTAGCCCCCTTCCTTCTCTATTCCCCACCACTGGTCAAACATCCTTGAGCACTGACATGTATATTAAGCTGACTTTGTCCACTTCCAAGGCTCCAAGCACAATCTTGCCCAATACAGAAAGTCTTATCTAACAATACAGAAACCTTAAATCCTTACCCAAGATTTCAAAAAAATGGGTCAGCCATTTTGATCCAATCAGAAACCATTATCCAAGACATATTTTTCCCAAACCAAGATGGCGACCACTTCACCAGTGTTTGGTACAAAGGCAGAAGTTCCTTTCTTTTCTGTCAATTTTCCACTTACACTGCCGGAAAAGCACCAGCATTTCAAGTTCAACCAAATTTCTCCTGCCTTTGATAAAAGTCTTACTAGTACAGTACTACTACTAGGATCAAAACATCAGGCCCTCCTAATTTTTGATAAAATTTCTCCTGCCATTCTCAGGATGAGAAACATATAAATCACCCTACCCATTTAGCAAAGTTGGACTCTCTGATTCACCGAAATCTATTAGGCACAAGCTTTCCTGCCATACTGAGCGGACATGACTTCTAATTTCTATTTTTTGTGGGGGCTCTTTAATTCAGACGTAATTTGAGCGCTGCAGTGCTCTCTGTGTTATTGGTGCAGGGACTTCTCTGCAGGAGAAAAAAGCCATTCCTAGTTTCTCTGTCTCATTGTGTCTACCCAGATTGCTTCTGCCAATCTGCTGGGGTCTTTTATTCCATCCATAAATTAAAGTACGGCCCAAATACTGCCAGCTCACTGAGGGAGGAGAGGGGGGAGGCAGAAAGCCCCCCCCCCCTTTCAGAAAGGACTGCCAGTTACCATGGCAACTGGCATCTCTCACCATGGCCCTGGTCATGGAGTGAACTGGTTGCCTGGTGACAATTGACATAATAGTGGCAAGCCTGTCCCGGCCTTCGGGAAGGAGAGCACGGTGATGATTATCTTTATTTTCTGAGGGGTTAGTGACCTGTCAGCCTTTCTGGGAGTGGGAGGATGACTTATGCCGCAGCCTCAAACTAATAATGCTGGGAATATGCACCTTAGGGAGGACATCTTCCAGACCATAATGCTCCAAAGATTACAGTGACAAAATCTGCAAGGAAATTTGTTGCATGATGATGCCAACTGACTTCAGTGACCAAAATGAAAATCTCAAAAATGGATAGGGCCTGAAACTGGGATCCTAAAAGACCTTCCCTCAAAGGCAGAAACTAATAAAATGAGTAAAAATCCCCCAAAAATTATTAGGATTTAAAATTATTCCATCAGGTCAGAGTTCAGGCATTACAGTCACGTGCGTTCACCTGATTTGCATCTAATGTGGTTTTCAAAATTTGTCTTCAAATTATTTGCGGGCAGTAGTCTTGCATCGTTGGTTTAAGCGGGTTTTCATTTTATAAGCACTTCTGAACACCTGTGAGGGGATCGTCTCTTTTTTTGTGGAGAAGGGCTGTAAAGGTTGGGAGAGAGACTTGGAGGTGGGGAGAGAGAGGAGAGAGAGAGGGGAGAGAGGGGAGAGAGGGGAGAGAGAGGGGGGGGGGGGAGAGAGGGGGAGAGAGGGGGAGAGCAAGAGAGAGAGATGGGGGAAGAGAGAGGCAATGGCACATACTGTGCCGAACACATGGCAGCAAGGCATTATGCAGTGCAGATGGGGGTGAATATCTGAATTACAAATAATGTACGTGTTGAGCCATCTGTGTTTGCTGGCTTCTGCAGTGAGTCACACCAATTCAGTGTCAGATAGAATGTGCTTCAGTGTCGGAAGCTAGCAGGGTGAAGTCGTCGAGGTTTTTTTTTTTTTTTTTATTCTTTCCGTTCCCGGATAGCGTACTCTCTTACTCCCTCCCTCCCCCCATATCTTTCATAAAGGGGCCCCTGCAGGCTGCGGGGCACAGAATATGAAGACGTTCTAGCACTATACATGAATGTAACTAAGAAAGAGGGTCAATGACTTTGACTTGGCAATCGGGGCATCTTATCAATGTCCCGTTGACTTTTGCTCGCCGTGAACTGATTTTTTTTTTTACAAAACCACAGCACGGTTCATACAGTTATCTGACCACATGCTCTTGAGCAGAGCGCACAACGTTAGAGTGAAATTGCGCGTGGGGTGATTCAAGTCCAAACGGTACGCCCTTTTTTTTTCTTCTTCTTTTTTTTCTCGGCCAGCCCAAATTTATGCCGGCCGCACACTACATTGCCCCCATTCGTAGACACTCCATTGTGGACGGAATGTGCTCCCGATTCTGGGTGATACACTCGCCTGCACTTTGCTGCTAAGTGCCCAGCTTGCATGACTGACTTCTCTGCGTTCTTTTTCTCGGAGCGTGTGAATTCTGACCAAACATCCCCACAGCAAATGACCTGCGCTGCACATAACCTAATGTGATTTATTCATCTTAAAGTTGGACGCTCTTTTCGGTTTCCTTTTTTCTTTTCTTTTTTATCAAATCTCGACAGTTGTGTCAATCATTTTTATTTTGAAAAACAATGGCAAAGAACCACTTGAAAAAACAGGGAATTGAACCCGAGACCTCTGGTTTTGCATGCCAGCACTCTTACCATCTGAGCTGACCAGCCCTTACATGACGGCCTTCCAAACCATTCAGGGATCACAAAAAGTGAATGCAGCCTTTTCTTTATTCAAATCACACAAATAGAGGAACAAATGTCTTGGCACTTTCGAACAATTTTGGGGAAAATAAACAAAATTCCATGTACATGCACATGTACGTCAACAAGTCCAGCTTTTGTGTCTAATGAACAAAGGACCTGCAACCTTCCACAAACGATGGACTTGAAAAAAACAAGTTTGTCTACACATCCCAAACATCCTTCCATTGCCATATTTAATTAACCATGCACACTTCTCTTATCTGTTTTTCTTTTTCACTCGACAGAGACACCCATGTGCAACAATTCCTTTTTTTTTTTTTTTTTTTTTTGCTTTTGTGGCAGTTCGAAAGATCTCAATCCCGGGCTTTTTTTCAGGTAGCATTGTTAAGTTCTCCCGTTCTCCCGTTCCCCCTTGTTCTGAACTGCCAAAGCCTCTCAAGCTTGCGGCCCCAAAGTTTTGCCAACCTTGAGCGAAACACGCCTGAGTTATCTCTGGAGAGGAAAAAGAGGGTTCGGGTTTGGAGAAGTCCGCCACATCAACAATAGGAAGCAACAACAACCGCAGAGGGGCTAAGGCAGAACCACACACCACACACACCAAAAACAGATCAGATAAAAAGACAACATTCTGTTACTTTCTTTTGAGACTCTGACAATCAGTTTTACCAGAGAGAATGAAGGGAGCGAAGAAATAACATCCAGGAGAATGGGACTAGGGTTGGGCTTTGGTGAGAAAGTAAACAGATGGCAAAGCATTATTCTTTCAATCAGCTTGTTCCCAGACATACCAAAGCAATACCAGCGTCCTTATTTTAAGTACAAAGGCTCATTGCGAACTAAAAAATGGCACAATCAGACTTTCTGAATCTCTTTTGCAAATTTTTACTTCTGCTTTTTAGAAAGATCCTGCCAGGATCAAAACACAAAGCCATCTAAAACTTGTTTTCAAGTTTCTACTTCTCCTTCCTTCTTTTCAACACAGGAAGGAGAGTTTCTGGTGCTGTAGTCTTTGTCTAAGTGAAGGCCTAAGGGGTATTCCTTCTATGATTTGAAGCCCTCTACAATATCTCAGAAGCTGCCATTATGTGTGGAGATTCAATATCAAACCATGGAGAAAAAGGTTTGTGCTTTTGTGGGTGTGTTTGTTTGTATGTGTGTGTGTGATTTCTGCCAGACACTGATAAGCCAACAAGTCATGGTATTCAGTGCCCGGTCCCCTGCTGGGGAACCAGTGAAGCCAGCCTTGTTGGCCTGTGGGTGGCTCACACCCTGCCCATCCCTGTGCAGTCGCAGATCTGTAAGGAAGGTCAGGGATTGCAGATAGGGCCAAAATTGGTTTTGCTACTGGTAAAACTTCCCACTGGTTGTCCCCTGGACAACAGACAGGCATCAATATCCAACTCAGGCTACACTGCTGAATAATAGTACCTATTATGGTGTGCCCATTTCCGTGGAAAATAACAAGTCTGTTTCGGTGATTAAAACAGAAGTATGCGGTGGCTATCAAGACCAAAGGATCGCGATACGGTATTCAAAAATAGCACCAAATTAAATTCTCAGCTGTAACATTCTGCTGGCTACTGCATTAGTATCGCCACTGTTGGTTCTCCTCGGTTGGGAGAAATTACACGAATGCAGGATAGTACTTTCAAAGGTTTTCTGAATCAAGATACAAGGATGATAAGAGAATAGGCCTAAACACTGGGGCTTATTTCATGGCCGGTTGAACAGTTTTTGACCGTGCCCTCGTCGAATAAATAAATAAAACTGTTGTTCATGCTTGGTCTTAGAAAACCATCAAGCCAATCAGGCTGTCCTAACCATTTTAAGATGAGGTTAGAATAACATCCCAATAACCTTCCCACGATTTGTTCAACATCACAAATTCACAAAGCCAGCTTAGCCTGTAATTTCTAAACTGCCTCAAACAAATTGTAACCAAATTGACACAAGAGGAAAGCTGACATGCTGACCCCTGAAGAGCACACACTAAGAAAAAAAACAGAACCCATCTCCGACACTATGCTCCAGACTTGTCCCAGATTTCAGTGTCTAGACAAGACAGGAGTTATTGGATCTTCCCTTCAGCATCTGCTTGGTTTTGCTGCTCGCTTGGGAGCCGGAAAGCAGAAACTGGACAAGGAAAATAACCTGGGAAAGCAGCAACAAACCAAGTGACTACCTGGCCCAGGCCAGGCCCGGCCAAAGGCCAAATTGACCCAACAAAATTAATGGTCAGCCTGACTGCCACAGCCACAAAAAGGTGAAGCCGAAAGGGCCCGACTGCACACAGCCAGTGACAGACCCAGGTGAGGCCAGGAAATGATCAGACTCAGCAGCTGCAGTCTCCCTGCCCCGTTTGGGCACGGGAAAAAAGGGAGGGAATCATAAAGCCCCCGAAAAAGTAGAGGAAACAAATGTGTCCCCCCCCCTTTCGGGGAGAAATCATTTTTCTTCACCCATCAACTGACCACAGAGGAAGGGATAAAAGGCCAGGAGAGGCAACTGGTGACTTGTGCCTGCCTGAGTATACAGCAATGTAGTTGAGGGTAGACGCCAGACATTCTTCAAAAGAGTAGCCTGAGATGTACACTGTTTCATCCGGATACATGTCAACTCCTTTTTGTAAATGACAAGGAATTCAATAGTGCACATGTGTTGGAATGATATGGTTAAATGGTCTTGAGAGGATCTTGTTAAGTCTACAAAATGATGAGAAAGAAAGGAAAAGGGTAACTGCGCATGATATTCTAGAAGGAGAATGTAGAGGGTCTGATGTTACAATCCTTTCAGGACCTTCATCTACCGGTGAGAAAGGTCCTGCTAGGATCGAAACCTCAGTCAGGGCCATCTAAAGTTTTGAAATTTGCATTTTGGTCATTTAAGTCAGTAAGTGGTTTGCAACATTACATTAACTCTAGAATAAGTATCAAGAGGGCCTTCAAGTTTCAAGAAGCTCTTTGCGGGAATGTTCGGCCTGGTTCCACTTTAAATGAATACAGTGGCTAGTAATAAGCAGTGATTCACTGGTTCCCTTCACCCACATCCCTGTATGCCGCGCACGCCAATGTACAACGGAATGGCAGCAGTCTCTCCACACAGCGCATACCAATGACCATGCTGTCGGTTACCGACAGTGTCCGTCAGTCACACACTTTCCAAAAGGCACTCTCAAAGCCGGGGAACCAGTGCGGTCGAAAGGAAAAGCAGCCTCCCTGCCGAGGGAAACAGCTTGGCAAATTTGTCCCTCTCCCTCCCAGCAGTCTGCAGCCGTTCAAATTACCCAATCCACGCCCCCGACCGTTAAACAGGTGCATGACTTGAAAGGTGATACAGTTTTGTCTGTTTGGTCAAGCTGCCCCAATGCCAGCTCCATGACTAATTCAACGGCCTCCGATCCTGAATCGTGGAGCACCAATTAGATCCGAAGCTGTTCCAGAGTCACTTGCCAATGTTCCCAAGAAGCCTCCCAGCAATAATGGGGAGGGCAGTTAACGGACAAACTATGCCCATTCTGTTAAAACGTCAAAAAAGTGCGAGCAGAGAGATACATGGCACTTTGGCAGTGGGTGACTTTGTACAGGAACATCTTGCATTCCCCTCCTCCACCAAAAAAAAATCAACTTCACTTCTACCGCTACTATTGACATTTTAAAGAAAGCGTGCCAATCTTGCTGCAGGGAGACTATACACTGCGATACATGTAGGACGAAGTCAGTGGGCATCCGCTTAGAAATGGAGGGACTCTAAAGCCGCGTCCGCACTGGACTTAAAATGGGTAAACTAACCGAGCAAATGGGTAAATTGACCATTTTAAGTCCAGTGCGGACAGCCAGAAAGTTTTCCTCCCAGGTAACTTACCCGACTCCAGTGGGTAGTTTAACCGACCAACTTCTGCCCGGTTAAATTGACCAGGTCAGTTTAACCGAGCCGAAAAGTCCAATCCGGACACGACGTCTCGGTAAACGACTCGGTAAAAAACCACATCCGGCGCCCCGCATTGCCAGAGGCCCTAAATACCACGTGACGTGCCATGGTCCCAATACAACAATGTTGTTTACTTTTCGAGCAGGGTCGACGTGTCGTAGTTTTATGGTATTTACATCCGGTGAAAGGTCACCACCATAGCGCCCTCTTGCGTTTATACGCGCCAGTCGGTTAGTTTTACTGCGTCGTCTCGGTTAGTTTACCCGAGTCGAAAGTCCAAGTGCGGACGCCGGGAAGATTTACCCATTGGAATGTTACCCACGGGCTCGGTAAAAAATAAGTCCAGTGCGGACGCGGCTTAAAATACCTGACTAAGAAAGTCCATTGTAAGGTCTCTGAGGGAGGTGAATCTGCAGACCTACATTTGATTACTGCTACACAAACCGACGGTCAAAACCCTCACTGGTGGAGTGAACCTTAGATTCCCTGTTTTCAGGAAGACAGGATCCCTGAATGGCCCATTCAGACGTTAAAACTGATCTGCTATCAGACATGTACAGTACCCGGTCCCACTTTGATGTTCACAATGGCCTCCCTCTATACTTGATTTGGTATTACTATTAGGTAAAGAAAAGCCTCCATGCACAGCATGGTTCTATCGTGTTTTACGGTTTTATCGTGTTTTATCTGTGCCCTAAACAAAAAGGAAACTCAATTTTGTCCATTCAGAGTCTTTTTATGTGCAGGTGGAAAAGAGCTCCTGCTTTGTTGTCAAGGACAGGTTATGCCAAGCGATCATTACAGGGAGGTGAATGGACCGTCAAGAGTCGGAACATGAAATAAAGTCAATTCAGGCATCTCATATCTCATCCAGTCATTAATTTGACGATGACAGATTTCAAGGTTTCTTTTCTTTTTTTTCTTCCTCCCTCTCGCTCCCCGTCTCTTATTAATAGCTTCCCTTAATGGCAGGATTATGAAATGTCCCAGCAACCTGGGTAATTGACTCTAGCTCCCTGAAGAATAATGTCTACACTTGAATAATCCTATTATGCCCAGGCCAGATCCGCCCCCAACCGATCACTGTGTGGTCGGATTTGTGGAGGACATAAGGCTGTGAGGGCCATCATATTGAGATGGGGGGATTTATGATGTATGTCCCTAAACCATCTGGAATCCTCCCAAGTCTCCTCAGCCTATGTCACTGCAGGCTTAAGGAGGAGACAGGGCAACCTATATACAGCCAATTGTATCAGTCTGTGTACTGCGTTGAATTATTTGAATACAGGTCAAAAATCAGCATACATTTCAGAGCAGAACCTTCCACTTTCCAGACAGAACGGATGGCTTTCAAACACTTTCAGTGTTTTGATGAACCTTAGAGTCACAGGCACATAGACGGAAGCAGACACCAAGGGGGGAAAAAGTCATTAAGATCTAGCGATCAAAGTATACTATTTTCTTTTTCAGTTCGGGAAATTTTGAGCTATTAAAACCTCTAACCAGGCCTTGGGTATCATAAAAAGGAGGGGGTGAATGCCAGCCTTTGCTAGACTCTCTGCATTGATGCCTTCCTGACTGGAGGGGAGGGCCAGGCTAGGCTAGCCATCGATGACAGTTTGAAACAGTTTCCGCCAGAGATCCAAGCCGGTTGGCTCGACTGATTAGAAGTCCCCAGGCAATGCCAGTTTTCGGCTCCCGCACTCAACTCTACTCAGGGAATAATTACTTTTTCTCTTCTTTTTTCCCCCTACTCTTCTTCTTCTTCTTCTTCCTCGTCTTCTTCTTCAGCCGCTGCAGCATTTACCAGGCCAGCTGAATCAGTTCTGCTTGACTTGTTGAACTCATGAACTCATGGCTATCCAACTGTTTCTCTCAACCCACTCCTACTCCATCGGGATCATCTATCCGCGACCTCGTCTGAGGTTCGATGGAAGAGGAGGGGGAGAGGGAAGAGGGAATACCGAGTTTCGGCTCTTCACACCCAAAATGGATCATAAGTGAAACAAAACTGTGTGCCCAATCTGCCCATTTAGACTTGGGTCACAGGGGAAACAAATCACTGACTTCAGATATCGGGGTAGCTGGATGAAAAGTCAAAATGGGTCACAAAGCAGCCTTCTTTTTTTTAACATTGTTTAGGAGAGAGGGTTTTTTGTCTTCCTCCTTCTTCTACTGTACCATGTCCCCTGGAGGTAGGCATTTGATGGGCGCAGGGGAGGAGTATGGGGATTGAGATGGGGTAAGAGGGGTGGGTAAGAGGGGTGTGCTGAGGACAGGGATCTCGGGGAAGCTTTCAGAGGAATGTAGAGGTGAGGACCTCTGTCAGGGCTCCCTGAGTCAGGGAAATTGCAATTTTGAGGCTCACTGGGAATTCCATCAAGGTGAAGCAGGCTTGACTACTTTCGTTTCCATTATATTTCTGTCTTTTGCCGCAGAGTGTTATCAAAGTGGTTTGCTCAAATCATCATATTTTTGTAGAGGCAAAAGCCAATAAATCTTTTAAAATGAAAGGGTAGCAAATTGTTTGCGGACTTCAATTGACAAAATGCAGAGGCCAACATTCTAGGCTGCCCGATGTTTCAATCCTAGCGAGACCCTTCTCAAAGGCAGAATGACTTTCAGAACCAAGGCATTCCTAAAATTTGAGACACACATGACTTTGTCTCTGAACAAAGGAGGGACACATACATGGAACTGTTTCCCCATTCTAAGTCCAGCCCACAGAGTATGCATCTGGATATCTTTGTTTCTTATGGGAATTGACACTTAAGTTGCACAAACAAAGTTGAATTCCTCCAAAATATGGCCCCACACATTTTTCAGAGAGACGCACAGAAATTCGGCATGATTTTCAATTTATTCCAAACAGGAACCATGCTGGGAGTTTTTACTGAAATTACAATTTGTCATGCGCCCGTTTCTCGAAGACACTCAATAATTCTACACAAGAAAATGTTTCCGCAAATCAAATTATCGTTGTGGTTCAAAAACAGATGAGAACATAAGTAAAGCAAAACAGCCTAAATTTCTGGGTAGCTCGCAAGCACAGAGGGTGGGCGCCACTGGTACCCTGCTGAGAACTAATCACTGGGCATCCCATTGCAAATTACACCGGTAACCAGCCAAGTGGTCGGGTAGGGGATCAAGGGGTCCGTGTCACAGTGTGTGCAAGCTGGATGGGACGTTTCTAGACTGCTCGGGGGACCAGACTGACAAATACTGCCCGGGGTTGGCAGCTATAAAGTGGTTGGAAGACACACACCTGTGCCCCCCACCATATACCAGAGAAGTGGCTGGTGAAAGTGCTGCATTAGGTTGTAACAGTTTTGTTTTTTGACTGGGAGGGTCGTTCTTTTCGCCTCTTTGTAGAGAGTGGGCGCGATAGCTAGGGGCGATTTTTCGGCCCTATTTGTTCGGCAGGAAGTGTTGGTTTAGGGCAGAGCAAAGGGTCAGACACTTCGCCTTCAGTGGTGCGAGGACTGTATGCCACTGTGAGGTAGCATTTCTGAGTAAGGCGTACCAGTGCATACAAGATACAAAAGGCCAGATCCAGTCTTTGATCAAAAACAGATCTTAGACTGATGTTTAACAACCCATTCTGAAATTTTACAGTGTTTCATTTTGGTGAAACGCAGACATAACTTTGTACGAGGGCATGGCTCCTAAACCCCCTTTTTTTTCGGCCGATATCACCCCAGTCACACCAAACAGCCCCTCTGTGAATTTGAGGAGTTCACGTTTAACATTTCAACTGGAAATTGAGATGAGGAGAAGTGACGTCCTGCACCTGTGCTAAATGACTGCACAGCAAGTGGCTCTGGCTTCCCCGCCAAGGAAGAAAAAAAAAAAAAAAACCTGGGGCATCTCGCCACAGTCCAACGACACCCCACCGCAAGCGCTCCGGTCGCCCACGCTTGAGTTCTGCTCATCTGACGAACCCATATTAATAGAGCCGGGGAGACAAGGAAGAAGCTGAGGGGAAATAGAGATGTTTAACACTGTATAGCTCCGGACATAAACAGCCACACGCCTGGAAGAACAGCTGGTTGCACAGTCGGGGCAGAACACTAGACCAATAAGTTCGGCGGGTCTGCCTCGGTGCTGCTGATAACCCCCGTCCACCATCCTCCGATCGGGCGAGGCTGGTTTCTGCTGAACTTGCTTGGGGTTCAGGGTTACAATTTGGAGGGATTAAAAGTGTGTGTGTGTGGGGGGGGGGACTGTGTGGGAGTGGGGAGGGGAGTCGCGGGTATTCAGACATGGGGAGATATGGCAGGATAAACAGGCCCAAGGCATGGAGGGATGTCTTTACGCCCTTCGGGAATAATAACCTCACTTGGCAGAGAACGATTTTTTTATTTTTCCCCTTTTTTTTCTCTTTTCTGGATTAAGCAGAAATGTAGCGTTGAATAACAGAGGCCTTTTTTTTTTGGAGATCAAAATCTGATCGTCACAGAATGGGTGAAATTTGATGGTCAGTCCTTTAACTCAAAAGGTGTGAGACTAGTCTACATTTCGAGGGTTTTCTATTCTATTGAGAGTTGAACTAAGATTTGTTTCGTGGGACTGGGAGAGGGATGTGTATTATTTACCGCATAGCATCACTTTCCTTCAGGTTTGGTCCGTTTCATGAGCCCGTACTGTATCCTAAGTTCTCTCAACAATTAAATTTAACAACCTGTACAAGGTAACGGCATTGTTCTGTTTTACCAATGTTCCTGGTATTTCAACTGAATTTCCATTCAAGAGCCGATTTCTGTATAAATTTAAGTAAAACAGATGCCCTTGTTTCTATGGCAATATCTTAATGTCTGTTCTTTCTGCCTGACTGCCTACGAGGGCTGACAAAATCTACATATCATTAACCATGGTAATAACTGTGGAGACTCATGAACCACTTAATGCAATGCTGATTAGAATGTAATTCAGTGGATGTTGCCTAAAATACCATAGAGCAAGGAAACACTACGCCTGCAAAGCACTCTAGAATGGAATGCTTATTGACTTCTACAGTATCCACAAACCCAAACAGCATTAGCCAGAAGATTACCGCTTGGATAAGTAACTGATACCAAGGTTACATCAAACATATCCCACTGATGTAATCAGCTGAGCCCTTTTCACTAAAAGCCAAGACTATCAACTTTATTGATCTCCCCCAGCCTCCGTTAACCACATCATAAAACTTGCCACAAATATCCCCCCAAGTTTGCAAACAGACTGCATTTCTTTGCTGAGTGTTTGAGCAAACCTTGGCCCTATACTCAAAACAACCCTAACCTCCAAAGTAACAGTCAATTAGTTAATTCCTATGTACAGGTGCATGTATATGTACATGTACAGGTGGGTAGCCTTGGTACCATGTTCAGTGGCTGTACAACTCTCCATGATGTAACCTAAGTCAAGACATCAAACATTACAACCAGCCTATTCCCAAAGCATGCATGTACGACCAAGCCACACATTGCTTCTGCTTCATAAATTCGGGCCTAAATAATTTGCGCAGTTCACTGGCTCGATCCAAGGCTGGGAACACGTTTTCAAAACACAATAGCCAGTCTTGTCTGCATAAGGCAGTGCGGCAGTGGCCGCAAGGGTGTGGGTACTCCTGCCTTCCCGGTGCAAATGGCGACCGAAATACCTCAGCCAATTTCGCTGCGAATTCGATTACGACGACGGCCTGCTGGAACTCAAATGGAGAGAGGGAGGGGGGAGGGGAACCGTTCTCATTATGCAGCCCCTTCTCGTCCCCCCTTTGCGCACCCCCTTCTCCTTTCTCCCCGGACGAGAGGCAGAAAGCATGTGAACGTGTTTCTCAAGAGAGCCATAACGAGAGCCTGACCTCACTTGGAGAACTGTAGCACAGCCTCTCGTCTCCCTACCTCCCCCGTTCCCCTATCCCTCACTCCTCTCCCTCCCCCTACCCCACCCTCGTCCCTCCCCAACCCCCATCCCAAAAGAGAAACTCCCTGCAATAATTAGAGCTCCGCATGCAAACAAACGTCGCAATATGTCGGCCCTTTCAGGCTCACTTTACATGCAGTATCCCGCATGCCCCTGGGACACAAACCACTCTCTTGCCCGGCAAGGAAAATTATCTACGTAAAACTGTTCGTTCGGACATGTTCGCAGGCAATATAGCCAGGCACCGGACGAAAAAGGAGGAGGAGGGGGCACAGCGAGAGGGGGTTAGAGAACCAGCCTTCGACGGAGATTAAATCTTACAACAGACTGTAATTCCTGTTTTGTTTTTTTCACCAACATAGATTGTGACAGTGTCAAGATTTTATATTCAAAGACGAGGGCCAATTTTATTTTCAAATTTCATCTTGCAGTGCTGAGTGGGCCCGAGTCCGTGAGCAGCCTCGAGACAATGTCGCCCCGAACTTGGATCGCAACAACCTTGGTGCAAAGGAATTCCCATATTCGAGGGCTCACAATTCAATCAATTATGTACAGGTGCATGGCAACACTTCCACTTGCAAAGCCTTCGGGTAACCAATTAAGCCAATTTATACACACTGTGCATTATAAAGTCGCTACCAAAGTCATCATTTCCCTGCAATCCTGTAGCCTCCAAGCATACAGTATTTCACTGGAGAATCTCCTTGAGACCTCAGATATTTTTTTGTCCCACAAAAAAACCCATAAATATTCTTCTTTTTATGTTTCAAGGCATTGACACAAAATCCAGTGTGCATGTAAAACTGTACGCACTTCAGTGCCATCAGTGGGTTTCATTTTTCCGGAGCTATGACAGTATGAGTGAATTGACATGTCGACTTGACCAACAAATCAAGAAAAATGAGGATTTTTAATCATCAATCTGCAATCCATCTTGCATTCATTCTGGGCCGCACTGTAACCTGACATCGAGACTGGCGTTAATTAAAACCAAGACAACTGCACTCCCTCTTCCCCCTCCTCCTTCCTAGCTTGTGTACCCGGGACACTGCCACAGTCTCTGCTGGGCTAGAAGTGGTCAGGGGGCGCTGGGACTGCTTAAAGTGGCCTTCTCCTGGTGCACACTGCTGGTGCGGGCACAGGAAAAGGCGATGTGCTTCAAGCCCGGGCTGTAGTGTTTATTGCCCTCCACGACAGTCCCAGAAGAGGGCAGAGCATAGACAGCGTGGCCCCAGATGGCAGGACTTGCAGTAACCAGAACCCAGCCTTAAAGGAGCAGCCTGACCTCGGGGAGGTTTACCATTACACCAGGAGCAGCAGAATCCCCAAGATCTTTCCAGAGCCGCAGTTCTGTCACAGCAAAAATTGCACTGCAAGTTGCCAAGATACAATGTGCCCATATGATTGGAGGTCGAGGGGGGAGGAGAGAGGGACGGAGAGCTCTCTTGGTTCTAAAGAAACAGCGACCTTGGGTTTATAATTACAGGATTGGTCGGGCCGCATGATGGCCATTGCCCTGATTGGAGGGGTTAGTCACCCAGAGTTCAAAATCACCCGGCACAAGTTGGCTGAGAAAATGAAGGCCCACTATCAGGTTTAAAAGAGCACTGGCCTTCAGTTTAAAATTACAGCCAGGGGTTGGGCCCCGTGGGACTGGTGGTGATGGGAGGTTGGGGTGGGGGAGGAGTTTAAAGGGAAAGCCAGAGCAACATTCAACAGAACAGCTTGGCGAGATACAATGAGCTGACATCTAGCTTGAACTAGAAAGGTACATTCTTCCTTTATGACTCCAAGAATGGATCGACTTGCTTGCTGATCACAGATCCAGTTGCCTTGACATTGTATAGGCAACAGCGCAGGTATCAACCTCAGAGGGAATTGTTCAGATCAAAAAATTCAAGCTACTGATTTTGCAGCATTCAGTGCTGATATGGTCACCTAAATTGGATATTTCTGAAGCGTATGGAGAATGTAATCTTTTCCTAGCACTGACTCAATGTAATTCAATCTCTGATTGCCACATCATGTCATTTTAAGAGAATAAACCATTTCTCTACAGGCCTATAGACCCCTATCTATCTATCCATCTTAAAGGCCGGACGATTTCAAATAGGAGTGTGCTGGATTTGTTTGCAGCATTTTTGCAACACACATGTAAAATTGTTACATAATCATGCGCTAATATGTTAGTTACGGTAGTTACCCACCCTGACACTGCGAACAAAGATTGCCAAAACATGATAACAGTAGACACAACATGAATGCAATTCAATGCGGTTCCGCCGTCCCGACGTGACAAACATCGAATGCTCAGTAGCTTGCCCGATAACTGTACTTCCATGAGATTCCAGTCTTAACCTAACAGACAAAGACTTACCCCTGTGTTTGTAGCGTCACCCTCGGGTTCGGGATATGTGGGCCAACCTAACGAAGAAAATCTACTGCTGTCGTACAAGGTAACTGCATGGAAGGAAAACAAAAACAAAAACAAAAACACCGATATGTAAGTATCAAATATGTCTTTCACATTGCATCAAACCTGCCTCGGCAAAGATTTCTGCCTTTCTTAAAAAAAACACAAATGAAGTAAGAAATGTCAGTTGTTTGAAAATGGATCTATGGCCTTTTGGGAAAGGAATGATGTGACGTCAAGCATTCATCTGATTTGAATTCACGCTGTGAAGGTTTGTTAATGCAGTGCCGTCAATTTGGCTACTGTTGTGTTAAAAGAACCGGACAAAAATCTGCATTCATGTTTCACCTTGATCCTGATTGCGTATCGATCAAGCTTCTTCTTTTTTTCTTTTCTTTTTTTATTTCACGTTTATAGTGGGTGGGTGTGTGGTCGTCGTCCCCCCCACCCCCCCCCCCCCCCCGGCCTGCCGCGGTTGAGATGACGGAGTGATCAATATCTGCCCGTCCCAGCCTGGGCTTGGCAGCGCTACGTGTTTGGATTGGGCAATGATCGTTGGGTTTAGGGGGACGCTGCAGTGTTGTATCTTAGATCCCTTCGAAGACGTGCTCAGGTACGTGTACGTATAAAGGCACTGTACTTAACGGGTGAGTGTGTGGAGTGTTGCCACCATTAGGGAAAATCTCATCAGCGGTGAACGGTGGAATTTCATTTGGAAGGGAGATAACGAAAGTGGCAAGGTGTTATGATCGCACAGATCGCATTTCAGAAATTAAAATTACACGATTGCATAACCAGTGCAACGATCCTTTTAAGAGACCCAGAGAGGCCGATGAAATAACAGACAAAAGCTCCAGGACCGTTAGGTTTTTTACGTTACGGAATTCGCCTCTAAATATTTCAGCGAGGTTAGCGGAACAGCAAACAATCTCATGTTAATTACAGACGATGGAGACAGACACGGGACGCAAACAGGCGTGCACAGCACTGCACTGCGTTCAGACTGCAATGGCTGTGGATCCGCTGTCTTGGTTGAGTCCGACCCAACCCTCCCCATTTCCACATCAGCAACCTGGTCTCTTATCAAGTACACACCGGGGCAGAGACAATATTGGCTTGGGACTGTGTCAACTTGAAGGGACCGGTGGGGAAGGGGGGGGAAGGGAGAGGAATGATTAACAGCTGACAAAGAGCCGATCGGACCAGATGCATGTGTGCCCGTTGAGGATTTGATACAGTCTTGAACTCTGCTCAGTTCCACTGTGTCTTTAAATACTCTTTACTAAGCTACGACACAATGGTGGCAGTGATTAAAAGGAGAGGAGGACCGCCTCGGTTTTGTCGAGATGAAATATAAACCAATCATCCTGAGATATCAGAGCAGGGATATCGACTCCGAAGAATCCCTTTTTTAATTTCCAGATTTGCAGTAAACAAAAAATGTAAAGCAAAGCAATGGAGTATATTTCTCCCTCCAAATTTAAAGAAAAAAAATACATTGGAAGGTTTTTAATTTTGCTGTGAATTATCATGAATCATCTATGAGCCTCAGGGGAAATCTTTTTGCACATTCTGTCTCGAACAAGTGTCACATATCCTCGCCATACTGTTTGGCTAGTCCATTTTGAGAAATTTATTTTGAACTTGTATAACGATCAGCATTTTAATGATCAGGGATTTGTCAATAAATCTAAGACACGTTTATTGTCTGCCATTTGAACGTCAATAGCCGAATAAAAGATAGAAGAGCAAATCTGTTTCAATCTAAAATTGCAATTTACAGGCAGGTGTTGGGGTGGATTTTTTCCCAGGCAATATCCCTTCAACCTAAAGCTCTCCCCCCCCCCTCACCCTTGCCTTTCCCCCTTCTCTCTCTCTCTCCCTCTCCGGCAAATATTCGAATTCACCTACAGCGGTCTTCCTCGGCTCGCGCCGGGATTTGGGTGATCGAACGCGACAGGAATGACCCTCCGCATCTGAGGAGTCTGAACACGATACGACAGGTTTGACAGAAGCTCCTCGCCAACAAGTGCAGAGTGGGTAATTTTTTTCAGCCCTCGTCCTCTTCTTTTCTTTCTCTCTTTTTCTTTCTTTCTTTCTTTCTTTCTTTCTTTCTTTACCTTCGCTCTCAGTTCCTTCATTGTTAGTCGAAAGTCCAAACCAATCTTTCTTATTTTTTGCTGCATAAATGCTGGTGATGCTTAAACGGATCTTTGTTTTCCGTTTTTTGTTTTAATATTAAAACAAGGTGGTGCCACTTTGCAAAAATGTCTATTTTTCCAGAGTATGATTCTCAAAAGGAACAACCGTTGATATTTACCAACTTCCATGACTTTAAAATTAAGTGATACAGCAACGACACTTCAATCTGCTTGCTTTGAACATCGTCATGTAACATGCATCGACCCCGATCTATTCATTTATTCATTCATTTTAATGTCTTTCTTTTGCAGAGGACGGCTTTTTCAAATTGGCAATCTGAGTATAGTCTGGTGCTTGTAGCTCGGGTTGCAGCGCATGCAGCACTGTAGACTGCCTGCAGGGCGCAAGACAAAAAATGGTCCGCAGTTGTGGAGCTCAGTAACGCCTATTACATGCCGATGGCATTGTCCAATAAGCTTTGGCTAGTTTGATGGGAATCCTCTTACTATCAGTCTGCATATAGAAGGGGGTAATAGGCCCTAGCCCAAGTAATCACCATTCACCTGCATGTAGCTGGGTGTATAGAGCAGCTAATAGCAGCAAATACCTAATTCTCCACTGGGTGGCTTCATAAAAGGCTCCCCTGCTCTGTTGAGAAGGGGCCATTGTCCACCCATGTCACCCCCATACCACTGAGGTTGTAATCCCTCTGCACAATAGGATTCACCTGCCTTCCTGCCAGGGAACCCACATTGTTTGTTGTACAATCAATTATTCATGGCACTTTCACTTGTAACAGTTACACCAGGCGTCTCCATGTACTGTGATACATGTAAAGGCATGTTTAGGCCTAGTCTGAAGACTGAAATGAATGTGCATGAGTAGTGTACATGCACTTCCTAGATGTAACTGTAAGACAGTATTTTGGTGCTTGTGTGATGGAGGTCGATTCTCTTCTTGAGGCTAACTCATATAGTTGTTCACTCTAAGTATTCCATCGCGAAATATTCAGTACAATGGCCAAACTAGTAACAGATGGCCAACAGACATTTCCACCATGGTCTGAGAAGTGAGAACCTTCCACTGGGCCTTCCAGCCAGCCACTGGGTTTGGTGGTTGAGAATGGGAAGAATATTTCATCAGGCTAGTCACTAATACTGGACTTGAAAAGTGCTTAAAAAAAATATCAATTCCTATCAAAGCATCCTTGGACAATTTTACCTTCCCCCCTCCCCCCAAAAAAATCCAAACAAAACTTTGAGGGTCACTGAACATGATATAACTTATGCTTTAGGTTTGAAGCCCCATTTCCATGACTCAACATATAATTATGTCAATCAACAAGTTTTCATGTCTGAGACAATTTCAAACTAGACAAAACACCACAGTGTTTGAAAAAGACCACAGTCATGACAGTCTTGTAAATTCCTTTGATCATGACAACAGTTGCTAAAACCCACAGGTTTCAGTCCAAATATACCAGACACTTCGGGCATAAAGTCTTACATAAAAAAGTGTGTGGTCTCACGGTCTGAGACATTTTCGTGGGGACGTGGTTTACAAAACAAAAAGGAAATAGAATGCAACAAATAGGATCAGCTGGATTTGGTTGAATACTCCTTATGGTTGTCTAGTTGTGCTTAAGATTGCATACTGTCAAGCCCTTTTCTGAAGAGACTACGGTGTCATAAACCATTTAAAATGTGTAGGTAATCAAATTCCTTCGCTCTCGCCAGTCCCCGTTTTTGGACCAGGACCCTCAACAGTTTGTTATGATGGGAGAACGGACGATGTGCCCTCAAATCTAATCAATGCGCTTCGTGCGAGCTTACTCCGAGCTTCATTTGTGGGGAGGGAGGGGGGAGGAAGGGAGGGAGGGAGGGAGGGAGGGGGTATGTGCTCCCTTTGTTTTTATCTTGTGCTCCTGTGTTTTCGACGGGAGCGAGCGCTTTTCAGCAGCGGAGGCAACCGTTTTTGGCACGTCGATACGCCGGCCGTTGAACCGTGCATTTGGGGATCGGATGATTTCTCACTACGGTCGGAGCTGATCCATATTTCATGAACGGCAACTATGAATTGGGGCAAGCAGAGCTGAATGGAGGAATTTTTGATCTGAATGGTTGGTTTTTTTTCTTATAGTGGGGTTTGCGAATGCTAGGGTAATGTGTGTGACAAAACAAGCAGGACAGTGCCGTATGGTACATGTTTGTAAAACCCTCCAGTCCGTGCAAATATCACTCTCACTCTTCCCTTCTCACTAGTCCTGCCGCTCTCTATTACGTTTTCTCGCTACGTAAAAGAGAATAATCGTCATTCAATAACCGAATGGACACTATACAAATTATAAATAAGCTATTTCAAACCGGCAGGTCAAGGTCATGTTAGGAGTGGCATGTAATTCAGAATATTTGCTTCTGCTTCCATACATTTTCGTCTCTGGTCAGTGCTCTGATGGTGATTAACATCAACCTGGGATATACCATAATTTTGGCATATCATGTGAGCACAAAGGGTTATTTGTCGGGGATGGGTTTTTTTTTTAATCAAAGTCGATAGTCCCAACACACCAGAGATACAAAAAGGTAACGTGACATTTGCAGTCAGCATCTTATTTGGTTTCTTTATTTATTTTTTTCAAGACAGCAAATTAAACGCATTCAGGAAAAAAAACACTATCAGGCATGCATCGTGATGCTACACAAATAGGTACTGTAAGTTATTGATTTTCCCCCACTTTTTTTCAAACTGGGCATTACTAAGTGAGTGATAACAGAAATGACATGGAGAAGGCCTGGGCATGTGCCAATGGCCACTAAGATATGCATGTATTCCAACAAATACACAAACATTGCTTTGTCGTCCATTAAAAATGCATATGAAAAAAAAAATGTCACTGTGTCTCGGTGCTTTGGTTAAGCAGTGACATGTGCATTAGGACTAATGTACAGCCGCGCAGGCATACACACAATACGGTCGCCAGTGGTTACCTGCACATGTACATGCAGCCACCGAAGACCGGTGTAGATACGTATCTATTGCAGATGTGATTCTCCACGTACATGTAAATGCTATGCACGTCTCAAACGACGTATTAACATCAGCCCCACAGTGAGGTGAATTTCGGCGAGATGTGGAATAGAAAATGATATATGTGCACTGCAGGTCGTCATGA
Source organism: Luidia sarsii (assembly GCA_949987565.1). Taxonomy (NCBI): domain Eukaryota; kingdom Metazoa; phylum Echinodermata; class Asteroidea; order Paxillosida; family Luidiidae; genus Luidia; species Luidia sarsii. The sequence goes on from OX465115.1 coordinate 14,204,713, forward strand.
GAAGGGCGGACAATAAAAAGTGAAGGTCTCTGACAGAAAAAAAAACGCTTTTCCAAATTAGCGATATATTCTGTACGTATGCATGCGATTACTGCAATTCAATGCACGCATTATTTTTCAGTAACTTCATCCAAAAATCTATACTGTACATTTTTTTTTTCACTGAGAGTGGGCTGATGGTGAACCTTGGTATATGTATCATTTTGGCCACAGCTTTTAAGCAAAATGACATTTCTTGGATTTTTTTTTTTAATTCAATGGATCCGTGCATGAACGTGTGCACTTTACAGTATTTTAGAATCTCCTTGGTCTTTCGTCAGTCCTGTTGAGTGACCATCAATAGCACGTGTATTTTTCAGAGTTCCTTGGATTACTTGCTATCAGGAGTTGATAGATAAAAGACGTTGCTTTCAACCAACAATAACAGTAAGAAAACATTTATTCAGCACACATCATTGATTTATTGCTGTGTATGTGCTGACAGGTGATAGGTAGCACACTTTTTCCACTACAGGGACTTGGTTGTTTGTTCGACGGTAATAAACACAGATAATCACATAAAATGATTAATGCTATCTGCTCGGTGTCTACATGCGCTGCTTGGAATCACTGCCAGTCCCAGTCCAGGGTAAAAGTCAGAAGTAAATACGGTATACTGCACTGAGCAATGTAGCTTCAAAAGAGGAAAGGAGCGCTGTACACAGCAGTGACTGCAAAGGAAACACCTCGCATGGTCATTACCGCCGACACAACCTGCTAATTGGGACCTGCGATGGCCACACAGTGTCGGCCTTGTTATCAGCCTGCCTGCACTGTGTAGCGCGTGCAATAAAGGCAAGCCAGTCCACTTGAGTCCAGGCAAGACTGGTGCTGCACGGCCAAGACCTTAACAGGTTTATATGACGATAGACTGCCAACTGCACCACATTGCCTGTTTCCTCAATTTCAATCCCTTAAGGCTCAGTGGGGCATCAAATGTTCTCGCCAGTCTCCGAGTAAAATGGGGAGAAGAAGAAAGAAAAAAAAAGAAAGAACCCTATATACTCCTTCCCAACATGGCAGTCTACTTGTATTTATGACATTGGTCTTGACAGTGGACTGGCCTAATTATAATAAAAGCCCTTTGTGAAGGGGAGCGGATCCCTGGGCAATTGTGAAATTTTCACTTAAAGAAGGGGTTCATAAAAAAAACAGCGCATCGGTTGCAAGCATCTTAGGGACCATTTCTGATGGCTTCACTGGCAGACATGAATCAATACAGGGACCAGGGTTTGTGTTGTGCCTGTAATGTGCTATTTGTTTCTTTGTAATAACTGTACAGTGTCCGCATGGTTTTTTATTTACCATTTTGTTGACTGAAAAATTACAGCGCTGATCGTAAATTTGGGACTTCTTTAAAATGTCTGTTTTAATGAAAAGGAGAAACTATTCGTTAAAAACAAAAACCAAGAAAAAAAAATGAATGTCTGATCGCTTGAAGGTTTCACTGATGACTGTACCGTATGCCCGGATTGACGTGTACATGAGCGTGTCTTTCACAGAAGGCCTCAATAAAGTGGATCATGGCTGCTCCAAGAAAGGGTGAACAATGCGGCGTTATGTAATAACGCAATGGATTGGATTGGCTGGCTCAGAGTTAAGTCATGCACGACAGCCAATCTGCTCGGAGTCAAGCCATAAATCCTGCACCGTCAGTTCTTGTCCGAGCGATTGGCCCGCAAAAAATGACTGGGTAAACCCTGCAGTAGAGGTGGACGTTTTCCGACAAGCTAAATTCCCCCCCAAATCCCCACCCTTTGATAGGTGGAATTTTCTCCTTGACAAGGGGCATCGGGTAATGTGCGAGGGCTCTCTCTCTCTCTCAAGGAGACGGCAAGGGAAAAGGGAAGAGCGACGTACGAAACACAACAGCCATTGCAGGAATGAATATACGCAGCGTAATTTCAAAATGATCCATTAGTTACATGCAGACAGCCACATGGAAGCCTTTTCTAATCGACTGAGTGAGACCAACTAGACCGTGCTGCTACAAAACATTTGCCATATCGCATTACTGACACTGAATCCCTTTTCATTAGAGACATTCACAGCGATGAGATTTTCTCGACTGCAAATGTTACCGAAAGGCTTCATGGTTTCATGACCCAAAAGAGCACAGCATTTCAAATTGGCCAAACAACAGGCAAAGATTGAACAACGTTCTGACAGCGAAACCGTCTTCTTTCTTCTTTTTTCAATTTTTAAACTTTGCTTCAGACAAATTCAAGGAGCACCAGGTAATGCGAAAATCTTCCAAACTGTTTACTGACTGAAATGACCAAAATGCCTTTGAGGAAGGTCCTGCTAGAATCCATAGCTGCCAACCAGTTGAAGGAAATCAGGAATACTTCTGCTAGAAAAGAGGAATCACAGAGCAAACTGCATAGGAATACATGCGTGTTTCCAAGGCAAAACTCCGAATCTGTTGTAAAGAGCTTGTAAAAAGTGATAAATTTGTACCAAAAAAGAGAAATGATTCCTTCAAAATAGGAATGGTTGGCAGCTATGTAGGATCACAACCTCAGCCCCTCCTGATTTGGGAAACCAATTCCAAACAGCTTTTGACACCAATAGAAACACTCCTCTCTCAGTGCAAGCTGTCCTGTTTTTTGGGGCACAAAACTCGACAGTGATCACCGCAGATATCAAGAAATCAGATCGAATTAATCGGATGTGTGAATAACCCGGTCGCCTTTTGTCGAGGCGGGGCGTTCGGAGTATTTGCCCGGGCGTTTGGCGAAGATGTATTAAATAAATTGTCATTAGGCTACTGATGTCTGAGTCATGCGCACACAAACGAACACACACTGAACGAGTTAATATCCGCCGATATCAGGCACCCACATGCTCCTCATCCATCCGTGCCGCCCGTAGAAGGTTAATTGTAAAGAATAATGCATGAGATTAGCACACTGGTCCAGAGTGTTTCCCCCACTACCCCCTCCCCTTCTTCTCCTTCTTCAACGTGCATTTCTGTAGCCATCCAGTTGGACGGGAGGAGCGAAGCGCAGAGCGCTGAATGACTAGATTAACTCGCCGGATTAAAGGAGTTCCGAGACGTTCCCCTCTTCCACTTTTGAATGGAGGTCCCCGTGTGTCACGCAGGAGGCCAGCAAAATTGATTCAGAGAGTGGAATCGTCAAAGGCCTTGCTTTTTTTTTCTCAATTTTTGCTGTCAGCTGGCCAATAGCAGCCAGCTGACGGGGTATAATGTACATGGCATGAAAGGGAAAGAAGGATCCCGTTAATAAATTGGATTTCAAATTCCAACTGCAAACAGCTTTTTGTTGTGCAAATGAGTGGGTCATTTCTCCATAAAAAGAGACATACTCCATGCACTTTTCTTCACAGCATTGATTGATTCGTAAAGCTTAATTCCAATTAAGATTGGTGGGATTTTTTCATTCATGGGGTTTGCAATTGATTCGACCACTGTCCTCAATAGCAAGTTGCTGAATGCAGTCCTGACGTGTACATGTATTTCAAGCAATCTTCGGGGAAAGATCTGATCACCTTGTTAAATTGAGAGTGGAGACTGAACAAATCGGTCATTCACATTTTTCAATTTTGTGGCCAATCTGGGAAAGAGTTCCTTGTCCCCCTATCTCTCTCTTTCTCTTTCTCTTTCTCTTTCTCTCTCCTCTCTGCCAGGCCCTGCAACCAATTTCATCTTTAACGTGCCTTGCTGGCCTTTGCCAGCCAATCAAGTGCGTGTATCGCGCTCATTATGCTCAACAGCCCGAACGTGCGGCATTCACAGATGGTAAACAGGGGCAGTCCGTGCAATGGAGTCACCCTCCTCCCTCCGCCAACCAAGGACAGTTTGGAGGAACGGGTTCCCAGTGAACTGTTCCATCCTCAATCACATTCGCCCACAGTGCCACAGGGTTCTCAATGAACTGGGTCCCTCCCTCCTCAATCACATTCAACCTCAATTTCACACACTTTCATTCAGCTACAGTCTGCCTGCATCCATGAATGTTTAGGCAGTGTAGTAGGCATACACTGATTAACAACAGCACATTCCGACACAGCCATTTTACTCCTGATAGAAAACCCAAGCATATGTAAATCCACTACATAGCATCTACATAAATGGTTACTACACAGTTAATGGTACATTTCTGTTTTTTAAAGGGATTGCATGGGACACTGCAAGAAGGGAGCTGACTAAACAGCTTCAGGGTGTACTTACTATATTGTGTGATTTAGCACACACATGAATTAACACACCTGTAAAATTTCCGGCTCAGTCACTTGGTCACCTGACTCGTGATAAAACAGTGGCCACTGGCCAGCCCGTCCCAAGTTTTGGCACACCAACCCGCACATATCGTCCTGAAAGGGTAATCTTTTTAATTCTGTTTGGATTGTTGCAATTGGAAAATTGACTAGGATTCTTCAAAATCAATTTGGTCAAAAAATCTGGCAGGAGTTGAGTAATGAGTAGGTGATTTTTTGAGAGGATTGGTAATCACACGGCAACTTTAGAAAAACATTATCAGGATCCACATTTAAAATGACAAAATTTGAATAATTATGAAAAAAATTGCAGTGATTGGTGTTTTGGGTTTTTTTTTCAGTGATATTTTTTTGTAATAGGGTCTTCCAGAAACAAACTGATACATTGTTTCCTGTGCATGAGCAAAATTGTATTAAATTATTATACAATTTTTTTTTTACTGAACCATGACTTCAATGGAGACCTCTGGTTTTGCAGACCAGACCAACACTTTGTTATACTTTGTAAATAGGCCTACAATGTCAATAAGAACTTCAGTATTGTACACTCATGTGCATGTACATTTGTACATGCACATGAAATGGTACTGGCAGTAGTACTTTTTCACCAGTAATTATTTATGAACCCACTTTCTATTCTTGTTCCCGCGTGCCATTCGAACTGAACGTTATCCACAAATAATCCACAAATAATTTCAGTTGAAAGCACTCCTATTAACCCAACCCGAGGTCACTCTCTACAGTCAGTCTGGCTTTTTTTTTTTGGAGGGGTGGGGGGCAGATTCATTGATGGCAACGGAATTCAATGTGGGACAGGCAGAGGAAGTGAATAGAGAAAAACGGTTTCCAGTTAGGGAAGAGGAGCAGGAGGAGGAGGAGGAGGAGGAGGAAGAGGAGGAGGAGAAGATGTTGGTCATTGAGGAGCCTTCAGCCTAATTCAATAACGCATAAGCCCATGCTTATCTCCCTCTGTTCCGTTCCCGTATTTGATTGTGGAACTGAAATGGAATACATGCTCCACTCTTGTGCCATTAATTGATTTAGATTGTTGGTGTCTTAATTCTATCGGAGCCTTTCCTTTAGATTTTGAACATGTATGGGTTTCGTGGTGCAGACATTTTTTTTTTTCCTTCTCCTCCGGCCTCCGGCTCATGAAACAAAATTGACTTAAAATGTTACTGAAGGAATGTAGTCTGTAAACATAGAGAATTATACACTGCTTCTGGTGTTCCATTTCATGGTTGAAGATGGTACTTGTGAGTCCATGTTTTGATAAAAAATGCAATTCCTCCAGAAGATTCCAGTCTTATTAAAACAAATATCTGAGGACAACCGAGACAAAGGCATTGAACACTACCTGAGGGGTTGGAGGGCATTCACAAACAAATTGCAATAACACAAAATTTGCTTCAAAACGAGCCTAAAACAAGGAAGAAAATACAGCAAAAAAGATATCCATTTACGCAGTGCATACAGTGCAACATAAAATGGAAACTGTTATTCAAAACAGTAATGAGCTTTTTTATCACCTACTTAGCAGAGCCCTTTCACAGTTGAGGCGTCCATGTGTTATTCATGAAACGTGGTTAGATCACAAGACATCTAACGGTTGCACGCGAAAGATTGTCATTCCTCCCCCCCCCCCGCCCCCCAACCATCATCCCCAACCAAGACCAGCACATATTATACAAGTACGTTGCACAACCTCTCCATGTTTCTAGACAAGGTGCGTGATTTAACCGTCTGTTTAAAATGGCAACGCTTATTACTGTTGAACTTTACTATTTCTGTCGAAAAACGTCTTCCCACGGAGTCGCTTTAAAGACTGTTGGGTTTGGGATCGGACTGCCGATAGGTCTCCTTGCCCTGCTACCCGGGACGGGGGAGGAAATCAGGGCCCAGGGGCTGCCAGGATTCGCTTTTATTGCAACAGTGTGCGCGCCTCCTCCGTGCACCGTGTGTGTACATGGAGAGTGGAGAAGGGGAGGCAGAGAGAGAGAGAGAGAGAGAGAGAGGGGGGGGGGGGGAGAGGGAGGTGGGGAGTAGGGAGGTGAGTGAGGCAAATGGCCGCCACGCACAAACCCGCTTTTTCAAAATCAATACTCAACTCTGCGGCAACGAAAAAACGTCAGCGCCAGCCCTTATTGCCGAGTCCTTTTCAGAAATGCGCTGCAGTAAAGTTGGAATCTATTACAGCGCGGTTTTTTTTTTTTTTACTCGTGCAGAAGAAAACGACAAAAATACCTGTACCTCACTCCTTACTTATGCTCAAAATTCAGGTAGAGTCAGGTAGGTTCTCACCAAGGCCTCCCTGTTCTCACCAATGCATGGATTTTTTACTGTTTATCAAATGACCTTCATTTTATTTTTCAATTTTGGAAATTTTTCAAAATTGATTATTCAAAGCACTCTCTCATTTCCTAGCAATATACGATCCCTTATTTTATAGAAAATCTTGAGGTGAACTTGAAATCTTGCTAAACCACTGAATGCATTAATAATTATCCTCCAATTTAAAAAAAATTATCAGACTTGGGCCAACAAGTACGATTTCAAGCAACTACCATTGGTAAAAATACTCCATAATATTGTGCGCTGAAAATAGCCATTTGACTATCAGTTTCTGACCCTGTAATATTTGTTCAGCTGTGGAGGGAGACAGCAAGAGATATTTATGATAACAGTGAGACTGTGAGAGGTTCCGTGAAGTGACGTGAAGTCTACTCGATAAATTGACCATAATTTGACTTCATGAAGCATGCATTGACTGCCCATAAAATAAATGCATGAGAGGCACATGTAACCTTCTACATGACCTGTGTATAGTGTGTACAAATGCATGCTGCAGGCTGGCAGCATGTTGGATTGTACATGTATGCATACATGTACATTTGCAATTTTTGCATGCTACATGTATGTGCAGCTTGGCAGAAAATCCAAAAAAGTGTCCGAGTGTCAGAAGTGCTGTATGCAATCCTATTGGCCACATAGCCCTGAATAAAATTCCACATCGCGCGTTTTCAGCAACGATGCAGATATACATCTACCGCCTTTATTGACCATTATCAACAGCGTGTAAATGTACGCGTATCCCGAGCAACAGACGCAACGATGCTGTGCATAAACAGTGTGAATAATGACAGCCGCACAGCCGCAGACTACTCACACAGCTGATTATGAGCGGGGCGATGCTTTCTCAATCACATTAGAGTTTAAGTGACAAAACAAACAACAATTCAGGCATACATTATTGTTTTCTTTCGTCCACCTTCCCCTTCCCCCCCCCCCCTCCCCCCCTCCTCAACAAATGGAGAAAAACAACAGTCGGCACGATACATTTTCAAAATCATGGCCACTCAACATTTTGCCCGGGCTGTAAATCAATTCGCTCGGCAGACGCGCTATAAATTTGTGCACAAGGCTGCAATTAATTCACCCCAGTCTCAATGTTGCATTTCAGCACCGGCACACTTTAAAAAAGAGAGAGAGAGAGAGAGAGAGAGAGAGAGGGAGGGAGAGAGGGGAGAGAGAAAAAAAAGTCTCACAAGGCAATTCCCATCTACAGACACTCAAACCTGTTTCAGGACAGTAGATGCTTTTGCCCGGTTGCTCAGGGATATTTACATCGATTTCGCAGAGTTGCGCAAACCGGAGCGAGGTACACGGAAGGGGTAGGGGTTTTTTTTCCCTTTCTTTCTTTCTTTCTTTCTCGGGCCCGCGCTGGCGACAGTGAGAGCACGGAGTTTGAGGCAGGGGGGCAAATGGGGGTTAAAGCCGACTGAAATGGAGACATCGACGGCCCCCGCCCCCCCTCTCCTCCCCTCCGTCTCTCTCCCCCGATAACTGCCATCAGTTTCGGTTACACCGAGCGCATAATGTTTGCTTGAGAAGCAACCGCGTTATAAATTATGATTATCCAGCCTTCCTCCTCCTCCTTCTCCTCCTCTCCTTCCCTTAAGTTCACCCATTTAGAGCATTGAAGGAGGTGACAGGGTCAGTGCGGAGAGATGAAGACAGCGCAGAAGTAACGGAACCAATTTAACCTGAATCCTAATTGCCCGAACAAACAGCCAATCTTATTCCACGGCAATCAATACATTCTAACTCTCCATAAAGACTATGCCCCCCAAAAGGAATTCATACAAGTTTTCCCAACAGCATTAAAAATAGCAAATAGGGGAGGGGGGTTGCAGCGGTAAAATCACGGTAGATTAATTTTGAAAAAAGACCGATACTATTACACCACTATTGAACAGTTCACTGCCCGGATGAAATGCATGCATTTCATCCGCGAAAAAAAAAATGAAAATAAATTCAGGTCAAATCAGCCTTTTCAGGTTTGAATATTCCATTGAATTATTATGAGGCCGAGTAGTCGACCAGTCTGATAAGGCAGACTTGCTTCTGAATGACAGATATACACTGTATAATGTGTGTGTGTGTGTGTGTGTGGCAGCGTTACTCTTTCAAGTTTACGGAGCCGAGAAAAAGGGGAGAAAGGCTCGCGCTCTCGGCATTCAAAACCGCCAAAGCCCGCGGGGCTTGGGGAAAAAAACCTAGCCTGCATTATTTAGCTGCAGCAGGGCCGACAAGACGCTGCCGAGGCTAAGGCAAGGCGCCGTGTAGAGCAGAGCAGAGCCCCTTTTTTATCTTCACCCGAACAACACAAACAAACCGTTTTAATTATTGCATCTATTTAGTTATCAATCCCAACCCAGGCGACTCCAAGTCCCAGAGAAAAAGACAGATACAAAAAAGAGGTTGCGGACATAATGTCCAAGAATCATGCATAAAGGAGGTCGGAGGAGAGGTGCTAGCCCTAATGATCAGAGAGGGAGGGTAGAAGAAAATAAATTGGGAAGATTTGGTGACACGCCGAACGGGAGAAAAAAAAACACCGAGAATAGACGGCCACTCGACGCCGGTTGCTGCGCCGTGACGGCCCCGGGCCGGTGCACAGCGATTCACGCTGAAAAGTCCCGGTCCGGTAGACTGTAAACTGCCTTCCCGGACGACAGGGTATAACTATAAAGCCTGGAGTTTTTATGTCAACATAGGCCCTAATGTTGCTGTTAATTTTCCTCGGTGGAATTTAAATTAAACAAGATCAGCGATCTGCGGAATTCAAGCAACTATTTTTTACAAGCACGAAAAAAAAAAAAGAGTCCTATGTTCAAACTAATTTTATTGGAGAAATTCAAGCTCACGGTGGACTTTTTTTGGTCTCTCCATTTCGTCACTGGAGTTCACAGTTACTTGCCCGAGCCAATTTCGAGAAAGCTTTTCGACAAGGGAGGTTATGGTCCGGCTGAAATATTCCCTCCTGTTGCGAATCGGAAAATTGCTTCTTCTTTTTTTTTTTGTGAGGGGAACTTTAGGAAGTTGAACGCCTGTTGCCAACGCACGCACACACACACACGCGAGACCCAGACGACCGCACTTGTCAAACCAGTCAAACCCCAAAACAACTCCGAAAAAGTCGGCAAACGGAGCCGAAAATCGCCGGGAAACGGCGAAACTCTGACAGAAAAAGTCTCGGCGACGCTGCCTCTTACCTTCTCTGGACAAGGACGGGCATATATAAATCCAAAAGGGGGCGACCAAGAGCCACAAACTTATTCCATTCAGCCGCGCCATGTCTGCTCCATTCGAATCGAAATACTCCGAGTGTGCCGATGTCGTGTGCGTGCAACACGCCGTGCATGCGTGCAGATAGTTCCCCTGACTGCCGTGTGAATGACGGACGGCACACGGGCTCTCGCTCACTGCTGTCGTCTCACTCATTTGTTGCTCATCGATTCTGGGCCCGTGCCGTGCCGTGCATGCAGTGCACCGCGGACGGCAGGTGGAGTGCGGTGGTGTACAACAGCGCCCCCAGCGGCCGCGCTTCAAAAGTTCAGCCGTTACTTCTTCACTTTGAACGGTCAAAACCAAGCATGTGCCAAGCATCGGTTAGAATCATCATTATTCCACTGATAATTTTTCCACCGTTATGGGGAATTCTACGTTAGGTTAGAGTTGCATAGGGTGATGAAGTGAGCATGAGTTTCGCAGTCATAAGCCAAAAAGAGGCAATCGATTTATTGGTTATAATTATTATAACCATTAAATCGATTGGCTGTTTCTTTTTTAAGAAACGTTTTCTTGTTTTCTTTTTATAACCAATAAATCGATAGGCTGTTTCTCTTTGGCTATGACTCAGGAGAAAATTAAACCGCGAAAACATAGTATTTGTGTCCTTCTCGAAACACAAGTTTGCGTCTCACTTTGTTAAATATCCATGGTATCCTGTGCAGTGAATATTAACTATGTACCATGTAATATACACAAATGTTGCAAACTGCTTACTGCTTACTGACTAAAATTACCAAAACGCAAATCTCAAAATTTAGTGGGCCTGACGTTTCGATCCTAGCAGGACCTTTCTCAAAGGCAGAGTGACAAGGAAAAAACATGTATCACTCTGCCTTTGAGAAAGGTCCTGCTAGGATTGAAACGTCAGGCCCACTAAATTTTGAGATATGGACCATGTAGTTACATTTGGGATTGACATGGTGATATCATTCCTACGCTACCGGACTGGTCAGTTCCTGCTTGTATCGAAACGAAGGTCGTCAATTTTTTGTGTGAAAATGCTGTTCATCACATTATGCCAATGAACTCGTTGCCATTATTCTAATGCGTGCATGGGTTCCCAACCATAACCTGTAATAGAAATTATGTATTACAGCCCATTATATAGCCCGGATATAGGCCTATTATAAAACCCACATAATGGTAATAGTGCAATACCCTTCACGTCAAACTCCTAAGTCAAACTACCTAATAAGCTTTTTGTGGATTATTGCGCGGTTTGTTTGTGTTTTTAGGCTTTTTAAACTTTTTGGTAATTTCAAGAATGTTTGAAATGTGTACATATTGTAAAATGCATACATTATTTTAAAAATGTGAGTACTTTTTTTATATAATGTGAATATAGAAGCCATGTAATTCAGCTTACTGCTGTGAATTGGTTTGCTAAAAAAATGAATGAATGAATGAAAATAGACCTATCGACATTTTGCAGAGATCACTGTTCGGCACTAAGAGGAAACCGCGGTGCCGTATTATATACCGGAGAGCTGGGATGCGCTTCCTTGCCCATCGGGGTGGTACAAGGCCTACGCCTGGACGTGACGGTCGGGGAAATGGACCCGCAACGCGCCGAGTGGTTTACGAACTGCATTCCCATCCCAGCATCTGTGGTCGATTCGAATCGGCAACGAACCCTCTCGGATGACGTCACGGCCGGCCCGCCCGCACACACGACGGTCGGCCGTCCCTGAATTCACACGCGCGCCGTTCTGACTAATCGGCCGTGCTATACCCTTCAACAATTATGACCCAATCTCTATGAAACATCAAAATGTCACCGCACTTTCTCAACCCCCCCCCCCTCCCTCCCTCACTCCCCATCCTCTCCCCTCCATATTTTTTTTAGTTACCTCACCGTCGCTCGTTACCGTCATATGTTAATCGTATCACTCCGGCTGCGAGCATAAATAAATGTCCGTTTCAGGGTTGCCATTATGAGAAGAAATACCGTGCCGTGACGAGACAAACAGAATCTGACACCGTAAGCACGATATTGGTTGTTTCATTATCATATCAAATGGTCGTCTGCTTTCCTTTGAAGAGGGGTCGGCTCAGGTTTTAGGTTACGAAGTTGTGCGTTACCAGACTATGAATGTTCAGAACATTAATGGCTGCCTGTATAATGAGGCTAATTAATTTGCTCGGTGCACGACTGGTGCAATGAGCGGAATTGTTACTGCCCGTCTCCTACCAAAAATGGGTTCCCCCTTCTTGCAAAGACGATGGCATTTACTTGACAGAGGGTTGGCTAAATATAGCATGACAGGGTGACAGTGATATATCTTTATGAAATTGTACTCAGAGACGTGCACGATGTATGCAAAGGAAGTGCTACAACTGATAAGCAGATAGATAGTATGCAAAAAAGGTCGGCTGAGTCGGCTGACCAACCGATCCACCGACTGACAAACCGATCCACCGACTGACCAACCGATCCACCGACCGACCAACCGATCCACCGACCGACCAACCGATCCACCGACTGACCAACCGATCCACCGACTGACCAACCGATCCACCGACTGACCAACTGATCCACCGACTGACCAACCGATCCACCGACTCACCAACCGATCCACCGACTGACCAACCGATCCACCGACTGACCAACTGACCACGCAAAAACAAATAGACCACCCAACAACCCAACCACCCAGCCAACCTGCCAACCAGCCAACCAGCCAGCCAACCAGCCAGCCAGCCAGCCTGCCAGCGCAGCCAACCTGCCAACCAGCCAACCAGCCAACCAGCCAACCAGCCAACCAGCCAACCAGCCAACCAGCCAACCAACCAGCCAGCCAGCCAACCAACCAACCGGCCAACCAACCAACCAGCCAACCAGCCAGCCAACCACCCTACCAGCCAGCCAGCCAACCAACCACCCAATCAACCAACCAGCCAGCCAACCAACCAAACAAACAACCACAGAGCAAGGAAGACAAAAAAATCACGACTGTCAAAAATCATCATAAAATCACAAACCGAATTATCACTGTATCCATGTATCCAATCAAATACAATAATAATCATGACTTTCACTTCAGAAATCCCTCTCAATTCCCAACCAAGCGTATACGAAAGCATTCTGATAATATTTTTCTCTCCCTCTCATTCGCCATCAGCACCCATCCTTTTCTCTGTCCCTTTCTGTTTCAACCCTCCCCTCCCCTATACCGCCGTTTACGAAAAGGGCTCAGGTGTTCCTGGACAAGATAAATTGAATTACGAAATGAAAATTTGTTGGTCTGGCCCAGCCAAGCAACGGGGTGTGGACGGAGGCCACGGTACGAGCCTGTGGGGAGGAAGACATTCCGTTTCACTCTGGAACGAAAGACAAAAATAAACATCAGTTAGGACTTGAGGACTCCTGACGAGATTCCGCACAGAGGGGAGAATTAATTAAAGGGGGGAAGTCGGAATTATACGCGGAGGAAGTTCGTGCGAAGGACGACATACAATTGTAACAGACTAGAAAAAACAACACAGGTAATAATGGTAATGAAATTCGGTCCTCGGCAAACGGTGCGACGGACAGTAATCATGGCGATATCCGGCGGCAAATTGGAAACAATATTCCGAGGCAGAGCGAAGGAATGCGCCAATTTTTTTTCAGCAACACGGAGAAAAATGATAATTGTTGCTCGGTACTCTACGACCCTTTAATAGATGAAGGCTGTTTTTTGTTTTGGTTTTTTATTTTTTTTTTGGGGGGGGGGTTGGGGGGGGGGGACCCGGGCCTCGGTCTTGCTTTTACGAATTATTTGCTAATTACACGGATTACTAAAGAACACGCTTTTGACCGTTGTTTCTAGAAGGATATTTTTCACTGGACTAAAACAAGATAGCGCAAATCCAAGTACAGGTACATTTTTGCAAGCCTCATTTCCTCAACAATTCCTGTCAAATATTCCTGACAAATTGTTTTGTACAATGATAATTTATAAGAGGGTTATTTTGCTTTCACTCATATCCATAAATAAATTTCATGTACTCAACCTTTTGACCGCTGTGTCTAGGAGGATATAGGCCTACTTTCCATCGAGCAGAAATGAATAAATCTTTAGATTCTAGGACGAGCAACATCCTGGATTTAGTCAGGTTTTGTAGGACGGGGTGGTGAAGCCTGAGCCCGAGCCCAATCTAGAGTTTCCTGAATTAACGAGCCTATAATTATAGACGAGTTTCTACTGGACTTATTTTGGTCAAAGTAACCGAGACAATGGAAACGGCCCAGTTGAATTTCCTCTTGGTTAATTTAACCGAGCCAAATGGTTGCTTTCACCGGCCAAACTCTGCCCAGTGAAAGTGACCAGGTAAGGTAAAACGCGACTCGGCGTACATGCACTGTGCACAAATATTTTTTGCCAGCTCGGTTACTTTAACCATCGTCTCGGTTAAATTGACCGACTCAAAAGTCCAAGTGGGAACGATGGACAAATTTGACCATTGGTAATTTAAACATGTCTCGGATAAATTTTAGTCCAGTGGAAACGCGGCTTATGTCTCTGTCTGTCTGTGACATGTAGACCAGGGGTAGATATCACACACAAAAATCGTCTCAGCTTTGATTTCAATAAATTGTTTACAGGAGAGAAGATTATTTTTTATTATTTAGTTTTTACAATTAGCAAATAGCTACACGCACTTTTATTTATTTAATAGTTCTTTTCCCATATAGATAACAGTGTGCTGTTTCTGTCGTCCAATTAGTTTGGAGAGCCCCCTGACAGAAACTAGTTTCTTTTGGGCAATCCTACGGGAGCTAATTGGATGTTGTGTCTGTTTTCTTTATTGTTTAGATAATACAAAAACTTAAGGTGATATACAAAAATGTTGCAAACTGCTCACTGCTAAAATGACCTGCAATACATAAATCTCTGACATTTCGATCCTAGCAGGACCTTTGCCTTCGAGAAAGGTCCTGCTAGGATGGAAATGTCAGGCCCTCTAACTAGATTTATATTTTAGCGATATTCAAAAATGTTGCAAACTGCTTACTGACCAAAATTACCAAAATGCAAATCTCAAAATTTGAGAAAGGTCCTTTGAGAAAGGTCCTGCTAGGATCGAAACGTCAGGCCCACTAAATTTTGAGATTTGTTAGCGTTAGATTATTTTTCATTTTCCCCTTTAGGCCCTATTGTTATTTGAATGTGCTGTGATGTGTATACACGTATCCCGGAAAATCAAATGAATATGAATAAAAAACATCCTGGGGTGGATTTCATAAATCAACTTATACGAATGACAGCCCATCGTTTGTGATAGGCCACGTAGTGACTGTGATTTGCTCATCGTCTTGCGATTGATCGTAAGTTACGATGGGTTCGATAACCTCCATGGTTTGATGAAATTGACCACTGAATAATAAACCTTGGGATTGTGCAATACGGAAAAGAGTAAATTCACTAGAATGAACTAATAATTAATAATTTTGTATCGTGAGTAGTATTGATCGTCATGTTTTTTTTTCTTGGATGACATTATTTTATCTGCCAACAGAGGGCGCTTTTCACAAAACATAGAACATCGGGGGCAGCACACTAAACCAGGGTCTCCAATAGACCACAGTGAGATTTACGATTTCATCAAAGTCCCAAGGATGGAATTCTAGGTCGTCTCAAGCATTATTAACTGCACAATGTATCAGTTGATAAGCCCCCTTATTAAACACAAAATGTTGACCCCCACTAAGTTTATTTATAACATGTCTTGAGAACCTTCTCATCTGTTTGACCAAACAGACAAGAACACCCTTCTTGGTAAATTGGTACAAATAATGACACTGGAACGAAACAAAATCTTGTTCTCAACGGAGTACTTTGTTTTCTTATTCTATCATCTCCAAAGCCATACGTGCTGAAGTACGTACACAGGCCTATATTTAGCACTGAGCACACAGTGCTATTAGTATTATTACGTCGAGTAGGGTAAACCCTTATTAAATAACATACATAATTATAACCCACACGTCTTTCAAATTGTGACTACACCGAGTTTTATGCTTACCGGTATATGTAGTTAAACAAAACAAGGAAATAACGCCTTTTTAAAAGTAAACATGAAATGATAAACAAAAGGGTTAAATCCTTTGAATTCCCCTCTCAGAAAAGTCTAGATTTCTGCATCACTCTAAAAAGAACAAAACGTTCTGCCTTTGAGAAAGGCCCTGCTAGGATCGAATCGTCAGGCCCTCCGATTTTTGGATAGTTTTATTTGCATTTGGGTCATTGAAGCCAGAAAGCAGATTGCAAAAAGTTTTGCATAATTTTTTACTCCAAAAGAAAAATTAGCATACTCCACTGTCAACCACGATGCCACTGGTACGATTAAAAAAAGAAGTCTTGGTGCATTTGCAAACAACACAAGATGTTCAGACCCAGCCTTGTAATAAAAATGGACAAACAAATATAAGAGGGAATACAAATGTGCATGGTTCATTTCAATAACATTAAAACACAAATACTAAGCAGTTTGCTCTTTGATTCATTTGGATAGGTATGACACCCAATTCAGACATTCAGCCATTGATTTTTTTTTATAGCACATTCAAATTTCAAAATTCAAATTTCAGTTCCAAAGCGACTCGACACAGACCATTTCTATTGCACCGTGTATAATTCTAATGGCAGCACGTTCGCTTTGAAACTGAAACAATTCCAGTCTTGGTGTCCTTTCAATGGAAGTAAAATGTCAGAAAAATACCAAAGATCAAAGAATAAAGTGGAAAACGAAAAAATGAGAAAAAAAAAACAGTGCATGACTTGGATTTTTTAGTGGAATTTTTTTCTCAATATTTTTTTTTAAATTTATTTATTTTGCTTAAACATTTCCGAGTGGCCTTTTCCTTTGTTTGTTTGAAAAAATATATATTTTAATATCAAAAGAAACAAAGCCACAGAAAGGAAATTTTTTCACAATACTGAAACAGAAACAGAGAGAGAGACAAAAATGTGAATAGGACTCAGTCCATCAAATTGCCTGGGTGAGATGCCACGGATAGACGATGCGGGATGCAGTGCGTTACCCTGGCAACGCAAAGATAAGCAATAACCGGGGATACAAGATGTAGGAGGTATGGCTGCAGCCTTGTGTATCTCTGCCTCCAGGGATGTCAAAGAAGTAAAAAAAAAAAAAAAAATCCCCAAAACCCCACCGATCTCTTGCAAGGCCGCATGTATTAGCATTTGCCAACTCCTGCATCAGCAAAGTACTCTGAACTTGCATCGCTTATTTCCACAATTGGACGGTGACATAATAAACAAACAAAATAGTGCAAATAATCTCATTTTTTTAAGTACAATTTCGCACTCCCCTTTTCCTCAACAATTCCTGTCAACAATTCCTGACGAATGGTTTAGTACGGTGACAATTCATAAGAGAAGTATTTTGTTCTCATTTATATCCGTAAATTGTATAAACTCTACTTCTGTAGAAAGAATTCAAATTGAAGGACTGGCTCTTTCGGACTGCATTTTGGGGACCATCAACTGACTCTATGCACATCATTTGCAAACTATTATTAGAATAACAGAAATGCCATTAATAGGTAGGTGTCCGTATCCATGGCAACCCCATCCATTGAGCTTCTGTCAGGGGGTGGCCCCCTGTCCCTCTGGCAATGCATTACAACCAATAATCAATAATCAATAATCAATAACAATAACCAATAACCAATAACCAATAACCAAAAATCCAAAATCCCCCCCCCCCAAAAAAAGAAAAAAAAATCAACAATCAATAATCAATTATCAGTAATCAGTAATCAATAATCAAGAATTGATAATCAATAATCAATGCATTGAATAGTTTATCAGCAGTCCAGGCTGGTGTGCCCCTTTAAATGACCCCGTAACATCCCAATTCACAATGGCCTTTATATACTGTACAACTGAATACCATATTGCTGTTAAGTTTGTATCATTTACTTTTTTTGTACAGGATAAGTCGAATGATAACATTATTTTTGTTATTTTTTACACCAAAAACGTCATTATAAGGAGGATTGGCAGAGACAAGGTTACAAGAAATTGCCGCTGAAGATTGCGATAGAATCTACGATGAAAAAAGGTTCTGCTGCCTTTTTCGCAACTCCCGACTACGGAAACAGTTCCTACCTCAGAACATCTGTTCACTGGAAACCCTTTTTTTTTTTAAACAAATGCAGCAACACTTCCTGGCTAAGGTCCTTGAGAAGATTCCAAAAAATGTCAATCTGAAATACAAAGTCCACAGGTTGAAGATTGATTGTTCTATGTACAATGTTAGTAGCAACATATATACTTCAAATTGAGAGACTGCACCACAATTCAAATGAGAATATCAATATTCCATGACAACGGCATAATTCAAGTATTAGGATACATAAAGTTAATTGAACTTAATCATTTGTCCACCTTGCCCATCTCTGCAGGTTCCTTTGAATGAACAAAGTCAATTAATAAGAGTTGTGTTACACACATTATTATTTTTTAACTTTAGACACACACACAGTGAACAAGGTGAGGTGTTATCATCTATTTACACCAGAGCTGAGGACTGACACAAGTCTATGATCCTGATTTCTCTGAACAGACTAGTACAAGTTTATGTAATTTGCAATTTCTCTTGCACGTGAAAAGGGTGAACGAGATTGCATCACCTGAAAGATGTCAGTCCTGTCATCTTAAATTTTACAAAGCTGCCCTTGCCTTGTGACCTGAAAGATTTGGTTCTGGCACTATTCAACTCAAAGACTGACACAAGTCTAATCTGGTATTAGACTGGCATCAGTCCTTCATGCATTGTCTCCCTGCAGGACATTCATGTGTTGCTTGGGCCGCCAGCACATAAATGTCCTTCATTATCACTGATGCAAATCTCAATTTCTCTTTTTTCTTTCCAGTTTGAAAGTTCATTTCATTCGATCTCCATGCTACTTCCAATTGATTAAGTGATACAAATTACCCCTTTTTGGGGGTTCAATGAAATCAAATGACACCAAACGACATTTTCCGTTAGTACTCTGTTCCGACTTCAACATTTCCCCTTCTTCAATTTCATTCCACTGGGATTACTTAGATTCCAGATCCTTGACAGAAATAACAAAGACAAATGAAAATTCCCCCCCCCCACCCCCCAACAAAAGAAGAGCAAAGCCACTTTTTTTTATTTTTTATAGAAAAAACGGAAAAAAGAAATATGGAAGAGGTTTCTTCGACATCGGGAGGGTTGGGATGAAGAGTAGCACCCCCCTCCCATCTTGCCATCTCTGGAGTCTCTAGGTGAGGGGATTAAGGGGATTAAGGGGATGAATCCACAGCCACTGATCCAGATTAAAACCTCGTCCTCGCTGTGCAAACTACCCCGGGATTATGGGCGAGTTGACCCGATTTTTTCCCGCAAGGCGTCAATCAGTGGCGAGTGGGAGCCGTCCGTCCGTATCTATCGCGCTCCCCTCTTTCTGTCTCTTTCCATCTCTCTCTTGCTCTCTCATATCTCGCTTCTTCTTCTTTTTTTGACGACTACAAATGGCTGTGTGTCATGTTCAATTTGCAGCGTGCACCCGAGGCTCCTCCGATGGGTACATCGTCTGTGCAATATTGACGAGGCTGCTTCTTCTTGCCAGCTATCAACAGTTCCTCGGGATCTCCACAAAAAAAACAAAAAAAAAACAGCCCGCAATTCCTCCTGCGTCAGATTGCTCAGCGGAAGGTTGCATCACTGCTCCGTCTCTCTCTCTCTCTCTCTCTCTCTCTGCTCATCTTGCTGACGGCAATCTGTGACATGATGAAGAAGATGAAAAAGAAGAAGAAGAAGAAGAAGAAGACGAAGAAGAAAAGAAGAAGACGAAGAAGCAGAAGAAGAAGAAGAAGATGAAAAAGAAGAAGAAGAAGAAGAAGAAGAAGAAGACACAGAAGATGGTTGAGACATTCTGTAAATACAGGTAACACGGCATTAACAAATAAAACCCCATATAACTCTGCATAGGATATACAGGGTTTCGCCAACAGACTTGAATTTTAACTGGCCCATCATTTCATTCAACTGCCATGAATTGAGGGTGGCCTTCAATTGGCCAGAAACAATTTCAACTGTCATTTGACCACAGTTGGGGGATGGCCTTCAATTGGCCAGAGACAATTTCGATGCAAAGTTTGAATCCTGGTTATGTCAAAATGATCTCACACGACATTTGGTACCTGTTTTTTTTTTAGAGTTGCTTTTTGGTACTTAATGCTAGGACTGTGGAACAAGATATGTGGGGTGCCGTGAACTCTATTCTCAAAATCAAAGATTTCTGCCCGATTTTCGTGCTGTCGTTATGATTCTCTGAGGATTTTTAAGGCCTCTAAGTCATATTCCTTTAGGAGGGAGGGGAGGAGGCTTGTGGGATTTCAATTTCTACGGACTCCGAGTTTCAATCAAACCATCTCACCGATGCAGGGCAAGTGTGATTTGAGTGATTTGAAAGAGAGCATCAAACCAATTTTCTTCTTAGGAACAGGGAGGGGGATGGAGGGCCAAGGAGAGTGCCAAGATTGGACATTTCTTTCAATCAACCCTGGCTCCGAAACTTTTTTTGTGGGAGATTGAAAAAGAAGCATGAAACTTGAGAACCCTCCCCCTCCCCTGCCCACGAAAAATGAAATAAAATGCAAGATTGCAAAGCAGGCATAGGCAAGACAAAATATAAACAGAATGACGAGAAAGACGATGAATTTAGAGGGAGAGGGAGAGGGAGAGGGAGAGGGAGAGGGAGAGGGAGAGGGAGAGGGAGAGGGAGAGGGAGAGGGAGTGGGAGAGGGAGAGGGAGAGGGAGTGGGAGAGGGAGAGGGAGAGGGAGAGGGAGAGGGAGAGGGAGAGGGAGAGGGAGAGGGAGTGGGAGAGGGAGAGGGAGAGGGAGAGGGAGAGGGAGAGGGAGAGGGAGAGGGAGAGGGAGAGGGAGAGGGAGTGGGAGAGGGAGAGGGAGAGGGAGAGGGAGAGGGAGAGAGAGAGGAAGAGAGAGAGAGGCAGAGGGAGAGGGAGAGGGAGAGGGAGAGGGAGAGGGAGAGGGAGAGGGAGAGGGAGAGGGAGAGGGAGAGGGAGAGGGAGAGGGAGAGGGAGAGGGAGAGGGAGAGGGAGAGGGAGAGGGAGAGGGAGAGGGAGAGGGAGAGGGAGTGGGAGAGGGAGTGGGAGAGGGAGAGGGAGAGGGAGAGGGAGAGGGAGAGGGAGAGGGAGTGGGAGAGGGAGTGGGAGAGGGAGAGGGAGAGGGAGAGGGAGAGGGAGAGGGAGAGGGAGAGGGAGAGGGAGAGGGAGAGGGAGAGGGAGAGGGAGAGGGAGAGGGAGAGGGAGAGGGAGAGGGAGAGGGAGAGGGAGAGGGAGAGGGAGTGGGAGAGGGAGAGGGAGAGGGAGAGGGAGAGGGAGAGGGAGAGGGAGAGGGAGAGGGAGAGGGAGAGGGAGAGAGAGAGGGAAAGGGAGAGGGAGAGGGAGAGGGAGAGGGAGAGGGAGAGAGGGAGAGGGAGAGGGAGAGGGAGAGGGAGAGGGAGAGGGAGAGGGAGAGGGAGAAGGAGAGGGAGTGGGAGAGGGAGAGGGAGAGGGAGTGGGAGAGGGAGAGGGAGAGGGAGAGGGAGAGGGAGATGGGGAGAGAGAGAGGGAGAGGGAGAGGGAGTGGGAGAGGGAGAGGGAGAGGGAGAGGGAGAGGGAGAGAGAGAGGGAAAGGGAGAGGGAGAGGGAGAGGGAGAGGGAGAGAGAGAGGAAGAGAGGGAGAGGGAGAGGGAGAGGGGGAGAGAGAGGGAGAGGGAGAGGGAGAGGGAGAGGGAGAGGGAGAGGGAGAGGGAGAGGGAGAGGGAGAGGGAGAGAGAGAGGGAGAGGGAGAGGGAGAGGGAGAGGGAGAGGGAGAGGGAGAGGGAGAGGGAGAGGGAGAGGGAGAGGGAGAGGGAGAGGGAGAGGGAGAGGGAGAGGGAGAGGGAGAGGGAGAGGGAGAGGGGGAGGGAGAGGGAGAGGGAGAGGGAGTGGGAGAGGGAGAGGGAGAGGGAGAGAGAGAGGAAGAGAGAGAGAGGCAGAGGGAGAGGGAGAGGGAGAGGGAGAGGGAGAGGGAGAGGGAGAGGGAGAGGGAGAGGGAGAGGGAGAGGGAGAGGGAGAGGGAGAGGGAGAAGAAGAGGGAGAGGGAGAGGGAGAGGGAGAGGGAGATGGAGAGGGAGAGGGAGAGGGAGAGGGAGAGGGAGAGGGAGAGGGAGAGAGAGAGGGAGAGGGAGAGGCAGAAGCAGAGGCGGAGGCAGAGGCATAGCGGACGAGAAAAGCTGATCCAATCTCACTACCTCCCCACCCACACACAACCTTAAGCGTCAATTTGCAAACGGATTACGCTGTTTGACAGCGACAACGTCCTCCACTCAAATCACAGGGGGAAAAAACACCCTACAATCTCCTGAATAATGCCCCCTGGGTCTACTCACACCTCCCTAGTCACTGCATTTTGTGGCCTCTCTCATGTGTTTTTCCCCCTCCTTTCTTTTTTGCAGAGAGGGGAGGGGGGGAGAGGACGGGACAGAAAATACGGATTTCAACGATTTTTATCGGGATAAGCTCCTATTGATGTCCTGGCTATTGCAGGAAGAATATACCCCTCGGGAAAAAGGAAACTTTAGCATTTGAAACAAAATTTTCTCTTTTTTTTCTACGTCTTTCTTCTGCGTCGTCTTCTTTGCGTCTAAACTGGGACATTTATGCTGATGCGCTGGGAATTGCATCCTCACATGTTCTTCCATAAACCGAGCCGGTCAGAATTAAAAAAAATAAAAAATATTGGGAAATCACCCCTTTTTTCCCAAGTCGCATACAAAATGTAAAGCACTACAAACAAATGGTGCCCACTAAAATTCTTTTCTTCTTTGTTTTAGACACAGCAGGACCTTTCTCAAAGATGACAATTTACATCAAATATTTATCAAAATGGAATACTTGTAAATTGTTTTTTCTGCAATTCTTTTTTTAAATGGAGGAGATGAAATGGACATTAATTTCAGGTAAACATACATTAATTAATCAATTAATCAATTTGTTGAGCAATTTGTCTGCAGTTTTCCTTTACTTCTACTCATGTTAAATTCATTCATACAAGACTTGAAGGTTTGCATGGTGGCAATACCAAGAAGAAGGCTTGCGGCGACACAATGTACATGTACATAATCTCTCAGGAGAAGGAGTGTGGCTCTGAAAAGAGCCGGTAACTCAAGGTTTAGGGTAGTGTGTACTCTGCCCGCCGTCATCAAGACAGAGTACACACTACCCAAAGCACTGAGTTACCGGCTCTTTTCTGAGCCATAGACCTTCTCTCAAGAGATGATGTACATGGTGTCACCACAAACCCCCTGCTTGGTATTCATTGGTATTTCCTTCCTGATTCTTCTGAAACTTATTATTATTATTTTTTAACAATCCATCAACATTCCATCCTAGTTTCAACATGGCCTTGACAACCCTTTCCCCCTTCATAAGCGGGGTAACAATGCAGCCACTATCCCCCTGGTCCTTAGGGGGGAGGGGAAGGTAACGAGGGACAAGGGTCAATGTGTTTTTCGGGTCACCCACGAAATCAGAGAGACTGCATGCTGAGGAATTAGGTCTGGACTATGGACTGCTTGCTGGTGGCGCCATTAAGAACCTTTCGAGAAGGATTATGGCTCTGACAAGAGCCAGTAACCCAATGCTCAGGCCAGTGTGTGTGTTCCGCCCGTCATCAGGAGACTGCTGGATTCCAAATAATGCTAGCGTTGATATCGTTGGCATTTTCAGGAAGTGGCTAATTACTTTCTTGAAATGAAAAAAAAAAATGAAAAAAAAAAAAATCTCATGACCAAAATCACTCAGTATTACAGACCACCCTATCATAAGAACATTTGTTGATACTCCCTATTAAACAGACAGGCGAAAATTCATTTAATTTTTTTTTTAAAAACTAACTTTTGGCACTTTTTTTCTGAAACAAATCTTTCTAGATGAAAAAAAAAAACCAAGACAGAAATCATTCAGTATCATAGAACACCCAATTATGAGATTTTTTTTATATTCCCTAATTCCCTAAATTTCCCTAATATTCCCTAAAAATAATAATAATAACTTTCAGCACTTTTTTTTCTTCGAAACAAATCTTTCCTGCTGTGTGTATGGATTGGCCAATTTACAATTTGTGGGACTATCAAAATAGCGATTTTGACATAAAACAGATTATTACAATTTTTTGGGGGGGCATTTTACAAAACAATTTTAATTGGCCAAAAAATTGACCTCAAATTAACCCCACGTTGCCCCTACCCCCCCCCCCAAGACAAAATTCTATCAATCAGTTATGGCATTTAATCTCAGGAGGAGGCCGGATTAACGGGATTAGGGTCGGATTAGTGGTCGAGATTAGCAATGTGTGGGGTTAGAATGTGGGGGCCATGAGACCACATGTTTGGGTGTGATGAAATATGAAATTCAGCTCGGGGCTCTATCCCGAAGTTCAAAATCTCCGGGGGGGGGGGGGAGCTAAATGTGTCAAGGTTTGCTTTTCTTTGTCATTGTGTGCTGTCTGGAAAGTTGGCAATTTTTCTGTCTCACTTTAATTACAAATTAGGTCAGAATTTGAAAATGAGAAGGAGGTTACTGATGAATGTGGTTGCTTGGGGGTGAGTCAGCATGTTTTGCAAATTAGCAATAGTTAGATACTGTACTTTCAATGTTTTTTTGTAAATTCCACACAATCTGCAAGAATTCTGGTCTGAATTACAATACCGCAATTACTACCATTATCATTGTGAAAACATTATTTGACCTAATCACTATTTTTCTCCCACATTGACAACTGACATGCCACACTACGGAAGCCAGACACCGAGTGTTAGATAAGATGTGAAGGTTTGCATTGTCGGAATCACAATGCGGAAAGTATGCGGCGACGTCTTTCGAGAACGACAGCTCTGAACGACAGCCGGCACCTCAACGTTCCAGTCAGTGTGCACACGGACTCTCCCCGTCGTCAGGAGACCAGACAGGCCCCATTACACAACTTCGGCAAAGTCATGTGACGCCCAAACGGACCAATCAGATCCACCCCCCGGGTGTCCAAATTCACTTCGGAGATGAGCTACGGGATCTGTGCTTGAGCCATCTGCCCCACTTTCTAAAGCTTTCGTTCCCCCAGAAAAGAAAGAAAGAAAAAAAACCCCCAAAACTTCTTTTCCCTCGCAAATCTGGAACATAATCAGATCTTGATAAGGGAGAAGCTCAAGCCCCTTACCCAACATACTCAGTCCCAGCCCGAAGCAAGGAGTTGGTGGACGAGTTTTTTTGTATTCTTAGTCTTCGTCATTGATAAGAGTGTCTCCCTTGTGGCTCTTTGCCTTTGGGAAGGATGGGAGAGGAGAGGAGAGGGGGGAGGGGGAGGTTCGGGATGACAGCTCACCATCTCGAGGAGATCTAAAGACGGTCGTCAAGAGGTAGGGAGAAAGGGAGACAGAGGCAAGGGCATACATTTGGGAGCGAAAGGAGAATTCTTTGACATTTCTGGTAAGGATTATGGAGTACGATGTAGCGCTAACTTCTCAGTTATTGCAACGGATGGGTAAGAAGTTTAGAGGATTTTTTTTTTGAAAGAACTTTCAAGTCACACACAAAAAATAAAGTCATAATCCAAAAAAATTATGTTGAAAACTGCTATCTGCCTTTGAGAATGGTCCAGCTAGGATAGAAACGTCACGCCCTCCTTATTGATAAAAAAAGTCTTACAAAAAATGTTGCAAAGTGACTAAAAAATGTTCATCTCGAAAAATTAAGAGGTTCAGAATATCTGGGTTAAGGATTATGGAGTGGGATGAAGTGCCCATTTGCTTTTGGGTTTTTTCAATGAATGGGTAAGAAGTCTGGATGAATATTTTTTTTTGCCAGGAAGAACAACTTCCAAGAGGTGGATTTATGCCTTTGAGAAAAAAAACCTGCCAGGAAAGAAATGTCTAGCTCCAAATAAGAAAAAAAGGGAAAAAGTCTGCTAATAAAATAAATAGCTGCATGTTGGAAATCGTGTAGTAACTAAGAGCAAAATCTGAATTCAAGAAACTCTGTTTGGCCGAATGTTTGACAATTGTTCAAGCCTGAATTTCTGAAAGTAATCTTTTGGGGAAAACAGGTAAACAAACCCAAGAAGCCGTTCTCTGCTGTTTTACACACTCCGGCGCTCTCCACAGCACTTATAAACACCCGACAAAGGGCAGAGTACAGTACACACTACCCGAAACCTTGAGTTACCGGCTCTTATCAGAGCCAAACTCCTTCTCTTAAAGAGATGATCTACATGGTGTCAGCGCGAACCTACGACTTGGTCTTTCCATCCACCATGCTAAAACATCAAATCTTATATGAAATGAAATGATGTCATCTTTAGGGAAGAGGGCGATTGCAGAGACTCACTGCACCCTCAGAGCTTTCCTCCTGACTGCAAGTTTGGCCGCGATCAGAATTTGTGCATGCAATTACGCCCGGGGCCGTTACCCAATTTTGAAAGTGTCAAGGACAGGATTAGGGCTCAAACCAGTCTACTGAGGATTACTCCGGGTAATTAGGGGGGGGGGGAGGACTCAGGAGGCAGTTGGGGGTGGCCACAGGGATGCAAAGTCTTGTTTGTGCACCTTTGGAAGTCTCACATGTACATGTAGCCTGGGCTGGATTTCACGAAGCCTTACGATCCATCGTAACTCAACTTACGATTGACAACCCATCGTAAGTTGTGATAGGCTGTATTGCTTCAGCCGCAGTCTGTTCAGTTGTTCCCAGGGCTTTCTTGGTAGATTGCTACCTGGGGGATCATGGGTGGTCCAGGCCGCAAAGTATATGGAGATCCATCACAAGACAGTGGGTGATGCACATAAACCGTACGGCCTATTACAACCTACAATGGGTTATCCATTGAAAGTTGAGTTACGATACATCGTAAGCCTTTGTGAAATCTACCCCTGGTGCGTTAAGGGTTCCAGTGGTTTTAGGTTCAAGTCTCAGTCCAGTCAAATTTCCATTTCTTCTATTTTTCAAAATTTCCCGGTCAATTTTTCCTCTCTCGCTTCCTCGACTGGGATTTATTTTTCACCTAGTCAACACAAGTAAGCATTCAGATGACTGAGAAACATCGTTTTAATTTCTGGGTGGCCTTAATCCTGAAATTATCTTTCGGCCCTCAAGAGTGGAGAATGTGACCTTGACAAATCAACATTGCACCCTGAGGGGAAGAGCACATTGACAGTCTTTGAAAAAAAGTTGATTCGATAAATCACATGGACAGGACTTCACACGATAATTTCATTTTTGAGGCAGGGTTCATGGAAGAGCATGCGCCTGAGTGTTATCTTTCTTGTACAAATTGTGGGGCACTCAACCTTTGAGAAAGGTCCTGCTAGGATTGAAACGTCAGGCCCACTAAATTTTCAGATTTGCATTTTGGTAAATTTAGTCAGCGAGCAGTTTGCAACATTTTTGTATATTACTGTTGTACAAATTGTAGCGGTTCCTCTATTCCTTAATCATTTCGCACCGGGACCAGGTGGCTGCAAAAAATGATGCGGGCGGGGATGAGAAAGTAGAAACTAATAAAATGTTTCACTTGACCTAAAAACCTTGTGTTAAGTTCAATATTAATTATACAGGGCTAGTAAAACTTGCTGCGGGCTAGCAAAAAACTCAATTTACTAGCCCAGTGGGCTAGTTAAAAAAAAAAAACCTTAAGTGCGAAGCTTGTAACTGGGAACTTTTCAACATACGTGAATTGAACGTCGACCATCAAAATGCACGCGACTGAAAAACCTCTATAGCCCGCATAGTCACTATTCTCAGAGTACAATGGGCATCGGATGGGTTGGACAGAAGCCAATTGCCTAGAGCTCGTAAAAACGCCAACTTGCCCTGTTGTAAAGCATGGCCCTGTATATGGACTTTGTTGATCTTTCCAGTTGAAATGAGTCTTTCATTGCAAACAAATGAAGGAAAAACTGACCCAGACTGGGAACTTTTGAACATGCGTGAATCGAACGCTGACCGCGACTGAAAAAAAAAAATTCTACGGGAAGAAAAAAAAAGAAAAAAAGGGATAGATGAAAGAAAGATGAAAGGGGAGCTAAGGATGTGGGACTTGCCTGTTCGAGGGCAGAGGCTGTAAGCAATCGGGGGTAGGGTTCTCCCTTTCCCCACTTCGGGGTCTTAGATGCCGTGCTTGAGGGCGTGGCACAGCCAGTCCATCTTGGTGGTCCAGCCGCCGCCGTGCGCCTCGTTCAGCTGCTTCATGAAGTACTCCACGGCCTCCGCCTCCGCCTTCTCCACGGCCATGGTCTTGCGCAGGTAGGAGATGTCGTCGATAGACTGGAGCTCGGGGATGCCCGTGGCCAGCATCATGGAGAAGAGGGAGATGAAGAGGTTGGCCGAGCGCCGCAGGATCAGGTAGGCCGAGCAGCACAGCTCCTGGAACCTTGGGGGGAGAGGCGTAAGAGGGGGGGAGGGAAGGGTGAGTGAGAACGACAACAGTGCTAGAGAGTGGAGAGAGATTCTCCACGATTCTCCACGCTCTAGTGGTCAAGCAGGGAGGGAAAGATGAGAGTAGTCTCCTGACAATGGGCAGAGTACACACTGTCCAAAAGATTGAGTTACCGGCTCTTTTAAGAAAGAAAAGATTCTCCACGAGAAAGATTCTCCACGCTCCAGCGCTCTCCACAACACTAATAAGACAACGGGCAGAGTACACACTGCCCGAAACGTTGAGTTACCGGCTCTTTTCAGAGAGAAAAGATTCTCCACGAGAAAGATTCTCCACGCTCCAGCGCTATCCACAACACTAATAAGACAACAGGCAGAGTACACACTGCCCTAAACATTGAGTTACCGGCTCTTTTCAGAGAGAAAAGATTCTCCACGAGAAAGATTCTCCATGAGCGCTGCCCACAACACTTATAAGCAGTGATGACAGTAGTCTCCTGACAATGGGCAGAGAACACACTGTCTGAAACATTGAGTTATCGGCCCTTTTCAGAGAGAAAAGATTCTCCACGAGAAAGATTCTCAACGTTCCACTGCTCTCCACTACACTAATAAGCACTGATGACAGTACACACTGCCCGAAAGGTTGAGTTACCGGCTCTTTTCAGAGAAACTGGGGACACGAAAAAGGGGATGTGGAAGGGGGAAGGGAAAATGGTAACGACAATAGTGCCAGAGCATGGAGTGAGTGCCCAAGTGAAAGATTCTCCACGCTCTAGCCCTTCCCCACAACACTGATGACAGTAGTCTCCCGACAGCGGGAAGAGTACACACCGGCCCTGAACGTTGAGTTACCGGCTCTCTTCAGAGAGAGCCGGGTCTTTTGGCGCCACTCACTTTTTGAACTCGGGGCTCTTGTTGATGTCGTTGCCCTTGGTGATGACCCGCAGGAAGTCCTCCGTCAGGACAAAGGGGACCCGCTCTCTCTTGATGCCGTACTTCTTCTTGATGTGACCCAGGAAGTGGCCGAAGTCAATGTGGAAGATCTGCCAAAGGAAGAGAGGAAGGGAGGAAGCATCATCATCGGGTTACTGCAACCTACAGTGATTAATGTGACCATCATCAAGTTAATTGACCCATGGTAAGTTAATGTGATCTACAGTGAATTAATGTTACCTGTTTTAAGTTAAAGGGCCAATACAACATTGGGAAGATCGGAAAACATCGATGCCCACAGATTTCCTTCTAATAGACACAGTTTGTAGATGGTCATAATAGAATCCTCATGTTGAAATCTTACGGTCTGGGATACTTTTCAAGAAATCTTCACTCAAACATCGACAAATAGTTTATTACTTGCAAATAATAAACTACTTCTTACACTACAGAACGATGCATAAACCGTGCCTTTTTTAAATTTATTTTTTTACATTTTTCTACTTTCTCAGATTACCATTTAGCTAATGGTTAAACACACAAGCTGTGGCAATCTTTTGACCAATGTTGTATAGGGCCTTTAATGTGACCTTTTGTAAGTCAATGTGACCTATTGTTAGTTAACGTTAACGTAACCTTTCGTTAGTTAACGTAAGCTTTAGTTAGTTAACGTAACCTTTTGTAAGTTACATGACCTATTGTGAGTTAATATGATCTATTGTGAGATAATGAGAGATAGTGGGTGGGATACACTCATTCATTCCAGTTCAGTAGACCGCACTGTTCTTTTTTTTTCATCAGTGAGGTCTTACCTGTCCGTTCTCGTTGACCATGATGTTGTCATTGTGGCGGTCTCCTATACCCAGGATGAAAGTGGCCACGCAGTAGCCAGCGCAGGACTTGGTAAACAGGTCAATGGCGTTGTCGTATCTGAGGGGTACAGTATCCAATGCAACACCATGTATGGACAGACTGATGGTGTCATCGAATGTGGGGTACAATATCCAATGCAACACCATGTATGGACAGACTGATGGTGTCATCAAATATGGGGTACAATATTCAATGCAACACCATGTATGGACAGACTGATGGTGTCATCGCATGTGGGGGTACAATATCCAATGCAACACCATGTATGGACAGACTGATGGTGTCATCAAATATGGGGTACAATATTCAATGCAACACCATGTATGGACAGACTGATGGTGTCATCGCATGTGGGGGTACAATATCCAATGCAACACCATGTATGGACAGACTGATGGTGTCATTAAATATGGGGTACAATAACCAATGCAACAACATGTATGGACTGATGTGTCATCGAATGTGGGGGTACAATAACCAATGCAACACCATGTATGGACAGACTGATGGTGTCATCGAATGTGGGGTACAATATCCAATGCAACACCATGTATGGACAGACTGATGGTGTCATCGAATGTAGGGTACAATATCCAATGCAACACCATGTATGGACAGACTGACGGTGTCATTAAATATGGGGTACAATATCAAATGCAACACCATGTATGGACAGACTGACGGTGTCATTAAATATGGGGTACAATAACCAAAGCAACACCATGTATGGACTGATGGTGTCATCCAATGTGGGGGTACAGTATCCAATGCAACACCATGACCATACTGCTGAATTCAATCAATGGCTGCAGCTTGAAAAAATACACAGATCTATGGGAATCGGCTGCAGTCATTTGTTGGTGTTCTTTTAAGCCGTAGCCAGTGGATTGGGATGACACACAGGTCTATGGGATTTGGCTGGAGCTGATTGCAAGAGACTCCCATAGATGCGCGTGTTCTTTTGAGCCGTAGCCAGTGGATTGGGATGACACACGGGTCTATGGGATTTGGCTGCAGCTTCTTGCTAGAGACTCCCATAGATGCGTGTGTTCATTTAAGCCATGTTCATCTAAGCCAATGCAGTGGATTGGGATGACACACAGGTCAATGGGAGTCGGCCGGAGCTGATTGCTAGAGACTCCCATAGACGCGAGTGTTCATATAAGCCATGTTCATCTTAGCCAATCCAGTGGATTGGGATGACACACAGGTCAATGGGAGTCGGTTGGAGCTGATTGCTAGAGACTCCCATAGACGCGTGTGTTCATATAAGCCATGTTCATCTTAGCCAATCCAGTGGATTGGGATGACACACAGGTCAATGGGATTTGGCTGCAGCTTCTTGCTAGAGACTCCCATAGACGCGTGTGTTCATATAAGCCATGTTCATCTTAGCCAATCCAGTGGATTGGGATGACACACAGGTCTATGGGATTCGGCCGGAGCTTCTTGCTAGAGACTCCCATAGACGCGAGTGTTCTTTCGAGCCGTAGCCAGTAAAATTGGGATGCCTTACTGTTCGCCCTTGTTCTTCTCCTTGATCCACTGGTGCAGCACGCTGCTCTTGAGCTGCAGCGTTCCCATGATGCCCGCCTTGTGCTGGATGTCGTAGATGGTCAGCGAGTTGCGCACCACCTCAATCAGGCCGGTGGCATTGCCCGAGGCCAGGCACTTGTACGGCTGCATGCTGCAGAGGAGACGGTCAGATCGAGCACGGGATTACTGCCGCTGCATGGTATCCCGATCGGGCTAGTCAAACCCCCTTCCCCCCCTTGGACCAGCCTCTGGTTTGAACACCCCGATCTAGGTTTCACACCCCAACGGAGGTACTCACTTCAGGTCCAGCCCGTGCATCTGCCAGATGTTGTCCATGATCTCAAAGATTTGCAGCGTCAGCATGTCCTGTCTCAGATCTGTACAAAGGCAAAATGTGAAACTCATTTCAAAACTCACAGATTATACATGAGGCTGAATGAATTTTCAAAAAAACAAACCAAAAATTCCATTCAAGTAGCAAAGAAAAGCGCATCCAATTGTTGTGATACCCGGACGACTGCGGTCTGGTTAACAACTGAAATAAAAAGTGGAGGTATGATTCAGGGATGTAAGTGACCGACAAAGTCATTTCCTAAAAATCACTGAAGGCCAATAAATTGTGCGATTGCGAGCGAGCGCTTACGCGACCGAGAGATTCATGGCAGGGTTGCAGGCGCCCTTCAGTTTTTAGGGTTTTAACAGATAAAAATGAGCAGGTTGAGATACCTGTTTGACCCCCCCCCAAAAAAAAAAAAATTAAAAAAAATTATTTGATAATTTCACATAATAATTTGACCCTCTCTCTTTGGTCTCTCCAACTTATCCTTTCCTTTCCTTCTTCCTTCCTTCCCTTCCATCCCTACCTTCCTCCACATCCCACCTTCCCTTCCCTCTCTCCCTCCCTCCCTGCTTCTCTCCCTCCCCCCATCACTCCACTCACCGTCGCCCCTCTTGAAGATGACCTTCATGTCGGCAAACATGACCTCGCCCATGACGTCCTGGTTCTCCCAGACCAGCGAGAGCGGCCGCTTGGCCGAGGACAGGATGCGGCACTCCTCCACCTTCAGCTTGCCCAGGGTGAAGGCCGGGTTGAGCGGCAGCGGGAAGTGCTGCAGGGCGTCGATGAAGTCCGCCTGCTGCATCTGGTCCGACAGGTACTTCAACCGGTCCTGGGGAACGGCCGAGGACCGAGGGGAGAATCGGGGGGAACGACGGTTCAGACTTTGTATACGAAAGACCACCATTGCCTGATGTTTTTAGATCCTAGCAGGACCTTTCTCTGCCTTTGAGAAGAGGCCCTGTTAGGATCCAAACGTCAGGCCCTCTAAACTTTTGAGATTAAAGTATTGCAGGTCATCTTAGTCAGTGAACAGGTTTCAACGGTTTTTAAAATTTTATTTACCTAGTGTAAATCTGCATCCCACTCCCTTTCCTTTTGTCCTTTCCTTTCCCTGACTGTCTATTTTTGTCCTTGTCACTTTGCCTTTGAGAAAGGTCCTGCTAGGATCGAAATATCAGGCCCTCTTACTTTTTGAGATTGATGCATTGCGGGACATTAACTTCAAAACACAAACCAGCACGGTTAGCAAGTCTGAAGCAAGGCGTGAACCAATATCTGTTTCAGTGGTAGACTGTCAGCAAGGACTGACTTAGAAATATATACCGGTAAGCTGCCATGCCCTATTGGTGGTAGACTGCCAGCCAGGGCAGACAAATAGAACTGGGAGGGGTGACTAGTCTGAAGCAAGGCATAAGCCTCCATCCCCTATTGGTGGTAGACTACCAGCCAAGGCTGACAAATAGAACTGGGAGGGGTGACTATACTGAAGCAAGGCATAAGCCTCCATCCCCAATAGGTGATAGACTGCCAGCCAAGGCTGACAAATAGAACTGGGAGGGGATGACTAGTCTGAAGTAAGGCATAAGCCTCCATCCTGTAACAGTGGCAGACTACCAACCAGGGCTAAAAACAAAATACAACTGCGATTGGTGACTTGTTTAAAGCTACCGTAGTCATAACCTCCGTCCCAATTGGTGATGGGCTATGGCTAACATAGAAAGCAGGCCAGCTTGATTTATCGCGTGAAGCAAAGCATAAACCACCATCTCTATTGGTGGTAGCCTTCCAGCCACCACTGGCAACTATGCACTGTGAATGAAGATCCTGACAGGTGGAGGTCAGGGGGGGGGGTTAGAGAGGTCAGAGGTTAGGGGGTCGGTCACGCTTACTTTACTCGTGTCATCCTTGCGCTCTCCCAGCGATATGGTCAGGTTGGTCAGCTTGTCGATGGCCTCTACTTGCTTGACGATGAGCTTCAGGTACGGGCCCAGGGCACGGCAGTAGGCCTCCAGCATCAGGCCAAAGCGCTGGCTCACCTTCGGCTTGTGCATCTCCGATCTGTCCCCAACCGAACAAAAAAACACCCCCAAATAACAAATTATCGTGTCTTGTCTTGATAAGGTCTATCCTTAAGATAGATAAGATCTCATATTACTCCTATATTACGTTCATTGCATTGGCTGCCTGTTGCTGAACGAATTAAGTACAAGTTATTGTTGCCGGTTTTTCACTCCCTGTCTTGTGCTGCGCCGCAATATAACAGCTGTTTGCTAAAGTATTACAAACCCGGTAGATGTCTCAGATCATCGGATATTTATCTGCTTGCAGTCCCGCACGTCCATAATTTATGGGGTGAGCGGGCTTTCTCCCATGCTGGTCCTACCCTGTGGATTGTTCTTTCTCAGGAAGTCCGTAGTATGTCCTCCATATCGGATTTCAAATCCTCTCTCAAAACATATTTGTTCGATCATAGTTTTCCTAATTAATAGTATATGTACTATGTAGTCTTTTCTTTGATTCTGTATAATGTTGTTAAGCACCTTGAGCGTCTTTGCAGACGGATTCTGGCGCTCTAGAAATGTCCGTTATTATTATTATTATTATAATCCAGCTTTGTGGATATCTCAAATTAATATTTTTGGCTACGTTCGACTCATTTTCACGGCACGGGTCACATTTTGGGCGGGCCGCTCGGGTAGCTCACCTTAGGTGCCAGAAGAAGAAGTGGCCTATCCGCTGGTTGTACAGCGATCGTTTCATGAGGAAGCGTGCCAGAGGGTTGTCCAGGTACGACTCGTACTTCAGCACCTGAAGATGACAGAAAGAAGGAAAGACCAGTTGTACATGTTGCATCCACTGAAATGATTTCTTTACTCATTTCTTTAGTGACAATTATCCATTTATTTCTTCCTTTTTCTCTATTTTGGCTCCATCATTTGCTCTGTAAAAACTCCTTTCTGCCAAATTGGCTATTGGAAACCACACAAGGATCCATTTGGTGTCAGACACAGCCAATTTTATGTGAATCCGCTATGCGGGCAATCAAATAAATTCGGCGCCATCTTTTTGACAACAAAATATCGTCGGCCAAGGGGTGGCGCTATAACAATACGTCATTGGCATCGTATTACTTTCCATCAACGTGAGTCGATCAACTTGTGTCGACCACGATAACAGTACATGACCTGAACTCAGACCATAGCCCTCAATCTCCGATGGACTCCCCAAATCCCGTACAAAGTAGTATAGGCGGGGCCTTTTGCTCCCTCTCGAGGGTCCGTGGTGCCGCCACTCACCTGCACCAGCTGCAGGATGTACTGGAGCAGCTCCTCGTCCGTCAGGTTCTGCTCCAGGGACTCCACGGCGAAGGTCCGCACCCCGAGGTCGGCGTAGCTGCAGTCCAGCAGTCCCAGCGAGGTCTCGTTGTCCACCAGCTCCCAGTCCTTCAGCAGGATGTACAGCTGGCAAAGAAGGCGGGACACAGGGAATTACGGTGATGCTGCACTCATCAGGGGATGTAAGCGACCGACAAAAGTCATTTCCTGAAAATCGCTGAAGGGCAATCAATTGTGCGGCTGCGAGTGAGCGCTTACGCGACCGAGAGATGCGACTGCGAGTGAGCGCTTCTGCAACCGACAGATTCACGGCAGGGGTGCAGGCGCCCTTCAGTTTTTAGGGTTTTAACAGAAAATAAACTAACAGTTTGAAATACCTGATTGACCAAAAAAAAAAAAAAAAAAAAATCACAATATTTCCGGAAATCAGGAAATTTCCGGAAGTCTTACACATCCCTGTGCACTGCTCCTGTTCAGCAGTCTGAATGGTCTGGTACACTCTGAACACCAGTCGCGAACTGGGGGTACCAGTTCAAATAATCAGGTCGACTCTGCACTAGTGGGGAAACTGAAGGTGCCAGTCTGAATGGTCTGGTACCCTCTCAACACCAGGGCCCCATTTCACAGAGCTACTCAGCAAGAAATTCCTCAAAAGAGATGTGCTACATGGTGTCACCGCAAATCTTGCACTTGGTACTTCCACCATGCAAACCTTTTGAGTCTTATCAAAAACTTGGTTAGTTAATCTTGGGGTCAGGGGTCAGAGGTCAGAATCTTCCAGCCTAGAGAGTCCTCTCACCAGCGACACGTCGTCCCTGGAATTCCACTTAACGGCGTTCAGGAGCTTGGGCAAGGAGTTTGGTGTGGCCTGACAGTAGTACCTGGGCGAATAATAAGAATGGACGCAGAAAATGGATTCAAGACTCTGGAGATATACAGCAGTTCATGGTTGACTTGCTTCTGACTGGCACCCCCACCCCGCGACTATCTAAGGGCTGGATAGCTCAGATGGAAGAGCACTGCAGTGGTACGCACTGCAGTGGTGCACTGGTAGGCTAATCCAGAGGTCTCGGGTTCATGTCTTGATCCAGTCAAAAGTTTTCTTTGCCAATTTGTCAATTTGTTCAAAAGCTCTGTCAATTTTTCCTTTGCTTGTTTGAGATTGCTTCCTTTGTTTTTTTTTTACATATTGCACACAAAAATCGAGAGCCAAAGGGCATGTTCGTTATAGCCGAATGTTCGGTATATCAGCGTTCGTTTTAGTGACGTTCCACTGTAGTACATTCAGATTGCGCCCGTGCAACGTGAATGACGGCTGTGGGATTTGTAGTGGGATCTGTCTGGGCTGACCTGTACTTCCAGACCAGCTCCTTGTCCTGTTCCGACATCTCGTGCAGGGTGTCGCGTCGGATGATCTCGTCCAGCTGCTTGGCTTCCTCCTGGGAGGGCTTCTCCGCAAAGCCCTGGGAGAACGGGACCGGACGAGGCTTGTGTCAAGGCTCAGTCAATGGATCAACCCGGTGGGGCCATTATCGGGAAACACACTGGACACGGCAAGACCTCATTGAATTGCATTCTCACAAGTGCAAAAGCATATAAAATCATAACATAGCTTGCTCACAATGAGCCATTTGGTCAAAGTTGTTGATTTTGGGATAAAGGAGTGGGTGGCTGGGATAAGGGAGTGGGTGGCTGGGATAAGGGAGTGGGAGGCTGGGATAAGGGAGTGGGTGGCTGGATAAGGGAGTGGGTGGCTGGGATAAGAGAGTGGGTAGCCGGGATAAGGGAGTGGGTGGCTAGCATAAGGGAGTGGGTGACCGGGATAAGGGAGTGGATGGCTGGCAAAAAGGGGTGGGAGGCTGGGATAAGTAAGTGGGTGGTCGGGATAAGGGAGTAGGTAGCTGAGATAAGGGAGTTGGTGAATGGGATAAGGGAGTAGGTGGCTGGGATTAGAGAGTGGGTGGCTGGGATAAGCGGGTGGTGGGTGGCTGGGACTCACCGAGGCCAGGCTGCCGTCCTCGGCATCGTACAGGACCTGCTGGGCGTGGTCGCTGATGGCCTGGAACTGGGGGAAGACCAGGCTGTACTTGTAGCGCTCAAACTCCAGCTCCAGGCAGGGGGCGTCCCGGTTGGGGTTGGAGCCCGGCTGGCCGAAGGGGTTCAGGAGCTCGTCGTGGCCCTGGGGCAAGGGCCAGAGGTAGAGCCGCAGACTGCCCGCCTGCAGTCGGTTGGTGTAGTCAAACAGGTTGACGTTGCCCCACGCAATGCACACGGACTGCGGGTGACAAAAAAAAATTACAGTGAAATCACGAGATCTAGATCTGAATGTGAGACAGGTCCTGAAAAGTCGAGAAAAATTCAGTCTTCCATTTCCTGAAGATGAGCAGAGCAAACTTTTCGAAATGTCTAGTTCTTCCTGTTCTCTTCAGAACCACACACCCTCACAAAAGAGAAATTGCATGGTGTTACTGCAAAACCTATCACTTATGAAAAATCGTATCTGCTGGCTGGGTGACCTTTTTTTCCCGGCTGTTTTTTCCCGGCTGGTCAGTTCCTGTAAACTCTCCCCACAGCTCAAAGTAAAAAAAACCCAAAACTAACATGTTTACAACGCATGCAGTCACATTCTCTCTCATGCTCTGTGTGATTTTATTTTTGTCTTTATTTCCTGCAACACTGGGAGAGCAAATTTCGTGTGGAAAAGAAATATTTTTACACAACAATAAAGTATCTTGAATCTTGAATCTTGAATGCTCATGGAAAAAAAAAATATGCGAAATTGGCTCAAGATTTAGAGCTCGCATTCACAAGTTTCTTTAAAGACAGAAGAGATGGAGGGGAAGAAGGGGGGGGGACAGGGGTTGTAGGGAGAGAGGTGACAGGGGTGGTCTACCTGCTTCTTCCCCTTGCGTTTGCTGGTGGAGCAGATGGAGACGCAGAGGCGGGCACTCCGGGGGATGTCCGGG
Organism: Luidia sarsii; assembly: GCA_949987565.1. Lineage (NCBI taxonomy): Eukaryota > Metazoa > Echinodermata > Asteroidea > Paxillosida > Luidiidae > Luidia > Luidia sarsii. Next base: position 14,243,067 of record OX465115.1, read on the forward strand.
ATCCGCAGCTCGTAGGTCAGCCACTCGTTCCAGCGGGGGTTGGAGCAGGGCACGTGCTCCGTCATGACCTGGGGGCAGAGCGACTCCGAGCCGTGGTAGATGCCTGAGCGGACGTAGATCTGGATGGGGGGAAGAGGGGGGGAGGGGGAGGATGGAGGGGGAGGATGGAGGGGGAGGACGGAGAGGGGGATGGAGAGATTGGGATGGGTAGGAGGTGGGGGGAAGGGTTTCGGGAGGGGTGGAGATTGGTAAAGGACGAGGGAGACGGTTAAGGGATCTTAGGTTCTTCCGTGAATGGAGGCAGCAAGTGAAACAAGCGCATACAGTGCTGCAATACATGTAGATGTACCCGCCGAGTTTGAGTAAACCCTCATTGGCTTGCAGTTTCACCGGCAGCCAAAACCTAACGCTCGCAGCACACGCTATGCTACAGCTTCGCACCCCTTGACTGTTTCTGTTCCAGTGCAGTACTGTGAAATGTTCCAATAGATTCTTCCCCTGTAGTGCTTCACTTTGGCACTCTCTATCTATATCCTGTTTTCCACCTTCGTACAAACCGGATCTGTTCAAGAGGAACGTGAATAGATACCTTCGTTTCCTTTGACTCTTCTTCGTTCCCTTTGACTCTTCTTCGTTCCCTTTGACTTTTCTTTCTTTATCTGTCTATTCCTCTTCTATTTTTCCTGTAGCCATCAACTTGAATGGCCTTATGAGGCCTTGTGTTTTTTCTTGATCTTTCATTTAAAAAAAAAACAACAACGTCCATGCATCTATCATCCCAAGGAAACTCCCTCCCTTTTCCCCTTCGGTCCTGAGCCAAGAGGAAGTTGGAATCCAGCAGTCTCCTGACGATGGGCAGAGTATGCTACACACTGCCCAACACCGGCTCTTTTCAGAGCCACACTCCATTTCAAAAGAGATGCATTCCATGTTTGAATTTTTTTTTTTAAAGCCACAAAAGATTTAGCCTAAAGATACAAAGCCACTAAAGATTTAGCCTCAAGATACAAAGCCACTAAAGATTTAGCCTCAAGATACAAAGTCACTAAAGTTTTAGCCTCAAGATACAAAGCCACTAAAGATTTAGCCTGAAGATACAAAGCCACTAAAGATTTAGGGCTAAAGAAAGAAGGAGATAGAGGGGAACTCGTTGGTGTCGGCTCACAACCTTCCGACCTGCTCTCACCTTGTCCAGCTCCTTGACGTTGACGTACATTGCACAGTTGATCTTGACCTTGAAGAGGTCCTTGACCTCCCACAGGCTCTTGGCCTGGAGGTTGTCGCGGGGCAGGGCCGGGGGCGCCCTCCGCATGTAGGAGGGGATGGCGAAGGGCACGTCGGGCAGGCTGTTCAGGACGCTGTCCCGCGACATCAGCATGAGCTGGGGCGTCTTTCTCCTCAGGATGCACTGCCTGATGTACTGGGGACGGGCAGTGAAAAGAAGGGATCGACTTTTAATACGATTTCACAAACTCGACGTCATAGATACGATGGAGTCGAGGAGAATGCGATTCAATGAGGGTTTGCCCTTTCTCGACGCGATCAACACTGAGTGCTCGGTGCTTTGCCCGATGCCTGATCAAAATGTTTCAGGCACCACGGGCGGGATTCGAACCTGTGATTACGGCTTTCTAGTATGGACGTCGTTACCACTTGACCACCGAGCTGGTCGAGGTCGTGTGGTGGACTCGAATCTGATTGTTAGATAAGACTTGAAGGTTTGCATGGTGGGACTACTAAGTGGAAGTTTTATGGGGACACCATGTAGCACTTCTCTTTCAAGACGGGTAGTGTGTACTCTGCCCGTCGTCAGGAGACTGTGACAGGCAAGAGTCCATACAACCGAAATGTTGAGTTACCGGCTCTTTCTTTTCAGAGCCACACTCCTTCTTGAAATACCCCGATGATAGTTGGAATTCAGCAGTTTCCTGACGACGGGCAGAGTACACACTACCCGAAACGATGAGTTACGGGCTCTTTTCAGAGCCACACACTCCTTCTCGAAAAAAGAGACGTGCTACACGGTTTCACCGCGAACCTTCCACTTAGCATTTCCATCAAGCAAACCTTCAAGTCTCACGTAAAAGAGTTACCGGCTCGTTTCAGAGCCACACACTCCTTCTCGAAAAAAGAGACGTGCTACACGGTGTCACCGCAAACCTTCCACTTAGTATTTCCACCAAGCAAACCTTCAAGTCTCACGTAACTGAGTTACCGGCTCGTTTCAGAGACACACACTCCTTCTCGAAAGAGAGGCGCTACACGGTGTCACCGCAAACCTTCCACTTAGTATTTCCAACAAGCAAACCTTCAAGTCTCACGTAAAAGAGTTACCGGCTCGTTTCAGAGCCACACACTCCTTCTCGAAAGAGACGTGCTACACGGTTTCACCGCAAACCTTCCGCTTAGTATTTCCACCAAGCAAACCTTCAAGTCTCATGTAACTGAGTTACCGGCTCGTTTCAGAGCCACACACTCCTTCTCGAAAGAGTGGCGCTACACGGTGTCACCGCAAACAAACCCTCCCCAACGCTCACCTTAAACTGCGATATGGGGTAGTTGTCCATGATGTACTCGTCACAGCCGCAGACCTTGAGCACGTAGGTGCCCTTGTACTCCTCCACGCAGCGCTGCTGCTGGTTGGGCGACAGGGCCATGCTCTCCGTCCGCTTGCGTATCGTCTCGGCGATGATGTCCTCCGGCTTGCAGTCGTGGGCAATTTTGCACGTGTAGTTCTTGCCGGGCCCGCTGGACGATATGACCCATATGCAGACGGTGACGCGACCTGCGAGGCGAAAAAGAAAAAATTCAAGGAATCCAATCATTTAAAAAAATTTTTTTGATATATATATATATACAAAAATGTTGCAAACTGCTTACTGACTAAAATTACCAAAATGCAAATCTCAAAAATTTGTGGGCCTGACGTTTCAATCCTAGCAGGACCTTTCTTTTTCTTTGAATTATCAAATTGGTGAAGACAATTTGGACTGGGATATTACGTGTCAAAGCTCTAATCACGTTGGAGCCATATAGTACTTAGTGAAGGTGGGGCCTTCCTAAAATACTGATATTGAATCATCTTTGCTGGGGTGTGGGATGCAAGTCAGAGCATTTGTATTATAACTATTTAAATCTCCCATAAAAAAAATGATAATGAGAAATAAATATGAAGATAAAAAAAATAAACCCAAAATAAACAAAAATAATTAAAAAACAAAACACAAAAATAAATAAATGATTGAAATTAATTAAAAAAAAAAAAAAATTAATAAAAAAAAAAATTGGAAAGACTGACTGGGAACAGTGAAACAATTTTGAAAAATGGCAAAGAAAATATTAGGACTTTCCAAGACCTCAGGACCTTGTGTACCAGCGCTCTTACCACATTGAGCTACCCAGCCCTTCCCAAACAAGTAGTCAATTTGTCTTGGCTGGCGTGAGATGCCAGTCAGAAGCATTCAATCATTAACATATTAACTGCCGATATTTCTCCAGGGACCACGCCCCCCTTTCGTTTAGATGCAAACAACCAATGGTTGTAAACCAGGGATCACATAACGGGGATGCGGCAAAGGGCTGGATAGCTCCAATGGGAAGAGTGCTTGTATGCAAAACCATTGGTCTCGGCTTCAAATCCCAGTCCAATCAAAAGTTTTCTTTGCCATTTTTCAAAATAAAATTACAATAAATGACAACAAATAAAAAAAATAAAAAAATAATAAAAACCTGTTAAAAGAATTTTGTTTCATTTCTTTTATTTAGGGAAGGACTGAAGTCTTACAAAGTTAGGGAGGGCCTGACATTTTGATCCAAGTCAGACCTTTTTAAAAACTAAAGTTTCCCAGGATTTTGGTACAGAAAACACAACAAAAGTGAGTGACCGGGAACGAGATGCTTCGTGGCATGGACGTTTGTTCACCGGCTCCTAACGCTTCGGAAAAACCAAACACGGTCCGGAGTTTAAGATACTAACAAAAAAACTGCTGTCATCAAATTTGTCCCTGTCATCGTGCCAGTGATTGTCAACATCACAGTCATTGTCAACCAATTGGTCACTGGTCATCGTACGTGTATTTGTCCTTGTCATCATCTTGGTGATTGTCAATTATCTTTGCCGGGGTAGGGGTGACAGTCAGAGCATTTATAAGACAACAAATTCATTCAAAACAGCCCGCCCCCCCCCCTTAAAAAATATAATGCAGCCTACAGCCTTTGGCACATTATCATTTGCAGACATTCATAAGCGCAAACAGAAATGTCTCCACTAACAGCAAGCCATCAACCTGAATTGTTTGCCCTTTACCCGGTGACAAACAATTCTTCAACCCCCCACCCCCAGGGGTGGTTATTTTTGTGACTGTTTACAAAAACAGCCGGTTAGTTCCCGTGAACTCAGAGAGAGAGAGATAGAGAGAGAGAGAGAAAGAGAGAGAGAGAGAGAGAGAGAGAGAGAGAGAGAGAGAGAGAGAGAGAGAGAGAAAGAGAGAGAGAGACAGGGCTGGGGGTAGAGGGAGAGAGAGAGAGAGAGAGAGAGAGAGAGAGAGAGAGAGAGAGAGAGAGAGAAAGAGAGAGATAGAGATAGAGAGAGAGAGAGAGAGAGAGAGAGAGAGAGAGAGAGAGAGAGAGAGAAGGAGGGAGGGGGGAGAGAGAGGGAGGGGAGAGAGAGAGGGAGAGAGAGGGATGGAGGGGGGGGGGGGAGAGAGAGGGAGAGAGAAGGAGGGAGGGGGGAGAGAGAAAGAGAAACCCAACAACATGTTTACAAGTCACTCTGACGCAGTTCAATTCTCTTACGCTAAGAAAATTGGCTAAATTCTTGGGGTCTGACAAACACAATTTCTCCACAAATGAGAGGGGGCCTGACATTTTGATCCTGGCAGCACCTGCCTCGTGGCAGGCACTTTCTCAGACAGAGGCAATTTGCCGGCATCGAAACTGCGGGCCCTCAATTTACGAGATTTGCACTTTGGTCATTTCTGCCGGGCAAGCAGCTCGCAACATTGGTTGTTGTTCAACACAATTTACTATTCTGGTAGTGCTTAAAAGGTTTTTTCTTTTTTAGGGGGGAAGAATTCATGAAAAAAAGAAGTGCCACACTGTTGATCGACTGCAAGTGTATGAATGCCTAATGTGTAATGTAAATACCCATGTATCTAATTTTCAAATCAGATTTCAAGAAATCTAAATGATTTGGAGAATACATGTACCGACTACAGAGCCAAAAATGTCAAGGGGCCTTTCGAAAAGGCAGTGATTATTTTACATGGTGCTCTTTACAAGTTAATACCTTAGAGCTTAAAGTGATATATACAAAAATGTTGCACACTACTTACTGACAAAAATTACCAAAATGCAAATCTCAAATTTTAGTGGGCTTGACGTTTCGATCCTAGCAGGACCTTTCTCAAAAGCACCAGTGTGGCATCTTTGAGAAAGGTCCTGCTAGGATCGAAACGTCAGGCCCACTAAATTTTGAGACCTTAAAGCTTAAAGTACTATTACACAGACATCTTTATTTGCCAAAATTACCAAAATGCAAAAAAACAAAACAAAAAAACATGTAGTGAGCTTGACGCTTTTCAACCACTAGCAGGACCTTTCTCAGAGGTAGAATATCTCTCTCTCTCTAGTCTCCTTCAAGCTAAATGTATGCTTGCCTCCGCCAAGCACAGCTTGTTTCCCTTCGGGCCACACCCTGGCTGTGTTTTCATCAGCGACGGGCGGTGGCAGCTGGCAAGGCTGGGCTTAATAAGCAGAGTGTTGGACAAACACCTGAGTGTCTGATCACCTCGCTTGTGATCGGCCTTCCTCAGAGGGCCGATCGCAGGGGAGAGGATCAGACACAACATTGACAACAACAACGCTAACTACATGTACAATGACGACGAAGACGAAAACAACATCCACAATGATAACATCAACAACAACAACAACAACATAAACAATGATAACATCAACAACAACATAAACATTGACAACAATAACAACAAGATAAACAATGGCAACAACAACATACATGTAAACCCAGACAATGACAAAAACAACATAAAAATGACAATGACAACAACATAAAAAATGACAATAACAACATAAACAATCAATAACAACATAAACAATGACAATGACAACATAAACAATGACAACAACATAAACCATGACAATAACAACAACAAAATAAACAATGACAATGACAACAATATAAACAATAACAACATAAACAATGGCAACAACAAAATAAACAATGACAACGACGACAACAACAACATGAACATAAACATAAACAATGACAATAACAACAACAAACAACAATAACAACAACAATGATGGTGATGATGACGATAATAATGACAACAAATAATCATATATCATCCTTATCATACGAGCATCTCCTTTGCAGTCTGGTTCAATAGAAGAAAAAAAAAACTCTCATACGTTCTCCTCACAATATTTCAACGCATATTAATTTGACATTTTTTTTTTATTCTGTGGAAAGAGGGCATACATGTATACACTGGGCCGGCTGTCAAAAGATTTTTTCTTTTGCAATGGCATGTAAGAAAATAATGTCACTCAAATTGTCACAGTGGATGTCCGATCGAAATTGCAAGCTTTCATTTCATTCCTTTATATTTTTTACACTTCTTGAGAAAAAAAACACCTGCCTGTACGCGCAGTGATGAAACAAAGCAAAGTTTTGTGCCCGTAAAACCATCTATCAATTCATGGTAATGCACAAGCATGCATAGTGTACTTGCCAAGCACAAAACTCGTTCAGAGCACAGGTCAAGTTAAAAAGGTCAGACTTTAGGCCAAGTGCAATGTGATTCTTCAGTGATTAGACTCATTGTGCAGTACTTGTTTTTGATTTCACAAGATCTACATGTACATCGGATGCACATAGTACCAAGGGCAGGGGTTGCCTCAGCCCCATTGGAAAACCCTCCCCCTCCCCCCTTCCCCCCCTCCAAAACAACCAAGCAGGCAAACAAACAGCCCAACAGACCAAAACAAGGGTCAAAGGTCACTGGGATTGGGGGGGCTGAAGGACGAAGTCCCCTATGCTGCCCTGGCAAGGACTGTTTACTCCAAGGCCAAGCGGTGAAAAAACAACAAAACAAACTCTGTTCTTAGAACACATACACAGAAAAGATATGTACTGTACAGTACAGGTTGTATGTGTTGGCTAATACCATGGAGCATGATACAATGTACAGTGTGTAGCTCCATAGTGGCCAGCTGAATTTTTTTGTTGAGATTTGCCAGCCAACAGCTGCAACTGTATTTCTTCATGTCAAAACAACTGAAGTCAATGCAGTGTTATCCAACTTTTCCTCAAGTATCCTGAAGAGATTTTTTTTTTTTTTTTTTTTTTTTTTGGGGGGGGGGGCGAGTTGCATTCCACTTTTCTCTTGCAAATATTTACTCAAGTTCCATGTATCCTGAAACTGTTTTTCTTTCCCTTCCCCCTCCAGAGAGAGAGAAAAAACAAACACCGATGGACCATCCGGGGCCCTATATTCTTATCGAAAGTTACAGCTGGTTACCGGTTTTATGCAAGGGTGACATTTAAAGCCCCGATTCCCACACCCCCCCCCCTCTCTACTCCCTTCTCCCCCTGGCAAAATATCTTCAGTCTGGCATTCAGAAATCGTTCCGAGAGAAATGAGGGAAAAAAAAAAAAATTGATTTACGAGTTATGACACAAGAAATAGGGCCAATAAACACCGACCAAGGTACAGTAAACTGTTACACATTTTTGGTGGGAAAAAAAATGGAAACAATTTGTTTAAAAAAGTTCCCAGTCAGTTTTTCCTTATTTTGTTTGACACAGATATACCATGGCTACTTAATCCTTCATGGATATACCTACACAGTGATTTTTGGATTTCTAGAGCAGGATCTTCACGGGGCAATTTGCATCACTTTGAACATGCTTTGAAATTTGGTTGATAAATGAAGCTATTGCATCCTTCCTTTTTCAGACACACGGTATAAATGTTTCGGAAATCCATCACATGACCTTGACCAACTTGGCGATCAAGATGTCTGCACACAAAAGTTCAAACACCTCCCCTCACTAAATCGCATTCTCACCGACGCAAAAACTCAAAATATCTACAATGAGCAGGAGTCGCGGTTTCAAAATTCGATTCCCACACAAGCTGGCTAGATATTCTTTGGCTTTTCCGCCGCTACAGCGTAGCGGAAAAGACATTCCGTTTGTTGCGATTTTTTTTTTTCAGTTTCTTCTTCTGCATCTTCTTCTTCTTCGTCTTCTTCTTGGTCTCCTTCCTCCTCGATTCTTCTTGTTCTTTCTTTTTCAGCAGGCAATCGGGCAAAGCACTGCGCTTAAATACAATAACGTTTATACATTATGTACATCTACATCGGGAAAGGCAAACCCTCATTGAATTCCATGTACATGTATTTATGTATTTCGACGCGAAAGAAAAGACAACAAGGCAGGCAGACAGGCAAGCATGTCCACTATTGATATTCAAAAATCCACAAAGGGTATAGGTATGAGCATCATCACAGACATCACTCATTTGAGCGGCTGCTGTGAGGAGGCTCAACTTTGGCATCTCAAATAATTCTTGGCGGCAATCCTCCTGCCAGGAGTCTCCTTATCTTCACCCCCCTGAGGGATGCACTTGACAGTCTTACCACTGCCTCCCCCTCCTCCTCACCCCTCTCTCTCCTCCCCCCTCTCCCCTGCTCACATGCCGTCGTTTTGGTTTTTTTCCAGGGGGAAGGGGGGGGGGAAGAAAAGGGAGAAAGAGAAATCGATTGAATCCCCATTCTGTGGGGGCATCAGCTGTGACAGGCTCTGTATAGAAGAACCCTGGATGGGTTTTCGTCTGTCAAAGTGAAGAATGGATTTCTGTTCTCTAAGGTGGTGCGATCAAATCGTGGCGATTAAAAAAGGGTCCCCTCGCAAGAATACAGGTATCTTTTCTCCTACTTTTAGATCATAGAGGGGCGTCTTAATATCAGCTTTCATTTTGACAAATGATTGGAAACTGACCGTTTTAATCAATTTATTTATGGGAAAAATTGAAGAAAAAAAAATCAATTTGTTTAAAAGTTTCCAATCAGTTTTTCATTGGAAATTTGTTTGATAAGTTTGTATGGAGGAAAAATTTGACTGGACCAGGATTAGGACACAGGCCACTAGTTTAACGGTCCAGCCCTTTGGCATGTGTGTGAGCAGGGAGTGTCTTCTAAATAGTCAACTTTAATCGCTGGGGAATGGGTGGGGATTCATATCAGAAACAACTTGCTATAATGCAAATACATGTACAACATGTAATCTCAATATGTACTGTATCTAATCAAAATAGAGTTTGACCTAAGGACTTTTTTGATACAAAATTTTGACTGGACCAGGAAATGAACCCGAGACCTCTGGTTTTGCGTACAAGCGCTCTTGCCATCTGAGCTATCCAGCCCTTAGATGATGGCCTCCCTATTAAAATAGTCAACTAGTCTTTGCCGGGGTGGGGGCGCCAGTCAGAAGCACCACAATCAACATGAATTTATGCATCATAGGGCATGAGGGAAGAGACATTTGGTTGGATATGGCTTGGAGGCAAGAAGGGATACAGACATGTTGCAACCTGCTCACGGACTTGAAATGACCCACAATCGATGCAAATCTGACTGAATTCAGGGGAGCCTGAGGTTTCGATCATCGCAGCGCCTTTCTCAAACGCAGTGGCTGTTGTTACGGCAGTCGTCCGTGTGGTTCCCTGACTTCACAGTATTTGTCAGGATGTTTAGCTCTTGGAACCAGAATATCAGCTAATAGACTGGTTCAACCAGCCTGCAATGCTGACGAAATACAATCAAGTCAGGGAACCACACAGACGACTGCCGTAACAACAGCCACTGCGTTTCTCAAAAGGCATTCAAAATTCTGACCAAAAAAAATAAGGGGCGGCCGATTTGACAGCTCACCACCGCACTATGCGGAAGGTTTATTACCGCTGCAGAAGAACGCCAGAGTAAGATGGATGGAACGGTGCATGGGAATATAGGTCTAGGAGGGGGTGGAGGGTGGGATGGGGGGTGGAGCTGGATGTCTGGAGCTTGAGGGATTGTTGTGGTGGGAAGCAGGGACGATGAGGTGAGAGCTGCATGCACATGTACATTAGTGGGGGGGGGGGGGGCAGCAGAGAGGGTCTGAGTGATTTGTGGAGAGTCGCTGATTTGCCCCAGACAAGCAGAGGGGAGGGGGGGGGGGTTGCAGAGTACATAGTCTTGGAGATATTAGGGACGGAGAGGGGAGGGGAACAGGGACGAGGATGGTTTAGTGTTGATCAAGATAGACCGAGGGAGGGAGGGAAGGGATTTTGGGGAACCGGTTAACAAATTAGACGTGCAGTATTCATTTTGAGAGGTGGGGGGGAGCTTGTTGACAGCATTCCGGTAAAATTTGGGATTGAAATCAAGTGTGAATTTTATTTTGCTTAATTTGAATACCTTACATTGAATTCCCAGTAAGTTTTTCTTATTTGTTAAAAAAACGGAAAAAACAAAACAGGCCGGGGGGGGGGGGGGGGGGGAGGAATCTTGTTGATAGCATTTCAGTATAATTCAGGATTGAAATGAAGTGTGAATTTGATTGCTTAATTTGAGTACCTTAGTTTCAAATGTCGCTATTTTGTCACGAAGGCTATTCCTGAAGACTTCAAATTCAACCACAGTTGTGGTAATTAAGGGGATTCAGGTTGGGTTTGGATAAGAGCTGTCCACAGCCTCTGTGCCCTGAGCAGTGAGCACCCTGATGGATGAGGTTGAATTTGTATCAAATTGGTGAGTGAAATTGGGGAGATATTTTGGGATGGGGGAGAGGAAGGCCGGGCTTGGGCGGTCATTGAGACGAGCCGCGGAGGGAACCCGGACTGTACAAAGACTCTGTCCGATCGCATTCTCCACCTCATCATGAATTTAAACATCAGAGATATTAACGGCTGGGTTTTCCTGTTTCTATTTTTTCCAATAGCTCGTGTGTTTATTTATTTAACAAATACAGGAAAGAATGACTGGGGACTTAAAAATCAATTTTGAAAAAAAAAAATGGTTAAAAAAAACCCCCATGTTAACAGGACAGGGACATGAAACCAAGACCAGTGGTTTTGCATACCAGCACTCTAACAATCTAAACTACAGTATATATCTTTGCCCTTCAATGGTGGCCTTCCTCAATAGTCAACTAGTCTTTGCTAGGGTGGTGGTACCAGTTCAAGGATTGTTTTCGAAGGTTTGGAATTTTATTAATTTTTTTGTTTTTAATCTGAGGTTTTTTCAGTCAATATCATGGTCACACTCGCACAAAGGATAATTGCAATTAAAAATGGTTGTTGCTGTAAACATCTAACACTGCAAAGCTCACTCACAAACCTGAAAATTGAATCAGTTCTCTCGTAAAGTGAATTTCACGCTGACTTTAAAAAGCAAAGTCAAGCTACAACGGACAACTGCCAAGTAAGGAGTTCCTTTCTTTGCACTCTTCGGAATGAACATGCTGCAGTCTACTCTCTGACTTTAACAACATTTCTATCCTAGCCTAAAGAGAGAGGTCTTGCTCTTGGTTGGTCTGGTAATGTCTACATTTTTTACAGTATACAGTAGCCAACTGCTAAAATAATAACACCCAGTATGTGTCCTTCCTATCCGATGTGCCCAGCGCATTCCTGGTGGCTACTGGAATTGCCTTGCCTAATGGACACGTGCACCTGTAAAGCTACTGAGGAGGGAGAAGGGGGGAAGGGGGGGGGTGTTCGTCGTTCATTATCGTAATTGGATAAAAAAATCAAAGGCCCCCTTGTGCACCCAAATCCCCCTTGGCCTCTGCACTTCAAACAGCTGGGCCCCGAAGCCACTGGTACAGGAGCTCCCAAAGGGCCCTGGAGTGCTTCTAATTTGACCCCTGGGCGACCTCTTCCCCACCCCCCCCCCCAACAGAACAACAACCCCCACCCCATCCCCGTGTACACAAACTTCTCCGCCGCCAATTCGCGATCACACGCTGACTTTAGAGCCCCCCCTTCTGCAGAAGTCAACAACAGTTGCTCTTTTTTTTTTTTTCGTATTTTTTTTTTTTTAACGCCGGCTGTCTGCCGGGCCAAACGATTACCGCGGACTAGGCAGCTGCCTGATGTATCCTATCAATTTCTTTCCGTTTTATTTCTGTGCCCCTCTCCCCCCAACCCACTTCTCTTGTTAGAAAACACAGATGTGGTCCCCCCCCCCCACCTCCTGCAAAAAATCTCTTCCGCGAATACCCCTCAGCCTATTGGGGGGTCTCTTGGCCAATTTAGCCAAAGGACATAAATTTTTACAAATACTGGCAACGACAAATATTGGTGGCACAGGATAAAACAACAACCCAAGCAATATGGGGATTTTGGATATTGGCATTCCAAGAAGGATATTGGATGTGTTTTAGCAATTTCTTCTTTCGAGTGCTTTGCCAAAGGGGTAATGCAGTTCCTAAACATCTCCTGAAGGCAGACGGCATTTGTACTCTAAGGAGGATACTTTCTTTGCATTTCTGTGCTATTATGCAAACAGAAGACACTTCTCAAAATTTAGTGGGCCTGACGTTTCGATCCTAGCAGAACACTTTCTCAAAGGCAGAGTGACAAGGACAAAACAGATGCAATAAGGAAGGGGGAAGAGAGAGAGTGAATAGGACAAGGATGAGAAATGGCAGGGCAAGGATGAGGGACGGCATTTGAAGTTTTGAACTCAATTTCCAAGAAAGATAATGGGTATGTTTTCCCATTTCTTCTTAGAGTGTTCCTACAATGATGTACTGTAGTTCATAAACCTCTCAGACGGATGCCATTTGGACTCTAAGAAGGATCAAGGTCACTGTACTTTCTGTGCATTGTATTTATGTGCTACCACAAACAGACGTGAGTCATGAACCTTTAGAGAGACAGCATTCGAACTCATATTCCAAGAAGGATATTTCCTCCTTTTTAAATCTTTTTTTTTTTTTTGGGGGGGGTTAAATTAAAGGGTCTCTGCAATAGATATCACATAGATATCACAGTCAAGCTCATTTCCTGCCGTCATCTAAGGATCTGAATTGTACAAACATATTGGCTAGCTTCTTTGATTGTTCGCAACATTGCAAAACAGTTCTGTAGCATGGATTTAAGCGATACAATGTCTAACTATTGCAGATACCCTTTAATGTGCTTTTACAAACATGAATTTCACAAACCCCTTTGTGCAGATGGTGCTTGCACTGGGGTTTTCCAAGAACGCTTCTTTTCATTCCATTTTCCTCTAAGGGCAATTACACACGAAAATTGTACAACCCGTGACCCCCCCCCCACCCCCACAGACACACTACACTGTACAGAAGACCATCTAGTAAAAGGCAGCACGGCCGTAATTGCTTTTTTTTTTCTCTTCTCTTTCTTTTATGAGCTTTGGAACGCTCGCGGAATTGTTGTATTCGCAAAAGACGGAGGACCGACAACGGTCGTGCGCAGGAGCAGAGTAGAGCACACAGCTCTCGCAGATGGCCGGCGAGATCCAGAAGTGTGGTCGTTCAAAAAAGAAAAAATGCCATTACGCCCCGATGTAGAGAACTGTCTACCCACTCCCAGTCACAGACATCCGTGAGATGCACAGCGACAGCACCGATCCGCGGCGTGACGGTAATTGTTCTGATCCAGCGCCCACACCTTTCCAATGTAGGCGACGGAGTGAACAATATCCGTGACCGACACAAAAAGTGCTGCAAGCTGCTTGCCGACTCACGAGGTGTCCGCTTCGGACTAAATCGATCTCCGCCGTCAAAGTGACAAAGTGTGGATTTCACAAAGCCTTGGAGCGTGCCGCAACTCAACTGACAACTGATAACCGCTCGATAAGTTGTTTACTGCTGTTAGTGTTAGAGGCCCGAATGCTTTTTTTGTGCATCACTCATCGTCTTGCGAATTAGTCACTGGTCCCCGAAACAAAGTTGGCCAGTATACGTAAAAGTAGCCACAGGACTTGGTTAGAGTAACTATAAAGAAAGATTCCTGTACCTGACTTGTCATGGGTAAAGTACATGTGCATGTATGATGTAACCATTGATTCCCCATTGAGTTTTACCGCCCAGAAATCCGGTCCAAGTTGGGGGTTTAAAACTGATTGGGCCCAACCAAAAGTCTGAATAATTGTCCGATTCTAGCAGGGTCGTTATCCAAGGCAGAATAACAACTTGAATGAGACCCTGCTTGGATCGAAATGTCAGGCCATAAAAATCCTACAAGATCGGCCCATGGGTTTACATGTACACTGTACTACATGCATTTCATATTAGGTAATTCATAAATATTATACATTCACATCAGGCCCATGAGACAAGAGTTTACCGCGAAAACAACAAGGATTGTACCAGACACTGTACATGTACATCAATGTTTCCGTTTGTTCCCCAAATCATAAACTAGTGAGTGCGCTGGCCAGAGGTATACGTGTACAAGAAAAGGAGCTAAAGGCTAAAGCAGAGTAAAATTCAAAGCCATTACGAAGGTAACACTAGACATGTTTTCCAGTCATCGAGTGCCCTGCCATTTTGTTCTTGTTTTTTTATTCAGCGCCTGGCCTCGGGCAAATCATAGAGCATTGCAGCTCGATTTCCCCCGGCTTAAGTTTCTCCGGCAACCGGATTGGATCCGAAACATTATCCCACTCCTGACATGCCAGACCTGTAAACAAACCCTACTGGCCCAACAATTAATTCTCCATAAAAAAAAACCAAAAAAACACGCGAACAAACAAGCAGAGATTCTCTGAACGGTTTGCATTATAGACGGGCAAATTGCACAGCCATATGGCCACGGCTTGCGACATTGTCCAATGAGATTGCTTAGTTGGTCTGAGGTCTGCTTTTCATCCATCTTGGGGGGGGGAGGAGAAGGGTGGGGAGGTTGGTGTTTTGGAACCACGCCCAAGCTAAATCATCCGGTCAATTGGGGTGAACCATATTAGAATTATCAGATACCGGTAAGTAAAATCGGAATACAAAAAAACTGTTCATTGACTAAAATGAGGCTGACGTTTCAATCCTAGCAGGACCTTTCTCAAAGACACAGATTAGAAAATTAGAATCAGCTTTTAAAAAATTCCATCTTATCTAAGAACACATCAGAAAATGGGCTTGAATTAAAAAAATGCAAACAAAAACAAACAAACTGGTTCTCTGATAGTTGCACAGATTCAAGAAAGTGTAGGCCTACATGTACTTCTGACAGCAAGACCAAAACAAAACAGTCGGTAGTTAGCACCCCAACAAGGGGAAGTTTGTGAGCTACATGTATATGTACTATGAGGGAAATTTGTACGTACATCACGACGAAAAACAGTGATGCCATTCATTAATAACGAGCAAAAGTGTACACGATGAAAATTGAAAAAAAAAAAAAAGCCCACTGAAGTAAGACTGGGAAACCCTCCAGAAAACAACACATCTCATTATTGTACAGTAGTACAGCATATATAAACAGGTGTACATGTTTAATGATTACAATTGGACATAGATAAGAAACTAACAATTCTTGTCTGTACATATAATACCCATGCATGTACATGCACCGTACTCAGAGGAGGGCAATGATGCTAATGACGTACAGCGCGCGCGTGCTTAATAACGACAAGCGTGTGTTGACACTTATTTGGCGAAAATAAAATTGCTAGGATCGTGACAGCGTGCATGCACGTGAACACTGTACATGAATAAATTGGCGTGCCAGTATGGAAACGCTGTTCGACACAAAAATACAGAAGGAATAGAAAAGAATATTTGTTTGCAGATTACGTTCGTAAAAAAAACCAAACGGGTCTTTATTGGCCACAACCGTTCAAACGTTTCCCAGGGCTTTTGTGTAAGATGAGCTCCGTAGACACAGGGTCGGTGGCGTCGAACATGACGACATTGCGTACACTACATGTCGGTTCATTATAAATGCATGGGCTGGTTCGGGTTTGTTTGTCTTTCAGTCTGTTTGCTCATTCAAGACTATCACAGGATGTGTTCGGGCAGTTCAGTTTCCGTTTTGTTCAAACGTCGATTCCCGAGACTCTCCCCTGCCTATCTGTTTGTTCACATCAAAAAGGCTGTATTTGTTGGTTTGTCTTTCTGTCTGCCTGTCCATCTAGCAGTCTTGTCTGTGTGTTTACTTTTCCCACGACTGCATACAAGTTTGTTTGATTCATCGATTCCAAGACTCACCCCTGTCCGCCTGTCTGTCTGTCTGTTGGTTTGTGTTCCTATTTCACAAGACCGCTTGTTCAGCTGTCCATTGATTCCCAAGACTCACCTCTGTCAGTCTGCCTGTTGGTCTGTGTGTTCCTATTTCACAAGACTGCTTGTTTAGCTGTCGATTGATTCCCAAGACTCACCCCTCTCCGTCTGTCTGTTCACATTTCACAAGACTATCTGTTTACTCTTCTTTCTGTCTGTCTGTTTATCTATAAGTCTACATTTGTATCTGAAAGTTTCGCAATTCACAAGACCGCTTAGTCTAGCCATCCATCGATTTCCCCCTGTCCACCTGCCAGTCTGTCTGTTGGTCTGTGTGTTCCTATTTCACAAGACCGCTTGTTCAGCTGTCCATTGATTCCCAAGACTCACCCCTGTCAGTCTGTCTGTTGGTCTGTGTGTTCCTATTTCACAAGACTGCTTGTTTAGATGTCGATTGATTCCCAAGACTCACCCCTCTCCGTCTGTCTGTTCACATTTCACAAGACTATCTGTTTACTCTTCTTTCTGTCTGTCTGTTTATCTATCAGTCTACATTTGTATCTGAAAGTTTCGCAATTCACAAGACCGCTTAGTCTAGCCATCCATCGATTTCCCCCTGTCCACCTGCCAGTCTGTCTGTTGGTCTGTGTGTTCCTATTTCACAAGACCGCTTGTTTAGCTGTCCATCGATTTTCCGAGACTCACACCTGTCAGTCTGTCTGTTGGTCTGTGTGTTCCTATTTCACAAGACCGCTTGTTCAGCTGTCCATTGATTCCCAAGACTCACCCCTGTCAGTCTGTCTGTTGGTCCGTGTGTTCCTATTTCACAAGACCGCTTGTTCAGCTGTCCATTGATTCCCAAGACTCACCCCTGTCAGTCTGTCTGTTGGTCTGTGTGTTCCTATTTCACAAGACCGCTTGTTTAGCTGTCGATTGATTCCCAAGACTCACCCCTGTCAGTCTGTCTGTTGGTCTGTGTGTTCCTATTTCACAAGACTGCTTGTTTAGCTGTCGATTGATTCCCAAGACTCACCCCTCTCCGTCTGTCTGTTCACATTTCACAAGACTATCTGTTTACTCTTCTTTCTGTCTGTCTGTTTATCTATCAGTCTATCTGAAAGTTTCGCGATTCACAAGACCGCTTAGTCTAGCCATCCATCGATTTCCCCCTGTCCACCTGCCAGTCTGTCTGTTGGTCTGTGTGTTCCTATTTCACAAGACCGCTTGTTTAGCTGTCCATCGATTTCCTGAGACTCACCCCTGCCAGTCTGTCTGTTGGTCTGTGTGTTCCTATTTCACAAGACCGCTTGTTCAGCTGTCCATCGCTTCTCAAGACTCACCCCTGTCAGTCTGTCTGTTGGTCTGTGTGTTCCTATTTCACAAGATCGCTTGTTCAGCTGTCCATTGATTCCCAAGACTCACCCCTCTCTGTCTGTCTGTTCACATTTCACAAGGCTATCTGTCTGTTTATCTATCAGTCTATCTGAAAGTTTCGCAATTCACAAGACCACTTAGTCTAGCCATCCATCGATTTCCCCTGTCCACCTGCCAGTCTGTCTGTTAGTCTCTGTTCCTATTTCACAAGACTGCTTGTTTAGCTGTCTATCAATTCGTCCACCTGTCAGTCTGTCTGTTGGTCTGTGTGTTCCTATTTCACAAGACCGCTTGTTTAGCTGTCCATCGATTTCCTGAGACTCACCCCTGTCAGTCTGTCTGTTGGTCTGTGTGTTCCTATTTCACAAGACCGCTTGTTCAGCTGTCCATCGCTTCTCAAGACTCACACCTGCCAGTCTGTCTGTTGGTCTGTGTGTTCCTATTTCACAAGACCGCTTGTTCAGCTGTCCATCGCTTCTCAAGACTCACACCTGCCAGTCTGTCTGTTGGTCTGTGTGTTCCTATTTCACAAGACCGCTTAGTTTAGCTGTCCATCGATTTCCTGAGACTCACCCCTGTCTAGCTTCTGCATGATGTGCTTGGGCAGTTCCCGGGAGACGCAGACGTTGGGCGGGTAGACGTACACGGCATGCTCCGACTTGCCCTGCATCTCCCTCTCCTCCACCACCTCCTTGCACAGAGTCAGGATGTTGCGGCGGAAGTCAATCACCTCCGGATCCTTCATGGAGTCAAACTCCGTGATGGGCATGCCAATGGCCGTACCTGCCGGGAAAAAAAAAGAATAAAAAAAAAAACACCACCAAAAAATATGAAGTAAGGGGCCACTCCAAATTTTCAAAGTTTTTAAATTTCAACTTTTTTCCCACATTTTGGGAAGGTCACTTTACCTTTGAGAAAGGTCCTGCTGGTATCAACATGTCAGACCAAAACAAATAGATAACGCCATGCAGATTTTGTAAGGATGCGTAAAATAAAAGCAGGCATTTGTGATGTTGTCTATTGTTTATTGACGTGATGTTGTCTATTGATGTTTTTATGATTGGAAATTTTTCCGCAATTTGGCCTTTGACCACGACAGTAAAAAAAAATCAATCAATTTCAAATCAAATCAATCACGTAATATGGAAAAAATGTTCCTCTTACTCACTGAAATGACCAAACTTTAAGAGTTAAAAATTAGAAGGCCCTAATGTTTCAATCATAGCAGGACCTTTGTTTAGGTCATGCCTTTGAGAAAGTTCCTTCTAAAATTGAAAAGTCAGACCTGCCAAATTTTTGAAAAAAAAAACAGGTATCCAATTTCATTTCATAGGCCTACTGATTGAAAAAAAAAGTATAACATTTCTCTTTAGGAGGTGCCTAGCAGTGAGTCTGGTTTGGGAAAAATACCTCTCACTGATCAATTCCCTGGAGGAGCGCTTCCCTGCAAATTAAACTGTGGGGCCGTCTATTCTTACATTAGATAGAAACATCCCTAACTGTTTATGAAAGAGAGTGGAGTACTGTATTTCACAAAAGCCTTACAATGCATTGTAATTCAATGCACGATTGCTAACCCACAGTACAAGTTGTAACACAGTGGGGCCTCATCATGGTTTCTGTACAATGCTCATCGCCTTGCGATTGAAATTGCACACTGGTCTGAGGTATATAGCTGCCAACCTATCTTAAAGGAAATTAGGAATACTTCTGCTAAAAAAGAGGAATAACAGAGCAAACTATGTACATAGGAATACATTGTGTATTTCCAAGCAAAAAAATCGGAATCTGTTGTCAAGAGCTTGTACATGTATGTAAAAGGTTATAAACTTTCACCAAAAACAAGAGAGAAAAAATTGAAAAATTGGCAAAAGAAAACTTTGACTGGACCGGGACTTGAACCGGAGACCTCTGGACTAACGTACCAGTGCTCTCACCATCTGAGCTATCCAGCCCTAAGATGGTGGCCTCTCAAATAGTCAACTAGTCTTTGCCGGGGTGGGGGCGACAAAAACACGTGAGGAATGATTCCTCCCCCCAAAAAATTATAGGAATGGTTGGCAGCTATGTATTGTATACATGTATATAAAGTTGGAGACGTACCGATCTCGTAGTTGAGCATCTTCTCCTCGCGATTGCCGGCCGGCTCCACCACCTTCAGCCAGGGCTGGAAGAGGCGGAGGTCGCAGAGCCGCCGGGCCTCGTCGTAGAACTCCTCCTGCTCGGCGTCCTGCGTGATGGCAACGAAGATGTAGGAGGCGGACTCGCCCAGGTAGGCGGCCAGCGGCAGCTTCTTGGCCTCCTTCCACAGCAGCGCCTTGACGTGCTCAAGCGTGGCCTCGCGCTGGCACTCCAGCGGCACGATCAGGCCGGTGGGCAGCAGGCACTCCACGCTGATCTTGGGCGGCATGAAGTGGGCGCCCCACAGCTCGCCCGACGACGGCGGCATGGCGGCGGCGGCGGCGGAGGATGATGGGCCGGACCCTCGGTGGCGGCGAGGCCGTTTGCGGGACTCTCAGCGAGGAAAGAGAAGGAGCGCTGGGAGAGAGGAGCTCCCGCTTTTTGTTTCCCACAAAAAAGAATATCCCCAAAATGTAGAGGGCCTGATGTTCCGATTCCTAGCAGAATGTTTCAATTCTTTGCAGGATGCTTTGATTCCTAGCAGGACATTTTTTCGATTCCTAGCAGAAGGTTTTTCGATTCCTAGCAGAATGGTTCGCTTCCGAGAAGGATTTTTTTTTTATTCTTAGAAGGACGTTTCGATTCCTTGCAGGATGTATCGATTCCTAGCAGAATGTTCCATCTCCCAGTCGGATGTTCCGATTCCTCGCAGGGCGTACAAGTAGACGGACTCTGACCAGCAATTGGTTGAACATCAAGAGGGGGATCTTTGGTGTTTTTTTTGGGGGGGGGAGGGATGGGGAGCTTCTTTGGCCCAAGATGGGAGTGGAGGAAACCAGGGCAGTTACCTCATCTCCCCCTCTGCCTCCCCAGCCTGCGCAAAGAAAAACCACTACCAATCCCGGGCGGGCTAAGATCTTACGAAGGGCGCTGCTCCTCTCCGATCAAACCAGTCAGGCTTGTGCTCTCCCGGCGCAGTGGCTCAGGCATCCAGACAGCATTTCTCAAGCTCGCTTCAATTTTTTCACCCCCTCTCCTTTCTGGCCGAAACCATCAAGACGGCTGGGTGTATATTTGCCCAGTCCGACTGCCCCTTGTCAGTCTCTCAGAGAAGGAGGGTTGAGGGTGGGGGTGGTGGGGGAGTGTTTGGTGGCAGATCTGTCAAGACTATCTGGGTAGGAAACAGTCGAATCGGATAGAACACGAGCGGAGCACCTCCCACGTCCAGGCGCCCGACGCAGACATGTCAAAGTCCGGTCAAATTTGGAATCCTCATTCCAGGATCGCAGTGCCGGATGGCAATACCATCTGTCAATCTCTCTCTCTCTATCTGTCTCTCTCCCTTCTGTTTTTTCCCCGTTGCTGAATCGTCCTTCAGGATCGGCCTACTCTGCCGCGTCTGATTGCTCCGGTGGAGTCTGGCGAGCCCATTGGTCACGGTCGGCGCTCGCCCATTCCCATATTTACACGCCGATTTAACTGGGAACTCCCGGACGGACGCCGTCTACCCTCGCAATCCCGACCTATTCATCTCCGTAATGAAGCCTCTTGATAGCCCTGCCAGGAAAAAAAAAAAATACACGGAGAGGTCAAAATGGTTTTCTTTGTTTTTCGGTTGGAGAGGAAGGGATTTCAATTTTCATGTACGGTGTAATTGCCCATTATAGGCATCCTTGAGTGAAAGGAGAAGCTGTGGACTTGTACCACTGCAAAAACATCTCTTGACATGCATACAATGTCTGAGCATGGCATTGCATCTCACTAATTTGACAACCAGACGAGAGTGCAGACTTCATGGCCGTCAATAGGGTACTTCTCCCCACTTTGGGGGGGGGGGGATTCATATCATTTGTCCCCTGCCCATTTGGGGATCAGGAGTACAGTATGTAAGACAAAAAAAAACAGATAGGGAAAAATAACAATAGTAGGCACCTACATGTATGAACTGTATTGAACATATTGACACATGTATACTGATATCTTACTTGTGAAGACCCTTTGAAGTACACACATACATGTACTTCATTTGTACATGTACATAATACACCATAAATATGCACCAAATGGCACAAATAAATGCAAAACACTCCCTAACGTGTGACTCTCGCTCCAACGCTGCAATCACTAGACTACATGTTGGCCCATGGTCTAGCGGTTATTTTTTCACCCTGAAAACCACCACAAACAAGTCCAGCACAGCACAAGCACATTTAACAATTATCGCAGCTGGCAGTGGCAATGAAGGGAAGCTTCTTTTAAACACACTGTAGGGTCAGCCAATCAAGACTCAGAGATCCTGCAATTCTTGAAAAATTTCAAACCTTGCCAAACACCGGGCGTCATTCGGCAAGGATTTCTATAAAAATGTGCATACATGTGACATTTCAAATGCCGACCTTTGGCATACAATACAGCGACTGCTGAATTTTTTTAGTATCCAAATTCATGTAGGAATCTATTATCTGGCCAACTTGTGACATTTTGCTGTCCCGACTTATAAATTATTTTAATACCATTCAGCTTTCCTGTAATATTACAACAAGGTCATAAACCACTCTGTATGTGATATATGAATAGGCCTATTGTTTAATCAACAGGACATTTCATTAGGTTGTTAGAATAGACGTGTAGGAAAGCGGAATGGGTTCATATAAAAGTGGGGACACCAAAATGTCATAGGTTGAACCCCTGATTTATGGAATTACCTATACGTGTGCATATGGTCGAATGCAGTGTGCATGTGCCTATAGTCTACAGCCCTTTCTGAAAATTACCGGAGTTGAAATACCGGTATCTGCATGTCTATGCAGTGATTTCAACATCAGTCTTGTGCAGTGTGTAACCATGTTGGATTGATCTAGAGTTTTTAGTGAATAATAATTATAAAAAAAAAAATTAAAAAAAATGGCACATGGATGAACATGTATATTACGGTTGATGTAATATTATCAATTTTGCAAGCTTTAATTTCATTACTTTATTTTGGTCATTTTGTTGAAAAATTGGTTTGCACCATGCTTCGTGCCTGTTTACGTCATCAACTTACCGGTAGTTAAAGTACAATTGATAGTTTTTATACAAACTTTCTACAAGCATAAAACTCATTCAGAGCCCAGGTCTAGTATGTATGCAAGTATTTAGTGAACAGTTCTTTTAAAATCTTGTGTTAAATATTCATGTATATGTGCCAGTTCACACACATGTACACTGTAACCACTACACACTACAGAGCATAGTATAAAGCTTTGAAAAATAGCAAAGAAAACTTAGACTGGACCGGAACTTGAACCCGAGACCTGAGGTTTTACCTACCAGCACTCTTACCATCAGGGTCCAATTTCAGGAAATCCGTTACGGCATAATTCTGTGCTCACGGGTAGCGTTTAGTGTATCTATTTCATGGAATCTGTTAGCAAAACTTTCTACACTTGGAATACGCAAACCATAAGCAAAGAATATCTGCTATGGTAAGCAAAGATTTTTTGCTATCGGTAACGGATTCCATGGAATTATACCCTTAGCTATCCACCCTTTAGATGGTGGCCTATGGCCTTCCTAGATAGTCAACTAGTCTTGGCAGGGGTGGGAGTGGCAGTCACAATCATCCAACCATGATAAACTGCCATCTCTAAGAATCACACACCCGCTTTCATCCAGATGTAAACAACCAATCGTTGTAAACCTGGCTACGACATCTCGGGAATCACACAAAGTGGATGCAGCTTTTTCAATATTTAAAGCAAACAAATCGAAAAAAACTGACACTTACTTTTTAATCCCCAAGCTGCCGTTGCCATGTTTACATTTACAATTAATTATTTGCATCTTTAATGAAAGTGGGGCATGATCCCTGAAGATGTGCAGCAGTTAATGGTTAAATAACTCCCCTACTCCAGCAAAGACTAGTTGACTATTTGGGATGGCCACAGATACGTGTACCTGTACTGTAGCTCAGATGGTTAGAGCACAAGTATTCAGATGGTTAGAGCACTAGCACTAGTATGTAAAACCAGAGGTCTCGGGTTCCAGTCCAGTCAAAGTTTTGCTTAGAGGTGGACCGAGTGGACTCCACACTTGACCAATTTTTTTTTTAGGAAAGTGATTTAAATCAATGTGATTGAAATCAACCAACCCTACATAATTATATCATGTAAATCATGTACCAGTATATATGTTGGCTCTAGTATTAGTAATAATTCACTTCTACTTCTAGTTCTAGCCAGCTTATCATGACTCAGTATAAAAAAAGGGAAACACAAAATCCTGCCTACCTACGCTATTTTCAGATGCCATGTTAATAATACTAATTATGAAATACATGTACTAGTAATATTACTTTTAATAGAAAGTACAACTAATCTTTTTTGAGGGGGCATTACAATTAAAATATATCAAAATTCCCCCTAAAAAAAAAATTACAAATTTAAAAGACCTACGGTTTGGTTTGGTTTGGTTTAACAGAAGAAAAAAAGTTAAGGCTGTTTGGGAAGGCTTAAAGGGATTAATGAGAATACTTTCTTGATGGGCTTGGTACAATGGTAGATTCAGAAACACTAATGCAGTGACAAAAACTGACATATCTGACAAGTGAAGCAGTTCCCAGTCAAAGTAGTCCGAGTAACTTGGACCCTTACACTGTTACAGAACTTTACAATCACCCTTTAAAATAAAAAAATTAAGGGTAAAATCTGGGGATTTCGGTCAGGGGTAGTCATGTAGTTAAAAAATCGTTAACAGCTCGTGTTACCCTGCTTAAGGACTTGGACCCCATCACCTCCAAACATGTTTAAAAAGGGCCCAAGTTACTCGGACTACAGTCAAAGAAATCTAAATCAATAACAAATCTTGCACTAAACTAGCTGCTTTTATACGTTCACGTTGGAAAAACAAATTAAACAATTGTCATTCATACATATTTTTCTACTAGTAACAGTTAATACACAGAAGGCAATTATTATTCATAGCCCATAATTTATTCCAAAACAAAAAATAGCCCGGTAGAGTAAAACGTGAGACGACGAAATACTCGTGTCAAAACTTTTTTTTGGGGGGGGTGTACGCCGATAATTAACAGGCCCGAAAAATATGAAAAAATTATCAATTTCTAGGCCGAATTCGGTGGCAACAAGGCACTTGTCACAAAGAGAAAGGCATGCTTCGTGTGAATAGAGAGTGGAATACTTACAGAGGTCGTTTTTCCAGTGAGAAAGTCCAACCTCAAAAGATGTTGTTTTTCCAGAGTTGAGGGAGGACAGCGTGTGACCGGGCGACCGCACTCTCTGCATAGGTCGAGGTAATGATGTTGTTTACCAGACCACAATGCACAGCGGCATCGCTGCCGTACTCAAATGCACGTGCAAAATGACGAGTCTTCCCTCCCGTCGTCCCGCGTACAGTTGACGACAGAATGTTTGCGGACTAGACTAGAGAGGGCGCTAAAGGGCATCTGGATTCTGGCGTTTAGGGTGCAGAACACTAAATCAAGCTCCCATTGAACACTGTACAAAAACACTCACTTTCAAAGCCAATTATCCCACACCCACAAGTCTCTCAGTTCTTGTAGCTTGTCTGAAAATTGTAGTTTTGACCTTTGAAATTTTAGTGCCCTTAGCCGATTAGAATTTTTTGCTAATTCCCCCCA
Organism: Luidia sarsii; assembly: GCA_949987565.1. NCBI lineage: Eukaryota > Metazoa > Echinodermata > Asteroidea > Paxillosida > Luidiidae > Luidia > Luidia sarsii. Next base: position 14,268,461 of record OX465115.1, read on the forward strand.
GAAAATGCAAAAAGTATCCCAGTTCTTGTACTTTTGTTTTAGCTATATAAACCTACTGAAAAATGTAGTTTGGACCATCATCCCTCAGATTCTTTTCAAGTTTCTTACTATTATTTTTGTTATCTTAATTATTATTCATCTGGCAAAGGCAAACAAACAAGACAGCTAGATGAGAATGGTCGTACATATCATAAAAATTAAAGATGAGAGATAAATTGTTAAATAAATACCAATCAAGGAAGGTAATCAGCTTGGCAGAGTCATCTTGGATTGAATTACATGCAGTCCGTTGAACCTTTTGACTGTAATACTATTACTAATACCATTATCATTAAGATTGATTATGTAACTCATTATACTAGTGAGCTCTATAAATAAACTAGAGCTTATTATAGAGCTCTATTATATGACTCTATGTGTATACTTTAGTCTAATGTAATCCGGGTAAACATTGTTTCACTATATCATTCTATATTCCAATTATATTTTTATATTGAAAATTACATTTTCCCCTCCTCACGATACATACAAAAATAATGATACCGATTTTCGCTAGCGATTGTATTTTATCATTCGCTGTCTCCTCTGGGCCACCGTAGCAGCCAAAAAAAAAAAAAACTGCCGTGAAAATAGCCAATTCGGCCAGCCGAAGTAAAAAAAAAAAAAAAAAAAAAAAAAACCCACACAAACAAACAAACAAATCGGAAGCAACTTGAGCCTGGCATGTACATGTAAACATGTCGAACTAGGGACTGGGAGTTGGCCGACATTCGCTACAACTCCTCTGCATCTGTCGGGCACAGCGCTCAGAGACCATGTCGTCTGTTGGTGAGTCCCACTCGTCGGCTAATTTGAAGCCAGGTAGACCGGTATTTTAGGCACTAAAACTTTGTTCCACAAAATAGGGACCGGTCCTCAAACTTTGAAAGTGCGCTGCATACACGTAGGCGTTCGTACGTGTACAGGATTGTACGTGTACATAATGTACAGTATATCAGTTATCACTATGTACTTTGTTCGAAAATCCTTATACTTATATTATTATAGTTATACATGTTTGTGTTCTTTTGAAAGTCTTTATTTCACGATTTTGTTCACTGCAGTTTCGTTTACAATTAAAACACCAATGTTTTTGTGCCCTCAAATAATTTAACTTAAGAATGAATCAATGAAAAAGGCTTGAGGCAATAGACTAGCTACAGAATAGAATTTAATCAAGAATTCACTGATTACTTGAATCTTGATTGTGATTGAATTGAGAACGCTGTAGGTCATCATCGACATTTCCTGAAGTCTCCTGGAGACGAACAGAGTATACTGTTCAAAACGTCAAGTTCTTTTCAGAACCACACACCCTCACAAAAGAGAGATTTGTACATGGTGTCACCGCAAACCTATTACTCCCACCTAAGGAAAGATATAAAAAGATAAAAAATAAAAATAGCACAATTAATGTGGCATAATCCCCCCCCCCCCCCCCCATCCTCCCTTCCTCTTTACAGTTCTGGCAGAAGAGGACGTCTGATTAACGGCCGGCACGATGCACAAGCTGTTCGCCCGCATCCTGTCCCAGAGAGATCTGTCGCACGCCGGGGACCTCTTCTCCGTCTCCGATGCCGACATCGTGGAGGACCTCTCGGAGGCGCTGGACCTCATCCGGATGATCGCCTCCTCGTCCGACTACCTGACCAACCATAACGACCAGGCGGTGGTGGAGATTTGCATCACCAGGGTGACGACGGCCATCAGGTGAGGGCCCCGGAGTGGTGGTCGATTCAAAAAAATTGAAAACAAGACATTCAAAACCATTTCAAATCATTCAAAACCATTTCAAATCATTCAAAACCATTTCAAATCATTCAAAACAATTTCAAATCATTCAAAACCTCCTGAAATCATTCAAAACCTTCTGAAATCATTCAAAACCTTCTGAGATCATAAACCATCGGAAACCAACCTTAACAACCAAATCCTTTCTAAATTATCAAAAAAGCACCCAAAATCATCAAGAACTATCAAAAACCATCACAAGCCACCCCAAATCTGTCAAAAGCCAACCAAACCCATTCAATACTTTCAAAAACATCCGAAATCATTTAAAACTATAAAAAAACACACCTAAACCCACCCAAAACCATCCACAACTATCAGAAACCATCCAAAACTCAAATTTTCTAAAACCATCCAAAACTAACCCAAACCAATCAAACCCATTCACAAGCAATCGACCAAAACATCCCAAGCCATCCAGATTCCAATCATTGCAGTTTACCTGTTCTCCTCAGTTAACAATTTTTTTCTGTCAGTGTAATTGTTTGGCAGACAGTACAAATCTGGTGAATGTCAAAGAAAAATTGCCGGTGAAAAAAAAAGAGAAAAGAATTGAAAGGCCTAGCCTGATTGCTTGCTGATCCGTGCCATCCCAGTGTCAACAGGAGTTGAGATCAGGTTTTTTTTCTTTCAGCCCAGTATTCCATGATATGCTTTGTCAGATTTTGAGAGAATCCTGATGTGATCTCTGATTTGTTTGCCTCTCTCTTCTCCCCTGTCCTCTATCCCCTTCTTCCCCTCTTCCCTTCTTCATAGGGATACTGGGACGATAGAGCAGCACGCCCCGGCCCTTGTGACCCTCTGGCGATCATGCCTGCACTACAACCTGAAGCCCCTGAACCGGGATGAGGACCCGCCCCATGCCAAGATTGCCTCCGACATCATGAGCTGCCTCTTTATGGTGTGTGATTGCATGCCTGCCCGCCTGCCTGCCTGCACTGCCTGCCTGCCTGCCTGCCTGCACTGCCTGCCTGTCTGCCTGCCTGCCTGCCTGTTTGCCTGTCTACCTGTCTACCTGCCTGCCTGCCTGCCTGCCTGCCTGCCTGCCTGCCTCCCTCCCTCCAGCCCTCCCTCCCTACCTCCCTGCTTCCCTCCCTACCTCCCTGTCTCCCTCCATCCCTTCCTCCCTGCCTCCCTCCATCCCTCCATCCATATCTGCCTGCCTCCCTCCATCCCTATCTCCCTGCCTCCCTCCCCTCCTGTCTTCAACAATCCTTTTGGAATTACATAGATACATCCTTACCAAATCAACCCAAATTCAACAGTTGGAGTCTGTCAGGTCTAGCATGGTTGTCAACGTCAGGCCGGTAGAAATTTTTCATTTTCAGTGCCAATTATATCAAAATCTGTGAGCAGGCTTTGGATGTATGTTGGATACAGTATGCTTTCTGGTGCAAGACCACAGGGGAGGGGGGTTTAGGGTTAAACAATTTGAGAAAAGAAAATGACACAGACTGGGACCTGACTTCACTTCTGGCTTCACATACAGAGCTCTAACTCCCGAGCTATCCGTGAATTTGCTTTTTTTTCTTCTTTGCCTTTGAGAAAGGTCCTGCTAGGATCGAAACGTCAGGCCCTCTAACTTTTTGAGATGTTATGTATTGCAGGTCATTTTTAGTCAGTGAGCAGTTAGCAACAGTTTTTGTATTAACTTCATAAATAAGACTTAATGCTTTGAATGGTGGGTGAATCAATATAGGAAGGTTTGCAGTGACACCATGTATAAGGTCTCTTAAAGAAGAGGTGTGTTTCTGAAAAGAACCTGAGTGGTAACTCGACGTTTCGACCAGTATGCTCTGGCCGTCATCAGGAGAATCTGATTAACTTCATGTTTTTTTTCTTCTTCCGATATTTGAGCAGCAGAACTACAGCAAGTACTCGGTCATGAAGACGGTCCTCCCCGTGGCCGTCCAGTTTCTGAAGCAGGAGAACAGGGAGATCTGCCGCAACATGTCCAGCTACCTGGCCCTGGCCGCCATTGACAACGCCAGCCTCCTGGCACTGCACTGTGACGACATCATCGACAGCATCGTCCGCGGTGAGCCCCTGACCTCTGACCTTGCTCAACCTACCCCCCCCCCACAGACCATCGGGTCAAGCTGTTTTTTTAATTTTAAGTCAAACAAACAGACAAAGAAAACTGACGGGGAACTTTTGAACAATTTGAAAAATTGGCAAAAAAAAAAAATTGACTGGACCGGAACGTGAACCCGAGACCTCTGGTTAAGTCCTGGTCCAATCAAAGTTTTCTTTGCCAATTTTTAATTTTTTTCCAAATTTTTTTAGCCTGGAAATTTGCATTTGGCAATTTTTGGGGGATCTCACCAATAGTGCCAGGGATATCTTGCGCAGTTGTATCAAACCACTAGCGGTGAACACGCAAGAAAGGCTAAAAGGGTGTCCCAGAATAACTCCAATTCTTCACACACGTTGTATTAAAAAAAAAAAAACGAAATATTTGGTCGCTTCCTTGCTCCCCAAGGCAACCGGTCCCTGGCCCGCATCCTGCCCCAGGTCTACCTGGAGAAGCCCGGCCCCGTGGACTCCAACGTCGATGAGCTCCTGTACATCTTGCCGAGATGCGACGACACCGAGAAGGCCCATCTACTCCAGCTGGTCAGCCTAGTGGCCAAGCAGAACCCCAAGGTACTTGGGGAACTTAAAAAAGAACCCCAAAAACCCCAAAATCCACAACACACCTCCGGCCAAAGTCTAGAGATTGCACAAGGCGGCTGGCCATTATTTGATCGTTGATGTGCCGGCTTGATGCTATGTGGATCATACGATGGGTCACAGCCATTTCACACCGGTCCACTTGGAAAACAAAAATCTGACTGGGAACTTTTTTGAAAATTTGGTCAAGACTGGGACTTGCACCCAAGACCTCTGGTTTTGCATAACTTTAAGGGTGGCACTTAAAGACTACCATGGGTGTGTGTACTGGGCTTAGTATCACTTGGTCCTCGAAATGATACTCTCTGCCGCAAAATATGTAAAGATAGGCATTAAGCTGTTGAGAAACTAACAATTTGAGGATCGCACATTTTGGTAATTTTAGTCAGTAAGCCAAAAAAAAAAATCATGTATTATAAATAAAATCATGTATTATAAAAAATTTCAGTAAAAATTCACAAAACCACAGGACAATTTACGATGAATAACACGGGTATTGTTGGACGATCACACATCATTCCCATCGTGTCTCAGTTTGTTTGTCGACGCTTGAGTTTCTCCTCCTGTCTCTCCTCTCTTTCCCCCCGAGCAGCTCCTGCTTGATCACGTCCCCTTGCTGGTCAACTGCCTGTCCATTCCCAACTCGTCTCAGACCGTCCTGGCCGCGCTGGTGGACGTGGTCTCGCTGGACGCCGGCCCCTTCGCCGGCTGCCTGCCCGACCTGGAGGAAGCCATCGGCCGCCAGCCCTCGCTCCTCGGCATGGCAGTCAAGATCTTTGGGGCCGTGGGCAGGCTCAATCAGGTAAAGGGAGAGGGATAGGGAGTGAGGGAGAGAGTGAGGGAGAGAGTGAGGGAGAGAGAGAGGGGGAGAGACAGAGAAGGAGAGAGGGGGAAGAGAGGGAGAGGGAGAGAGATGGGAAGAGAGGGAGAGGGAGGGGGAGAGAAAGAGAAAGAGAGGGTGAAAGAGAGAAAGAAAGAGAGAGAGAGAGAGAGAGGGAGAGAGGGGGAAGGGAGAGGGATTCAGAGAGAGAGGGAGAGGTGAGGGAGAGAGATGGAGAAGGAGAGAGAGGGAGAGTTCACAGTCATAGGTTTTAGCAGAGTTAACTTCCTTCATCTAGCATAGTATTCCAATTGTTTCTTGTTAGAAAGGCCCAGGGAAACCACAACAAGTCTTGACAGCGTCGCTGTCTCCATTTCTTTCCCGTCATCTTCCCCAGGTGGACGGCAAGGAGTGCATGGCCTTCCTTGTGGAGCAGCTGGGCGCCATCGACCAGACCTCGCTGCCCGCCGTCCTGATTGAGATCAAGAGCATCGCTGACCAGCAGGCGGGCCTCCTGGCCGGCCACATCGCCCAGATCTCCCTGCATAGCGAGAGCCCCTCCATGGCCGCCCGCATGATTGTCCAGCAGCTGCAGCAGGACATGCGATGCAGGTCAGTCAGCCAGTCAGTCAGTCAGCCAGTCGGTCAGTCAGTCAGTCAGTGCATCAGTCAGTCAGTCAGTGCATCAGTCAGTCAGTCAGTCAGTGCATCAGTCAGTCAGTCAGTTAGTCAGTCAGTGGGCAAGTAAGTCGGTCAGTCAGTCGGTCTGTCAGTTAGTCAGTGCATCAGTCAGTGCATCAGTCAGTGCATCAGTCAGTGCATCAGTCAGTGCGTCAGTTAGTCGGCAAGTTAGTCGGTCAGTCAGTCGGTCAGTCAGTGCATCAGTCAATCATTCAGTCAGTCACCAAGTTAGTTTGTCAGTCAGTTGGTCTGTCAGTTGGTCTGTCAGTTGGTCAGCCAGTTAGTCGGTCAGTCAGTTAGTCGGTCAGCCAGTCAGTAGGATAATCGAACAGTCAGTCGATCTGCAAGTTTGTTGATCAGTCAGTTTGTTATATTATCTATAGTTGAGTATAAACTTGGTCTTTCTTGTGTTTGCTTTAAAAAAAAAAAAAGATTCAGTAAAGTTGAGCCGTTGAGTGACAAGGCTTCGGAGGTGGAGAGGTTGTCCAAGTCATTGTCGCCGTCCTCATCGTCCTCGACGGCCGCGGTGGCGGCGGTCACAACCCGCAGGCCCGGCAAGAGCATGAGCACGTCGGAGGTGCACCGGAGCGGCGCGGAGCCGGAGAGGCGCCCCCACTACCGCAAGGGCAAGGCCTCCAACCGGGGCTCGGTGGACCACCTCCTGACCAGCGTCCAGAAGCTGACGGCCCCGCCGGCCGGCCCGCTGGACAAGCCGGCCTCGCTCCGGGACCTGGGCAGCCTGCGGCCGATCAAGGCCCGCTCGCAGAGCCACTCGGATGCCGGCAGCGGCGGCCTGACGGAGAGCCGGACTAGTCTGCCCTTGTCGTCGTCGACGGCGGCGGGAATGGTGGTGGTGGTGGGCGCCAAGGCCAAGACCAAGGGGGCCGCCGGCCTGCCCTCCTCCTCCTCCTCCGCCTCCTCCCTGCACAGGTCGGACGTCCAACGTCGGATCGGCGGCAAAGAGGCCAGCGGGAGAGCCGGCCTCGGCGGACCGGAGGAGACCACCAGACCCGGCAGCGCCGCTCTCAGCGCACGGCTGGCCTCCTCCGGCAGTCAAAACGGTGCCGGCATCGGCAGCCCGGAAGGCCGTCAACCGAGACTGGAAGCCTCCGCTTCTCTCCAACAGCAGCAGGACGGCGGTAGCAGCAGCGGGGCCGCTGCCATCCAATCGGGAGCCAAGGCGGCGGAAGGGCCCAGGGCCGGCGGCGAGGCGACAGCGCCGCCACGGGGTCCCGGCTCGCCGCTGGAGGGCCAGAAGGCCTCCTCCTCGCTGCGGTCGGTCGGGGGCAGCCGGGACAGCAGCCTCCAGCAGTACCTCTCCAAGAGGCAGAAGGAGATCATCAGCTACATGGAGTCCATCAAGAAGAGGATCCCCGTGCCCGACGAGTGCACGGTGCGAGGTCAGAGCAGAACACTTCCTCTCTCCCCTCCCCCCTCTCACGGCCAGCAAGTGATAACAAAATGTTGCAAACTGCTAACTGACTTACTGACTTACTGCTTACTACTTAGTGACATACTGCCTTCTACTTACTGACTAAATGTTTACTGACTTAAGTGATTTACTGCTTACTTCTTTCTGCTTACTGACTAAATGTTTACTTACTCACTGACTAACTGACTTACTACTTACTGCTTACTTCTTACTGGCTTCCTGCTTACTGATATACTGAATTCCTGCTTACTGATTTTACTGAATTCCTGCTTACTGATATACTGAATTCCTGCTTACTGATATACTGAATTCCTGCTTACTGATATACTGAATTCCTGCTTACTGACTCACTGACTTCCTGCTTACTGATATACTGAATTCCTGCTTACTGATATATTGCTTACTGATTTACTGACTTGCTGCTTACTGACCTATTGACTTATTCCCTTACTGACTTACAAAGTGGTTAAGTTGTTATTAGCAGGAGAATCTGTGCTTCGCTACAGATCTGCTTGGTTTTAGTAACTTGTCATTTTAAATGAAAAACTCCTGTTACTGTTGTGCAGACAACTCCGGGCGGAACCCTGTCGGTCAGCTGGATTTCTACTGCCAGCGGAAAGGCCGGCATTGCCTGTACAACAACTCACCGTTTGCCGTGGAGACGAAAGAGATCCAGCCCTGGATCCACTTGAAGTTCCTCCAGCTCCAGGTACGGCCCCCACGGCCTCCCTCCTCTTTGCACAACTGATAGAGGGCGCTATTGCAGTCGACATTTCACCTGGGGTGTAAAGCGCTGATATCAAAAGATCGGTTAAGGCGTCTGCACTAGAAAGCGGAAGTCATGGGTTCGAATCCCACTCAAGCTGCCTGAAATTCATCGAGCAAAGCACAGCGTCTCCTAGACGCAAACATCATGTTATATCGATGGGGTCAAAAGGGTGTGGAGACGGATATCGGATGAGGGGAAAGTTAAGTTGGACCATAAGAGTAAGTAATGGTGAGGTATTGAGAATTTCCCAGCAAAGACTAGTTGACTATTAGGGAAGGCTCCCAGACTGTAAGGGGAGGCCACCATCTAAGGGCTGGATAGCTCAGATGGTAAGAGCACTGGCACGTTAATCCAGAGGCCTTGGGTTCAAGTCCCGATCCAGTCAAAGTTTTCTTTTTCCAAATTTTTCAATTCAGCATTTGATTTCGGGGCTTTTTCCTCATGACCCGGGCGATGGATTGAGCCGAAAAACGTGCGCAGGTTGCGTTGTTTCACGTATCCGTTGAGCCCGGCAAAGTATGGGAGCGATTCTTGGACCCCTTCGCCCAAATGTTCCTCTCTGTCTCCCGCAGGCCACCTCGCCCAGCGCCGTCTCCCTGGACGACAGGGCCGTGCAGAGTCTGCGCAAGAACTGGGAACGCCAGAGGCCGGCCGGCGGAACCTTCCTGAAGCTCATCACCCAGAATTTCCCGCCCTCCAAGGTGAGAGCGAGGGCAGCAGACACCCACAGGAAAAAAATAAATAAATAAAAAAACATTGCAGCCTCAGTCCCGGCCACTCTTGATATCACATATAGTCATTTGTTGTATCCTTGTGGACATATTGCTTTATTCTCAACAGAAATGATGAGAAATGATGTCTTAAAAATCCTCCCTTTTTTTTACCACATTCACTTTCCTGGGTAGAAATTTGGACCGTATATATTATTCCTTATATGTTACACTTTAGCTTGCGAAAGATTCTTACCTATCACAAATTTCCCATTTTTTGAGTTATTTCCAAATACCGGTTTCGTAAAAAGCTTGTGGTCTTGCCTTGGTTTTCCAGCCATTTTTATCAAGGTCTCCACTTTGCGTCTGTTTGTCTGTGTGCTTTATTAGGTGCAGCAGGCTTTGACGTCCGTTCTGAACAAGGGCAGCTTCTACGATCTCTTCACCTACAACGCCCAGCTGGGCATCTGGTCCTGCTTCATCTGCAACAACCCCAGCAAATTCGGTAAGAAGCCGACGTCCAACCTCAGTCTGCTTGTACCCCGAGAGCACGGAGATGGTGTTGCTGTAATGGAGCCAGTGAATAAGCCAGACCCTTCGCGTGGGATCCAACCGGATGAAGACCAAGCCACTGACCGCTTGATCAGTCGATGGATTGATCATTCAGTTGCTCAATCAAACGATCGATCGATTGATCATTCAGTTGCTCAATCAAGCGATCGGTCGCTGAATCCACTGAAGAAAGAACCAATCAATCAAATAATGAATTAATCTATTCATCAATTGATCGAGTAATTGATCCACTGCTGTATTCCATTGATCAATCAGTCTCTTAATCAATACTCCAGCCCCTCAATGGCTCTATCAATTTACTGATTGATTAATTGATTGGAAATTTGATTGGTTAGTCAATCAATCAGTAACTTAATCAGTCAGTCAACCAGACCAACATTTTCAAAAGATTTTTGTGCCATCTTTTCACAGTAGGTCAATCAATTGTTGAGTTCAACTGTTCATGATTCAATTAACCAATTACCACTCACTCTGAAAGTCAGTTTGTAAGAATTTAAGAAAATCAAGATTCTGTAGTTTGAGAAGAAGCAAAACAAAAAACCCGAAGATTGATTTTGATCTTTTTTTTTTGCGATTCTCTGCCCAGATCTTTTGCCCGGGGGACGGCCGCTTATTGAGGGCCAGCTCAAGGAGAAGAAGGTTCGTTTCAAGTTGTTCCGCCGGTGGAGGACTCGTTACTTCACCCTGGCAGGGGAGCAGCTGGTCACCAAGAACAGCTCAGTAAGTGCGAGGGCGCCAGACCCGAGATTCCACATTCTCACGGACCGGGACCACACCGGGCTTGTGGCTGAGACGGCAGGGTGCGAGACCAAGATACACGACCATGACCATAGGGTGTACGACTTCATAGACCGCAGAATATGAGACCATGATCATGGAGTGTGAGACTGAAACCATAGGATACAAGACCATGACCATAGGGTGTACGACACATAATATACCGCAGAATATGATACCATGACTGTGGGGTGTAACACTTGAAATCATAGGATACAAGACCATGACTGGGCTATTGTTCACTTCAGCATTTTATAAAAAAAGAAAAAAAGAAAAAAAAGCCCCAAGCCTCATTGTCCATGTCTTCATAACCAATGGACATGGAATCTCATTCTGTGGTCTAAGGTAGTAGGCGGGTACCCATATTATTTGGACTCACCACTCTGACCTCTGACCTCACCATCGTCCCCCCCCTTTCAGCAGGAGGAGAAGCCGGCCCTGCCCATTGAGCTGAGCAAGGTGCAGGGGGTCAAGACGGTGCACCACGGCAGCCGCCGGCACGAGCGCAGCATCCCCAAGGCCTTTGAGATCTTCACGGCCGACAAGACCTACATCTTCAAGACCAAGGACGGCAAGGGAGCGGAGCAGTGGGTGCAGTGCCTTACGCTGGCCGTCCGCAAGGCCAGCCGCAAGGCCGGCGGGGCGACGGCGGCGGCTGGCGGGGCGACGGCAGCGGCTGGGAGCAGCAAGGAGGGCGGGGACCCGCAGAAGTCAGGCAGGTAGCCGTAGGGCGGACTCCACCGTTGAAGCGGCATCTTGTTCCCCGATCTGAAAGTTCTTGTTTTGGGGGGGATTTTTTATTTTTTTTAAATTTTTTTTTTTAAGTTTTTTGTGTCGCCGATTTCTTCTTCTTTCGTCGGGAGACCTTTTCCTCATGGTATATCATGTTAAGGTGAGAAGCTGTGCGTGCTGGAAGCACAGTGTGCAGTAAGATTGCGGTGACACCATGAAGGAGTATGGCTCTGAGAAGAGCCGGTAACTCGACGTTTCAGGCAGTGTGTACTCTGCCCGTCGTCAGTAGAACCTGCCCCGGTTGAGCGGTCTCCTGACGACGGGCAGAGTGCACAACTGCCCAAAATGTCGAGTTACCTGCTCTTTTTTCCAATGTTTTTACATTGAATGAGACCGAGGTCGAGCTCAACCTGGATAGGCCAGCTGTGGGTGGACTGGAGGAGGGGGCATGCCATAGCATTGAATGAGGCTGGGGTGGACTGGAGGAGGGGGCATGCCATAGCATTGAATGAGGCCATAGCATTGATATAGGTGTATTTCAAACTTAAAAAAAAACACACAGAAAAAAGTATTTTTTGGTACACTGATTAAAAACAAATAATAACAATAGAAAAAAAGATTTTATAGCATATTTTTTCTTCAACTGCTTCTGTTTAGCTCACTGTCGATTTGTCCTCAGAATGTGATTGCTCAAAATTGGTGCAGTTTTATTCATTGATTTTCTTTCTTTAAAAAAAGAAAAGAAGGTCATATCAGCTCATGTACATTTGAAAACAAAAAAGACTAGCGCTTCTTTTTTTTAGTCGGCTGGAGAGTCTCTGAAAGCAAGACACCCAAGTTTAGTCAGCCTTTTCAACTCATTGTTTTGTAATCAGAAACTATTTCAGTGCATATTTAGTTGGTTTATTTTGTTTTCACAATGAAATGTTCCCCCCTGTACACACAATGAAAAGCAGTGTATTGGAGCAGTGTATTGGAATGACACACCTTATGTGTTGTTGACTATTTTAAAAAGAGAAATATTTTGTCTACGATCTAAATACATGTAGTGCTATTTCGTCATGATAGTCATGGTTATTTTGGCTTGGATGTTGTTTAAAAGTAAGTGGTGTGATAGTGGGATGTAGGGGAAAGATTTAAACAAAAATCTTCTGATTAGAAGTGACATGCTTCACAACAATGTCTCTTAGCACTAGTTTGTACATGTGTGATGTGCACTCAGCCATACCCATGGTTAATGGCGCTACAAATTGGCAGGGCCGTACAAATTTGTCCCTGTTTTTTTTTTCCAAACCGCGACTTCTGTGACGTTATGTCACGGTGCCAACCATCTATAGAGATATCTTTGTCTGCAGTCTTGACAACAAGTCTGATTTGAATTGCGAGAGGAGGCTGCCCTCGTGTGGTGGATGATGTAGCTGCCAAGCGTGGTCTTGTACCCAGACACAGCAGGCCGGCATGCTGCACTACGGTGTACTCACTAGCAGTGGCATGGGACGAAGCACCAGTCTGGAGCATGCCGCCCTCACAGGGGTGTGCAGGTAGCGGATAAAAAAGGCTGTTCGTCATTCCCCCTCTTACCGATTTGTTGATGTTAAAAGAACAAGGAGTCGTGTGTGTGTGTGAGTCGTGCCACTTTTGAATGAACATCTATGCAAAGCTTATTCACAAAAATGTGTATTTTTCCTCATAAATTTCAACTGTTATTAAATAACTGTTGCCTTCTACACAAATCACAAAGCACTGAGTGTATTCCGGAAGATTTTGTAGACTTTTTTTTTTTTAGATAATTCATTTGTGGTAAGTGTACATAATTAGATATGAAATGCATCATATATATTTACAAAATTTATATACAGAAATGCAATATATCTCATTGGTGTGTTTATGAATTTATTATTTTTTTAAAAGTAATTAAATCAGGTAATTTGTGTGATATTTGTGCTATTTATTTAGAAAAACAAAACAAATGATGCCAATTTGAAATAACGGTCATGCTCGTATTCCTAACGGTGAGATATTTTTATTAAACTTTTTAAAATTTGTTGATCTTTTTTTCCCACATGAAATGAACTTGTATTCACAAAGCACTTAAGCATAATTCCATGTTATTGTATTCACAGGATTAGGATTTCAAGAATTCTTATTCACCTATTTTCGAAAAAGAGTGAAAATCTTGTTCTTTTCCCAACCATGTGTTCATGCAAATTGAGACACTTTGATGTAGAGATCTACAGAAGTTGTGGAAATTTGGTTCAAATGTACACAGCCTGTAAAGTGAGCTCTAGAAATAAGAGAAAAAGAAATATTTTCCTTCTTTTTTTTTCAATTCGAAGAGCATTTTACATTGGAAGGGCAGGTGACAAGCTAAATAATTGTGTTCTCTTGAATGTATTTTCTCTCATCACTGATTCCGAGCGCAGAAACTTAATGAAGTTCACCGCGGTTTTATTTCTTTCTTGGCATTTCGCAAATGTGTCTCTTAAAGGCCTCTGTAGCAAATAAGCCGCCTTTATTTTGTTTTGCATACAGATTGGTGTTACTGTGCCAATTGAAGTAATCAATCGGTTAAGCTTAATTAATTAAGCATTGCTCCAATTAGATACTGTAGTTCGTCTAGATGCGTATGGTGCTTTTTAAAGTTTACATAAAAGTTAACTCAAAGGCTGGCTTACTTTAAAAAAAAATTTAGATTTTAATTTTTTTTTTTTAATCACACCCTCTCTGTCTGTATCTATGTAGCTATTATAAAACCTGTATATATCATTATTTTTGTCGACCCCCCCAAAAAAATCCAACTCGGAAGTCAGCCGGATCAGGAAATGATAATTTTTATTCACCCTTACTCTCATCATTTCTTATATTTTTGGATGTCGTGACGATGGTATTTGTGAGATTTTTAACGTTTTCAGGGTGGATTTCTCAGTCCACAGTGGTCCATGGTGAAGTGGTCTCTTTTTTTGAGAGTGAGTGTGTTTGGCACTGTGCAGAGGCAGAGTGCATTATTGCGTTACTCACAGTAGGGCCGTTGCCACTGTCCTAAATAAACGCGATTCAAACTCCACTTTTTTGGTGTGTGTGTCCACAACTAAAGCAATTATTAGTGGGATTTTAATCGTTTTTCGGACTCCACTATTAGTGAGACTTTTCCAAATAATCGCGTTTATTTGCGACGTGATTTGTGTGGGAACACTCCGCTGAATCGCACCGGTTTTGTTGTAATCCCACAATGCACTGCTTACGCTCTGATTGACAGGAAGTGTCATGCTTGTTAGTGTGTCTCCCTGCATGGGCCACCCTCAAGGACACGCCCACCATTTGACCACAACTGCTAACCACAAACAGCTCGCGATTTTTTGTGTCGCAATTTTTGGGCCTGTTTGAAGGCAAGAAAAAACACCGTTTTTTTTAATCGCAATTAAAATCCCGATTATTTGGACAGTGGAAATGGGCCTACTGTAAGGAAACGCACATGGTGTCACAGGAAACATTCATACAATGGTGCATACAGTGCAACAGGAATAAGAGACGCTTTTGCTGATTAAGTGGGCTCCATGAAAGTCAACTAAATGGCTGTTTACACTGCTACAAAAAAAAGATAAAAAATCACAAATATTTAGATCTGGATTCAAGTCGTGATTCAGACTCAACTGCATTGATGTTTGTCGCCACAGTAATCGCGATTATTAATGGGATTTGAATCGCATTTCAGACTTTTTCTAAATTATCGCGATTTTTGGCCAGCTTTGTTGGCAATTCATACTGACCAGCTCTGTTTACTTGAAATATCATGTTTATCTGAAATGCGTTGATTGTTGACAGAAGTGTATTCCAAAACGTAAACTTGGTGATAAGGGGTGCAAACCAAACGTTGAAAAGAAATGCTGAACCAGAAAGAAATCATTGCAAACTGCTTACTGACTACACTGACCTGAAATGTACAATTGCTAACAATGTTATGAGAAATCAAAAAGATTGAAAAATTGGCAAAGAAAACTTGAACCTCAGACCTCTGGATTAATGCAGCAGTGCTCTTCCATCTGAGCTATCCAGCCCTTAGATGGTGGCCTTCCCAAATAGTCAACTAGTCTTTGCCGGGGTTTGGGGTGCCAGTCAGAAGCAATTCAACCATTATGAATAAAAAAAAAAAAATGGCCAAGAAAATTTGACTAGATCGAGACTTGAACCGCTGGGGCTGTTATCCAAACCCTGGTCTATTTTTGTCGACGAAAACCTTTTCTTCAAACTTCAAAATTAAGCACGCGAAGATTTTTTACAGGTTATACTTATATGCCCTACTGTACCTTAAACCCGCTTTTCTTCAAATCTATTCGATTGGAAAAAACACAATTAAAGCAAAAATAGATTATTCAGTGCATTTAAACACAGCAAGGCAATGCATTGAAACCCACCCTCATCTTATCAGGACTATTGTCTGAAGAAAAAAAAAAGATAAAATAAGGGCAGGCTACCAGCATTGAATACAACTCCCAACCGAAGGCCAAATTTTATTGAGCTGCTCTAGCGCCAACATGTGCTGAAGTCACTATTCATAGGAACCACCTTGCCAATCCAGACTTCACTTTAGTTTCAGGCTAGTAAAGAACAGTGGAACTCAAATCAAAAGCAATTGGCATCATCTCACAATGTGGTTTGTAATCCTGTCTTCGCAAGGAAGACTTGTTCAATGGGCCTGTGAAACTGGGTCCTGTTTCACAGGGTTGAGCGTGAAAGTCTGCAAAGCATGTAAAACCCTCCCTAGTTGGTTTAAGACTAGATGGCAGTTTTAATGGTTGAGTGTTTCTGGCTGGCGCCCCCATCCCTGCAAAGACTAGTTGGCTATTTTGGGAAGGCCACCATCTAAGGGCTGGATAGCTCAGATGGAAGGAGCACTGGTACATGCAAAACCAGCGGTCTCGGGTTCAATTTGTGGTGCAGTTTTCTTTGCCTTTTTTAAAAATTTTAAAAAGTTCCCAGTCAATTCATCCCCCTTTATTTGTTTGGTTAAAACTAGATTACTCAACATGCCGTCATGGAACATGTTAATTGCTTTGGAGCTTTCGGCTTTTCACCGTCTTGTTTTCTTCACCCTCTTCGGTTACTTTAGTCAGTAAGCAGTTGTGGGAATAATTTTGTATTTCAAGGAAGAGGAACAAACTGGAGGATAACTTTTGAAAAGGTTAGAGGAGGCCAGACGAATGAAAGTATTTGTGGTGCAGCTCTGGAAAGTAAATGTACTGGTCTTAGACTTCAAGGCTAGTTCTGTCAAAAAGAAAACAAATATGTCAGGCACCTTTAGGTTGTATTCCATTTAATTTGCATGTATTGTCTTTCATTTTTTTTTTTTATTTATTTTTTGGGGTTCTGGAGGGTGAAAATAGTACTTGCCTTCAACAAACAAACGAACCCCAAGACAGTACTGGAAGTTTTATTGAATCTCCATTTTTTGATATTGCAGACTTGATCTTAAAGTTCGGAATACCTATATCAAGTACTTAAAAAGAACCTTAAACCTTTGAGAAATGTACAATCAACCAAAGTGGATTTTTTTCTTCAGTTATAGACATTTAAGTACTTCTAATGTTCACCTGGGCAAATGAGTATATTGACAGTACCTTATTGAAAGAGTGAGTTTTCTATTTTAAAATAAGTCTAATTAAACTTATAAATGGATTCTTAGTGAACAAAATTTAATTGTGATTTAAATAGGGTTGTTTTCGTCAGGCTGATATTAGTAGACTGCTGGTCGACTTTGTATGCGGTCGCTATAGTACTTAAAATTGTGTCATACTTGTGTCAACGAGATTTTTGCCTTGCATGATGCAGTCATTAAAATGCTACAAAAAAAACTCAATTTCTATTGGATCATTGTTCATTCATTTGTTTTGTTTTATCCCTTTGTTATAACAGGCTGTGACTGTGAACTTTTGAAAAAAAATTGAGTGCCTTTGAAAAACGAAGGTCCCGCTAGGATCGAAATGCCAGGCTCAGCCTAACTGTTTGGATAAAATGAAAATTGAATGGCCAGGACTTGAACCCGAGTCCTTGGGTTTAATGAAGCAGTGCTCAATACCATCTGAGCTATCCAGCCCTTAGGTGACAGCAAGCAGTGGTAGGACATTTCACACTAGCCAAAATTTCACACCAGCTTGTTGAACTGCTAGTTACTGGTTACAGCTAGTTACTGGTTACAGCTAGTTACTGGTTACAGCTAGTTACTGGTTACAGCTAGTTACTGGTTAGCTAGTTACTGGTTACAGCTAGTTACTGGTTACAGCTAGTTACTGGTTACAGCTAGTTACTGGTTACAGCTAGTTACTGGTTACAGCTAGTTACTGGTTACAGCTAGTTACTGGTTACAGCTATAGTTACTGGTTACAGCTAGTTACTGGTTACAGCTAGTTACTGGTTACAGCTAGTTACTGGTTACAGCTAGTAACTGGTTACAGCTAGTTACTGGTATAGTTGAATGAGCAAAATGCAGCTAGTTGATCAGCAAAATCATGATCAGCTACAGTAGTGCATGATCAGCAAAATCATACAGCTAGTGCATGATCAGCAAAATACAGCTAGATTTGGCCATGGTGCTACATGTAGGATTGGCAAAGTGGGGTTGAATTTTGGCTGTGGTCCCGTATCCCCATTTTAACCCTACTATCTGACTACAGCCAGCCTGGTTCATAAAACCAGAGATCCGAGTCTAGTCAAATTTTCTTTGCCATTTGTCAACATTGTTGAAAAACTTGCAGTGCATACTGTACAGACATGTACAGTACATGTACTGTACATGTACATGAACATGTACTGTACATGTACATGAACATGTACACATGATGTTCATGTAAATTGTACATGTACAATGTATGTACATGTACATGTGTACAATGAGCCTTGCACATGTACATATGTACAGTACATGTAGATACATGTACATGTACACAAATCACAAATGTCAAAGGACATGTACATGGGTATTACAGCCTCAAGCTTATTTCAACAAGATTGCTGGCAGCATGTTCCTTGAAAAATAATAAAACCTACATGAATTATGTCACCCTGGCCTAAGTTTGGATGACTAATAAGGCTGTGACTGGGTATAAGGGTATTCTATTTTTAGCAAACAATACCCTTCTGCCTTTGACAAAAATACAAAGAAAAGGAAAGTGAGGGGGGGGGGGAAGACAACCTAAAATTTCTCAGTGAATCAAAAATAGTTGACAGATAGATATGGGGAACCGACTGGGCCACGTTTAGGGATTAACCTTGCCGGCTCCCTACCAAACATAATGAAATTATTACACGCCATCAGCGAGGGACCAACGAAACTCAAGCTGCAAGATGGTCACGTTTGTTGTCGCGATCCTCTGCCGAGTATGAATATACATCTGGCATGACGTCACTGCACAACGATCCGCATCCGTACTACTCCGAATACGCACCGCTGACAACAGTATAGAATAATACACTGTACCATACTACTTACTAGCAGTGTGCAGCCTACTCTGGTACCGGGCCACATGGCTTAGTCTATGCACACGTACCATTAATATTTTGCAGTTATTCTCTGCTCATGAGACGTGCGAGTGAGTACGGTCAGTGGTACGGTGCGGATACGGATCGGTCGTATCCGGATCGTTGTGCAGTGACGTCTACCTGATGAATATTCATACTCGGCAGAGGATCGCGACAACATACGTTACCCTGCAAGATGCCCGGATTACAATGACGTCATAGCCCCGTCTCGCCATCTTTGTTCGGTTCGCCCTCCGTCAGTACCAGCACTCTGTGTATTATTTTCCTCAGCAGTCAGGGCCGACGGTTAAACTTCGCCAACAAAATGTAAGTAGAAAGGCGCCAATTCGTCGTTTTCTTCCCCGACTTGTCGGTCGGTTAGGTGCCGTGGCCCGCTGGCGTGCCGTGGCCGCGGTCGGAGCGGGTGTTCGTTCGCGGTGGAAAGGGGAAAAACGAAGGTTATTTTCTGACACCCAAAATAAAAAAAAATAAAAAAATCACCGGTCAATCTCAACCTTTTTATTTTCTGTATCGGAATTGAGGTGTAAATTTATCAACCCACAGGGGTGAAAGGTGACAGTGTGCTCAAGCTTTTAACTGACACGGGCCCTGTGTTTTTTTGTTGTTGTCGGGATATAACTGGCTCTGTGCCGTTTGTTTAGAGCCAAGGCTCTCTTAGTCTTACCCATCAAGAAAATCTGCACACAGGTTAGCATAGCAGATTAGCACTGCCACTGCAGTACAGTCAGTAACGGGGGCATTAGAAGTGCGGCAGTACCGCCCACTGTACTGTACTGACTAGTGCTACTGCTGTAGTCAGTACTCCTGCCACTTTTTGCTAGTGTTAGTGTGATTCTGACTTTGAGATAACGCCAAGACGGCATATTTGATTTATAATGTACATTATGAATTGTCACATTCCAGTTTATTGCAACCCGGATTAGTGTAACTTTGGCAAAAACAATGACTCATGCCAATTTATTTCGCAGTGGCTGTTGTTACGGCAGTCGTCCGTGTGGCTCCCTGACTTCACAGTATTTGTCAGGATGTTTAGCTCTTGGAACCAGACTATCAGCTAATAGACTGGTTCAACCAGCCTGCAATGCTGATGAAATACAATCAAGTCTGCCGTAACAACAGCCACTGGGAATTTATTTTGATTTTTGGTACACGAGCACTGTAAATCATAAATGTCGTTTTACTTTTTAGTTGCGGTAACCGGCGTAAGGAAGACCTGAGGAAGGATGAGGTTACGATTACCGCAACTAAGAACTAATGTCATAGATGCTTATGTGGATTTTACTTCTCTAAAAGTATAAAGTACATGTATAAGTTCTAAGGTCTATAATTAAGTCAAGATTAGTTAGTGTACTGTACTACTAGTACTACTAGATTACTGTATAGTATACAGTGTTAGAGCATGCCAATTGCCATAGCCATAGGTTGGAAATAGAAACGTGTACATGTACATGTAGAACTTACTGAGTAGCGAGTACTGTAGTGTAAGTGTAGTAGTACTACTATTAGTATCTGCACATGGCCAATTTAGATGCGGTTGGACTTACATGTACATTGTATAAACGGTCAGCGTCTATTACATTGTGTATTAGAAACGACGTCAGGATACTGTAATGCCATGGGGGACCCGACTAGTGTCAAAGTATGGGCGGAAGTGAAAAGCACTGCCACCATACTCCATAGACATATATAACCTATAGACGGTCATCATCTATTAGAAACGACGTCAGGGTACTGTAATGCCATGGGGGACCCGACTAGTGTCAAAGTATGGGCGGAAGTGAAAAGCACTGCCACCATACTCCATAGACATATATAACCTATAGACGGTCATCATCTATTAGAAACGACGTCAGGGTACTGTAATGCCATGGGGGACCCGACTAGCATCAAAGTATGGGCGGAAGTGAAAAGCACTGCCACCATACTCCATAGACATATATAACCTATAGACGGTCATCATCTATTAGAAACGACGTCAGGGTACTGTAATGCCATGGGGGACCCGACTAGCATCAAAGTATGGGCAGAAGTAAAGAGTACTGCCACCATAGACATATATAACCTATAGACGGTCAGCATCTATTAGAAACGACGTCAGGATACTGTAATGCCATGGGGGACCCGAAAAGTGTTAAAGTATAGGCGGAAGTGAAGAGCACTGCTGTACGTTCGTATGCTGTGTGTGACATGACGTGTGTTAAAAATTGCCAGTTGTTCCATGACGCTACACCGCGATGCACATGCACGTACAGTGTGCATGGTTTTTCTATAATTATATGCAAACATGGCGGTGCCCTTTACTTGGGCCCATGGATACTTTTGTAAAGATGGCCGCCTCCATGGCATTTCAGTCTGGTGCCCACTATTGTCCGTCTATAGCCATAGGAATATACCTGTATGTCTATGGGTTGGATGCTCCATGGGCAATAGGGAGACTGCTTCATCGGATAGGCCTATTATATTCTTCCAGACGCATAAGACAGACCCACAGTCTTACATGTAGTTATGTAGCCAGTATCTTTATCAGCATCTTATCCCGGCAGGGCAGGATTGAGCAAGGTAGGACGAAGTGTAAAATGCTACTTGACTTCTTGTAACTTAAAATGTATGTCTGATGCTGACAAACCGTAACTGTGACTTGGGACTGTTGAATCTTAAGTACTGGCCTAGGTAAATACCGTACTGGTACTTGTTACTTCAAGTGCTGGCCACGTGTACAGTAGGCCTACATGTACATGTACACGTGTGCAACATCTTCATGTGCACGAACGAGAGAAACTTGTGTTTATGGCTACATGTACATGTTATCAACATCATACAGGTTTACTTTATGTACCGGTACACTCTGTTATGAGTCAAATTTGCTCAATATCAAATATTTGTAATCAAGTTTTGCCCGACTTGCCATAAATCTTCCAAAGGAATTTAAGAGACATGCGAGTAAAAGATTGTAAGTACTGCTGTACTTAACACACTTGACATGTTTTTCTTTCTTCTCATGAATCAGAATGGTACACATGGGCATGGTATGGGCATGAGTGACACGGGCACAACATGGATATGACATGTTCATGACATGAGGATGACATGGGCATGATATGGGCACAACATTGGCATGACATGGACATGACATGGACATGACACGGACATGACACGGGCATGACACGGACATGACACCGGCATGACATGGGCTCGACATGGACATGACATGGACATGACATGGACATGACATGGACATGACATGACATGGACATGACATGGAAATTACATGGAAATGGCATGGGCATGACGCGGACATGACATGGGCATGACATGGGCATGACATGGGCATGACATGGACATGACATGGACATGACATGGGCACAACATTGACAAGACATGGACATGGACATGGCATGGGCATGACATCGGCATGCCACGGATATGACATGTTCACTCTGTCGAAAAATGTTGGGCAATAGTTATCCTACACTTTGCCCAGTGAAGGTTAAGACAATCGCCTGGTAACGCAAGTTGGTAGCAAAAGTCCAACTGGTACGCAGTGCAGATTGTGTAGGTAAAAGTCTTAAAATCTCAACACCCCGATAAAACCAGGCCATGTGATTTGGGCGAGCTATTTTGCCCGACACTTTTGTTTGGGCCCAGCATTTTTACAGCACTTGTACATATAATTAGATGCGCTGTCTGCACACGCCGCACATCTAGTATGCACTGTTGTTGATAGACTCGGGGCACTGTGTCCGTATCAGTTTGGCAGCGTCGTGGGGTAGTGCGCTGCAGCGTGCATGACGGTATTAATGCAACGGAAGCCTTGCAGTGCATTCACAATGATGTGGAGAAGGAAAGGAGAGTGAGACAGAGAGAGAGAGAGAGTGAGAGAAAGAGAGAGAGGGATAGAGAGTGAGAGAGAAACAATGAGAGAGAAAGAGAGAGAGAAAGAGAGGAAGAGAGAGAGGGATAATGAGTGAGAGAGAAAGAAAGAGAGAGAAAAAGAGAGAGGGAGAGAGAGGAAGAGAGAGAGGTAGAGCGAGAGAGGGGAGAGAGAGGAGAGAGAGGGGAGAAAGGGGAAAGAGAGCGAGAGAGGGGGAGAGAGAGATACAGAGAGGTGGAGAGAAAGAGAGAGAGAGGGAGAGAAAGAGAGAGAGAAAGAGAGAGATCGAGAGAGACAGGGGGAGAGAAAGAGAAAGAGGGGAGGACACAGGACAGAGAGATAGAGAGAGGAGAGAGGGCAAGGGGGAGAGAGGGAGAGAGTGAGTGAGAGAGGGGGAGAGAGAAAGAGGCGGGTATGGGGATGCCGACGACATGCAAGAGCGCAACCAGCGTCGACTCGTCTCGTACCCAAGTCGTAGCAGCATTCATAATGTGCCCAGCTGCCCAACGGCAGCACGTGATGCAGGGGGATCACATTACTTGGGGAGAGGGAGGGGGGGGGGGTTGAAAAATGAGGGGTGGGGAGGAAGGGAGACTGCCTTTCCCAGCCAGTTGGGGCAGGTGATTTTTGGGTCAAGATCAATTCACTGTGAAATCCACAACCAAATTGGAGGCACTCCAAACTAAAATGAAAAGCAGCCCTCACCTCCAACTAATTCCTCTAAAACAATATTTACTGGCCTGATATCATGTTCTTCTGCCCTGATATCATGTTCTACTGGCATGATATCATGTATTACTGGCCTGATATAATATTTTACTGACCTGATATCATTTTCTACTGGCCAGTTATCATGTTCTTCTGGCATGATATCATGTTTTACTGGCCTGATATAATATTTTACTGACCTGATATCATTTTCTACTGGCCTGTTATCATGTTCTATTGGCCTGATGTCATGTTTTACTGGCCTGCTATCATGTTCTACTGGCCAGTTATCATGTTCTTCTGGCATGATATCATGTTTTACTGGCCTGATATAATATTTTACTGACCTGATATAATTTTCTACTGGCCTGTTATCATGTTCTACTCGCCTGGTGTCATGTTTTACTGGCCTGATATCATGTTCTACTGTCCCAACATCACGTTTTAGTGACCCCATATCATATTCTACTGGCCTGTTATCATGTTCTACTGGCCTTTTATCATGTTCTACTGTCCCAATATCACGTTCTACTGTTTTATCAGCCTGATCTCATGCATTACTGTCCCAATATCATGTTTTACTGACCAGACCTGATGATATCATGTTTTACTGGCCCATGGCCTGTAGGCCGCAGTTTGTGTTGATCCCTCTAGATATCAATAAAAATGTATTGGGAGTTGGGACTATTGAAATTTTGAACCATTTTGATGAATACATATATATACTCTATGTATTAAATTTGTTTTGAAACAGAAATGGCAATTTGGGAATAAGATCAAGGCAAGTTCTGTGAAGGGCGAACCCAATTTTGATGGCATATTGATGCGTTTTTTATGCATGGGTTTGATTTAGGCTAGCTGGGGAATAAATGACGCTGGATGATGATGACAGCAGGGGGTAAGGGGAAGGAGGGAAGGGGGAGGGGGTGTCGGCAGAAAGCAGGTTATTCTGTCTGCTGGTGTAATTGAATCTGCCTTAATATAGCCAACCAGCTGCATGTGCCAGGAGCATATGGCCGAGTGTGGATAAATGGAGGAGACACAGAAGACACTGCGGACACGCGATACATATTTGTAGTGAAAGAGTACATTTGACGAAGGGGCATATGAGTGACTGCATGTCTCCACA
Organism: Luidia sarsii; assembly: GCA_949987565.1. Taxonomy (NCBI): domain Eukaryota; kingdom Metazoa; phylum Echinodermata; class Asteroidea; order Paxillosida; family Luidiidae; genus Luidia; species Luidia sarsii. The sequence continues at coordinate 14,292,699 of OX465115.1, forward strand.
TGTTCGTGTCTGCACAGGTTTGAAGGCCTGCAGTGGTTCTCTGAAGGATTTCTCCGACAAGGGTCATTTCATATTATACAAATCAGAAAGAGACGACTCTGTTTTTTTTTTCTTCAGAGATCAAGAGTCGTTCTTTGTTTGTCAGCGTGGCATTTGTTTGTAATTGCCCCGACATTAGACCTACCCTTTTGCCTAATTCATTTGTGCATTGCAAAGTCGGTGTACATATGTATTGTACATGTACATGTACTGTAGGTTCTGTTTGAAGAAAGAGTACCTAGTAATAAAGACTTGGACCCGAATCTTCCTTTCAGTTGAATGGATGCAACCTGTGATGATATCCTGGAGATTTTTTTTCTGTGGGGTTTTCAAATTGTTTCAATAATATTGAAGTTTTCTATCTAGAGTTGAAGAAGCGCGAGCACACATAGGGCTCCCATACTCAATTTGATACATGTACAACAAAAATCCATCGGTAACATTGCCAACATGTACATGTATGAAAGGTGTACTAGTATTGATGAGCATACACTGTATTCTGAAGAATAGCGTTAGATTTCGTACTGAACCATACTAAAATGTATGCAGAGGTTAACAAATATGATGGTGTGTACATCACATGTACCACACTGGCTCATGCACAGAGTACGGTACATGTACATGTACAAATGTACACTGACTGAACATACTGTACATGTACCGGTACATGATGTACCGGTACTTCCGAAGTTTACATGTCTGTACACTGTACAGTCAACATTTTTAAAGCACCTTTGGCCATGACTGGTAGTCTGAGCCGAGTGTCTGATTATGGTAAAAATCAAAGCATTTTGTTTCAGACTACAGGCTGTGTGCATTCAAGCGATGCCAAAACACCATTTGGACAAAAAAACCATGGTTACATGTACATGTACGTACCAGGTACATGTATGCAGACCTGTACTGTACAATTGTACATGTACAAATGTACACATGTACATTTTTATGCACAAATTACAACCTGTACAACATGTACATGTACCGTACACTCGTACAGTGCATTACATTAGGACTGTACAGGTGTACATGTACACACTACAGTACATGTAGTTCCTCCATTGGGTGCAGGAACAGGGCATTTGCAATGTGCATAATTCAATAGGTCTAATCATTGGGGGCTCTTCTTTCTAAAAGGCATTTCAGTCACCTGTTTTCTACATGTAGGCCTACACATATAGGCCTACTTGTACGTTGTACATGTATGTATGTGCGTGTCTTGTACCAGTGTATGTGTGTGTGTGGGCCTTTTTTTTTTTTACCATCCATAGGGTTATGCATTGACTGCATGCATTATGAGCTTCACATCTGCACTGGCGTCAAAAATTTGTACGACTTTCATGTACAGTACTTGTAAACAATTTGATGTGTTATGTGTACAGTACTGTAGCAAGTGCTTCAGTAGCCACATTGGTTTATATGGCAATGATCTTTGCTGGCATAGGTTATGTTAATGTATAGTTACTAGCGCTTATACCAGTGTACAAGTGTATACATGTACAATGTATACCCCCTTTTTTCTAGGATTCAGATTTGATGTGTCCTCTCCTAGTGGTCAACATATAGGCTTTGTACGTGTACGTGACTACTTGTACATTTTGTACTTGCTTCACATGTGGGTAGGTGGGATGTACATGTACATGTACGGGTACAGTACAGTGTGTAGTGTGCATACTGGTACATGTACATTGTAGGTCACACACAAGTGATATTTTAGGTCTATGGAGTATGGATGGGATATTTAATTACATTAGGTCTGTACTACCATGTACAGCACATGTACCAGTTGCATTGATTTTGGGTACATGTACATATGTACATGTACACTGTACATGTAATCATGTACATGTATGTACATGTACATGTACATGTTCACTGTACATGTATACATGTATACATGTGTATGACTGTATGTAAATGTACATTAAGCTTCCGGGCAGTTTCTTGTTTTTTCCTTTTTTGTGTGTGTGTGTGTGTGCCTTGGAGACTGTTTTTTGGTTTTGATTTTTTCAAAAACTGCCCAAGCCTAATGTACATGTACAGTACATGTACATTCACCTTGTGTACATGTACTTGCACATGTTCAACATCTGTGCAGCAAGCCCCACGCCTGATACGTTGGGAGGAAAAAGGCCACCGCAAGTCCGCAACTGGGACCCAATCATAAAGTTAGCGCAGGAGATTGGCGATGTGCACGCGGCCTATCACCAGCGCTGCGTCTTGACTGGGGCCTAATGCCGTTCACTTGATTAGGCAAATCCTCGCACTGCGCTTGTGCATAGCTGCGACGGAAGGAGGAAGGAGTTGGTAGGATGCATACGTGTAGTGTACAGTATCATCTCATGGTTATTTGTGAGGTCACCATTTCATTGTGCATGACTGATGTTGACATGTACAGGTACACGTACATGTACATGTATGGATACATTGTGCTTACAATTGGTTGGTGGAAAGCAAAAGCTTTTTGATTTGAAAGTAAAAGTGTTTCAGACGGAGTGGAGAGGAATCTATTTCAAGAATAAACAGTCCTCCAACAAAATAATGATAAAAATAATGGAGTGATGTGCAAATTGTTTGCAGTTTTAGTCACTAAAATCACCGAAATGCTAACAAGCTGCTGTAGGTAGGCAAATGGCTGCTTTTAATTGTACCAGGCTTGAGGCTGCAGTACAAATCAATCTCTCTGTCCCAATAGAAAATAAAGTACATGTACCAGTAAAATGGTGATATACATGTACAAAAATGTTGCAAACTGCTTACTGACTAAAATTACCAAAATGTAAATCTAAAATTTAGTGGGCCTGACGTTTCGATCCTAGCAGGACCTTTCTCAAAGGCAGAGTCGCTCTGCCTTTGAGAAAGGTCCTGCTAGGATCGAAACGTCAGGCCCACTAAATTTTAGATGTACCAGTAAAATGTTAAAGCTCTGCATTTTGTTGAACAGCCTGCATGCATCCATGCGTACATGTACCGGTATAGTGTGGTGTGTACTGTACAATGTACATGTTATTGGTTAACGTTACGATTGTACACATGTACTATATGGTTATTGGTACCGGTATGTAATGTACGTGTACAGTACATGTAATTGCACATCTACACTTGTGCATGTACATGTACCGCGGGTACATTTAGCCGACAAATTTCCGGTAAACATGTACATGTCCATATGCACAGTACTGTACATGTGTACATGTACATTGAGTCTATTGGGCAGAGTGACTTACAAACATGTATGTGTTCAGTACACGTACATACATACGTGTACATGTACATGCACATACTGTATGTGCAGTTGCCTTTCCCCCCACAAGTCATAGAGTACACTAGTGCACTGCGCACGGTACGGTACTGTACTGCAGATGGGTAATGCTCATTTTTTTTCCCCTTCTTTCTACAAACCCCAGCGACATCTCGATACATGTATCCACATCAGTCCTTTTACTGATACATGTATGTACATTGTACACGGACATGTGTACGTGCACTTTACGGTCCACGTCATGCGCCGCGTTTGGCTTCGGTGTATTGATTTTCACCGGGTATTGATCTACCAGGCAGGATTGTGACATTAGAATACCACTAAGCCAGTTGTGTAGCGCTTATTCTCCCGGATTAATTTTTTTTTTCTTTTTTCGGCATCCATGCAGCAAACTGTGTTGCAAATTGGGATGGTACACACTGTACGGTGCATGTAGGAATCGCATCTGCTAGGCCATATTTGATACTTGCATCGGTCATTTTTAAATAACACGTACGGACATGTACATCATACATGTACTGTACACTTGTACAGATACAAATTACATACATGTACTGTACGTGTACGAGTACATTTACATGTACGTGTACACTCCCAAGTCCCAAGCATGCCTTCATTGCATGCATTTCATCATCATCTTGAAGCCTTTCACTTTCAGGCTGGATTTGCAATGGTAAACCCTATTCACAAACAAAATATTGAGTGGCAATTCAAACAATTTAAAGGCCCTATATAACATTGGTAAAGCCTACTTAAGGTCAAAAGATTGCCACAGTTTGTGTTAAAAAAAGAAGAAGCAATACTGCTAAGGTTTTAGCGCAAATGGTAATCTGAGAAAGTAGAAAAATGCAAAAAATCATAACAAAAGAAATAGTTTATTACTCACGAGTAATACATGTAAACTGTTTGTCGGATGTTTGAGTGACAAAATGAAAGTACAGTATCCCAGACTGTAAGATTTCAACAACCGTCTACAACGACCGTCTACAAACTGTGTAAATTAGAAGGAAATCTGTGGACATCAATGTTCCCTGATCTTCCCAATGTTGTATTGGGCCTTTACTGCCCTTTAGCCATATTCTTCAATAAATAGATGTGCTTGCATGGGAAGTACATGTACTTGACTGTACATGTACACGCTGTGCACATGCGTACCGTAGACCTGTACATGTACGTACCATAATTATGCATACATGTACATGTACACTGTACATGCACGGTATTTCCATTTTGCTCCCACACAAATATATACATGTACATGTACATGTACATTGTACCAGACCACACGGACATTGAACGGTAACCTGGCTATCATCTGTGCATAGCCAGTGTGGCGAGCGCCGGTGAGAAAATATAATTATCCCTCCCCATCTCCCACCACCACCACCACCACCACTACCGCAACCATCGCATATGGCCACCATGAATATGCACGAGTTATAGAAGGCGTACAGTGTGCATGTCTGTGCAGCCACGATGCACTCGTGCACCAACCCCCCCCCCCCCTTCCCCTCATATAAACACACACATAGGGAATATGAAATGAGGATGTCCGCCATGCGTTTGTGCACGTTCAGTCTTGACTTGCATGTATCTAATGAGTAATGGATCACTCGCAGTCCCCACTCTGATTTGGCTTGCATGTACATGTACATGTACATGTACACACATACCTGAATCTGTATCCTTGTGGAGACATTGCTTTGTTCTCATGCACTTTACAACCACGTGAGAAACAATGATTTTAAAACGCTCCCATTTCAACCACATTCACTTTCCTAGGTGGAAATTAAGACAGTATGTCCCTTTTATATAACACTTCAATTTGCGAGTTACATCTATTTATAAATATCAGTTTCGTGAAATCCTTGTGGAGACCTACATGTACATGTACATGTACCCTGTACAGTATACACCTTGGAGACCTTTTTAACCTATTATCTTAGGTCTCCACAAGGCACTAGATTCGCGTGCTGCACGTGGAGAAATGATGTGATACTGCCCAGCCGCGCTTTGTCAGCCAAGGGTCTCGGGACATTTTTGGACCTGAGAAGTAGTCTTGCTGCGATGTTGCTGCACGGGTGAACCAGTTCATGAAAATGACAGCCAATCTGTTCATTTCATGTACGCATGTACACCCTCCTTCGCCCAGATTAGGGCCGTTCCCACTACGAAAATAATCGCGATTAAAAAACGGGGTTTTTTTTGTCGTGTTCACACAGGCCAAATAATCGCGTCGCAAATAAACGCGAGCCGATTGCGGTTAGCATGTGGTCGCGCTACGCATGCGGGAATGGCGGGACTCGCTGACGAAAGTAAACAAACCCTGCGCTGCACTTCCTGGCAGTAAGCTGCTGGCCGGAAATGCCATGCTTGTGCAATGCATCATGGGCTTAAAAAAAAACGTCGCAAGTAAACGCGATTATTTGAAAAAGTCTCACTCTTAGTGGAGTCCGAATCACGATTCAAATCCCACTAATAATTGCGTTTATTGTGTCCCCACACACAAAAAGAGAGGAGTTTGAATCGTGATTCAAATCGTGATCCAAATAATTACGTTTATTTGGTGTAGTTGGAACGGCCCTACTGTCTTCTGTGTCTGGTTAAAAGCTCATCCAAATAATTTATTTGGTTGTCGAACCAAGCAAGCTGCTTCAATGTAGTCTTGTGCTCGTTTTCAACATGGGAAAGACAAAAGAAAAGGGGGGTGGGGCGGAGGGGTCTGGCAGCCTTAAGTTGATTAGGGCTAATGGGAGTCACTTGGGACAGGCGTTGGGCGATGATTCATAAAGTAAACATTTGTACTAGCCATGGTTAGTTTGTGAACGTGTGTGGAGAATTGAGACACTAATGGTGAAGTCTATTATGTACAGTACCGGTGGTACAGTATTATTTAGTGTCTGTGTACATGTGTGTACATGCACATGTACATGTACCGGTACATAGACTTTGTTATCTATTAAATAGAATTTACACTGTACATCGTATATAACAGAAGCATTTAATCATTAGGGGTGTTTTGACTGTCCCAAATAAACGTGATTCAAACTCCACCTTTTTTTTGGTGGACACAATAAATGCGATTATTAGTGGGATTTAAATCACGATTCAGACTCGACTACCGGTATTAGTGAGACTGTTCCAAATACCGGTAATCGCGTTTATTTGTGATGCGATGTGTGTGGGAATTCTTCCCTGAATTGCTCCGTTTTTTTAAGAATCCTCTGGAGCCATCTGGAATGACATCGTTCTCGCTCTCTCTCTAGCATGTCTAGAAGGTTTGCATGAAGACAGCCATGTTAGTCTACTTACTGAGGACTAATCTTCGTGCGTATGAGACTGCTGTTGCTGCTGCTGTCTCTGGTTGTTGTTGATCGGCGGACGGATCGGTTACCAGGCCTCACCGCGGGGAGGTCAACCACTTGAGACCCACAGATGACTAACAACAACTTAGATTATCACTTAAAGACTAAAGCAATCGGAAAGAGTGCATAAGCTTTCGCGGCAACAACGGGACAAATGCTTAATGAGATGCAATCAAAGGATTGTTGAAATACTCTATACGGCACAATGGCACAGTATACATGTACAGTACACGTATGTACATGTACATGTCCTGTACATGTACGTCTTGTTTTGTACAGTACAATGTACATTGTACATGTAGTCCGTCACTGTCCGTGTACATGTACGTGTACAGTACATGATGCATACATATGTAGGTACATGTGTAATAGACTACATATGCATGCCTTAGGGCTGGTGGGATACATCATACATGTACATGTACATGTACTGTACATGTACATGTACGTTTTGTTTTGTACAGTACAATGTACATTGTACAGTGTACATGTAGTCCGTCACTGTCCGTGTACATGTACGTGTACAGTACATGATGCATATGCGTGTACATGTGTAATAGACTACACATGCATGCCTTAGGGCTGGTGGGATACATCATACATGTTCATGTACATTGTACATGTAAATGTACAGTATGTGTAAATGTGATGCGTGTAGCAGGATTGACCGTGAGTAGCCTGCATACCGGTACATGTACCGGTAGGTTAGAGAGTCACGACTGACTGGTTGTCTGTTTATCTGCTGTGCCCAGGGAAGCCCCATCTGCCAATGATGCTCAGCCACCAAGGTAAAAAAGGAAAGAGAAAGAAAGAAAGATCCCCTGCATGCCCCTCCCCCAACTCCTTCAATGTAGCCCACACCTCATGCATATGCAATTATATGTAAATTATATTATAATTGTATATTATGCAAATGTGCCCCTAATGATACATGTACATGTATGCAATTTTGTATGCAATGTTTGTGTTTGTTTGGCCTTGTGAATGAGGTGAAAAGTGATGCTTTGCCAATTTGTCATGGCGACATCACTTGGCAAGTTGGCAGGAAGAGGAGTACATGTACCTGTACCTACAACATGTATTCTGGAGCAACCTTGTGTTGTTGGTTGGAAATGAGTTTGTGTGCAGTGCCCAAATACTGTACATTTGAGTGTGTGTACAAAATGATGTTCTGTACATGTACATTTTTGTGTGTGCCCCACGTTTGTATGTGTACACATGTACATATCTATACGTACAAGTACAGTGTAAATGTACGTATAGATATGTACAGTACATGTAAATCATGCTTGTATGCAAACAGTGTACTTTACATGTATGTAAAGTGCCTATATACATGTATTGTACATTACGTACTGTAAGTGTACTGCACATGTACATGTACGAACTGTGCATTTGTTGTACTACATGTACATGTACATGTACACATGGTTCTTGTGGATTGTGCATACGACTCGTTTACTAATCCTACTGTGCCATTATTGTCTTCACAGATGACTTAACACATATTGTACATCGTGCCCCCTTTACGTACTGTACGTACTGTACTATTGAAATAACCTGTATATAATTTTATATTAACCCACATGTACACATGTACATGTACTTATATGCACATACATGTACATTGTATGTAACTCCTTATGTGAATTTAACCACTTCGCGCCGAGTATTTTTGTAGTGCCCATGACCGCCATACAGGGGTTTTTGAACAATGTGTCATATATACAGGTGTAATGTACTGTATGTGATGTTTTGTATAATGTACTAACTAATATACATTCACTTGCATTGTAGATTTACAGTGTACTATATAAACCGTACATGTAATCCGGAAACCACTGAGTTTCCACTGCCCTGAGCCCCAATTCCTCCTCTGTGTAAACTGAGGTGCCTGGAAATGATATCCCCTTCAGTGACACCAACTGAATGGTCCGCACTCTCATGTCCAGTATTAATTGCAATGAGCGTGCTGTAAGTGGTTCTCAGGAAGTAAGTCTATACCCATGAGTTGTGTGTTACTCCATAGGTTCTTCACAATCACAGTTCTAAACATTTCCACTAATCACTGTCTGGAGTGTCTGTGTAAGACCTTCCTACGTGCATTTGAACGGGGGTTTGGCTGGAAGGCTGTGGCTCTGAATCTGGTTTTAGTTCCATCAGAGCACACCAAAATGAATGGACTTTTTAGGCTTGGGCAGTTTTCCATGGTGAGAATAGCAGAAGGATTAGCTTTGCGGTGACACCGTGCAAAAATTCTCTTTTTTGAGTATGTGTGGTTCTGAAAAGAACCGGTGGAACTCGACGTTTCCAACAGTATACTCTGTCTCCTGAAGACGAACAGAGTATACTGTTCAAAGCATTCCTCCGGTTTTTTTTCAGAACAACACACATTCACACATGATAATTTTTGCATAGTGTCACCGCAAGCTTCAACAAACTTCAACCTTGAGAATGATCCCAACCATCATGTGTATTCAGGCGATGGATGACCATGATGACAAGCCAGAACCCCAGCTTATTTTTTTTTCGTAACGGCACTCTGCTGTTTCGCCCATCCTGCAAAGTGGTGGGATGATTTGTGAAGACATTTCAAACCAGTTTGATTGACTTAAATCTTCTCTTTTGTTCTTCCCATAGGGCCACCCAAGCACCAGCGCCGACTAATAAAAGATTACAACAGACCCAAGCACAGGTCGATGAGGTGAGAGACGTGGGCCTGGTTTTGTTTCCCCACAATCGACAATATGCCTCATAAGCCGCGTTTCCACTGGACTAGTAACGGAGACGATGGTTACTTTTCCTATTTTAAGCCCAGTTTAATTTCCTCTCGGTTACTTTAACCGGCCAACCTCTGCCCAGTAAAAGTGACCAGGTAAGTTTAACCGAGCTGATTAGTCCAGTGGAAATGTAACACTCGGGTAAAACACGACTCGGTAAAAAACCACATCAGGCCTATGACGTAGCACGTACATGTACTGTGCATAGCATCTGCTTCGTGTCGCGCTTAATGTACACACGAATATGTACATGTACATGTACGTTGTGTATCCGGCTGACACTTGAACCTCATGAGCTGTTATATTTAAGCTCGGTGACTTTAACCATCGTCTCGGTTAAATTGACTGACTCGAAAGTCCAAGTGGGAACGATGGTCAAAGTGACCATTAGAAATTTAACCATCGTCTTAGTTAATTTTTAGTCCAGTGGCTTTAAGTATAACATGATGTTTCTGTCAAGGAGAATGTACAGTAATTCAATGAGGGTTTGCCCTTCTTGATGTAATACGCACCGAGTATTCAGTGCCTTGCCTGAAGCCTGAAACATTCAGGCAGCTCGGGTGGGATTCAAACCCGCGACCCCTGCTTTTCTAGTGCCTAGGTGCTCTCAGTGGTTAAGACGTTGAGCAAAGAAAACCCACTTTGAATATGACTTTTGTTGTCTCCCCCGACGGGCAGGTTGTGGATATTATGCGAGTGAATGTGGACAAGGTGTTGGAGAGAGATCAAAAACTATCGGAGTTGGACGACCGTGCAGGTAAAGCTTTTTTTTCTCCATTTCATTTATATTTTCACAGGGGGAAACAATGCATGTATTTTAACAAAGATTGATGCAAGTTTATAAACCATTAAGTATTCACAACATACATGAATAGACAGTGCCCCTGTCGGATTGCCAAAATGTGAACCGAATCACAATCAAGTGGCTCTCCAAAATGCTGATAACAAAAACAACTGCCGTTTTTGACTTGTGGGCAGCGAGTTTGACACGTGTTCTCTCTCTCTCCCCCCCTCTCTCTCTCTCTCTCTCTCTCTCTCCCCCTCTCTCCCCCTCTCTCTCTCTCCCTCCCTCTCTCTCTCTCTCTCCTACCTCTCTCTTTCTCTCTCTCCCTCTCTCTCTTGCAGATGCACTCCAACAAGGGGCCTCGCAGTTTGAGACAAACGCCGGCAAGCTGAAGAGGAAATATTGGTGGAAAAATTGCAAGATGATGATCATTCTTGCCGTCATTATCGCAATTATCCTCATCATTATAATAGGTGAGTGCCGGCCCGCTGCGGGAATCTGTGCGGCGCCCTCTACTGGCTCTCGGCATGTGACACTGAATTCATTCCTGGCCTGCACCGCGCAGCGAGCATTCAATAGGCCCCCCCCCCTCCTCCCCCGTCTTTTTTTTTTTTTTTTTTCATGGTCGCGACCTGAGGCATTGTTTGCCGTGCAGTGTGGCGAGAGATTGCCGTTGGCATGCGTGTGTTTTCAGAAGCTGGGCGGGCTCAGAACGGATGGCTATGGCTCATCGCACAAGGGTCTTTCTTCCTCGAGTATTCCTATCCTTCCAGCGCAGGCAGATGCTCACATCCACACCAATAGCCGCAGCCATAGCCATAATCATAGCCATTGTCATTGATCCGGCTCCAGGCATATTGATCTCATCGAAGTTCTGCTATGGCTTATCGGGCAAGGGTCTTCCATCCTTGAGTGTTCCGATCTTCCAGTGCAGACAGATGCACCCACCCACACCCTTAGCCATAGCCAAAGTCATAGTCATTGATTCGGCTCCGGACACATTGAATCACAGCCAAGGTCACATCTCCCACCTGCTTAACAAAGTAACCTTTCTCCCACTATTTTCATCTCCATTCCGATAGCTCAGTAGACGTACATTGCACTTGCACTGTACGTGTAGTGTTTCGCACACAGCTACTAATCATTCTCACGGAACAGCAGCACCTCCATACTGCAAGCTTGTCACTAATGCAGTCACTAGTCAGGGCACTCCGTAAGCACCCTGGGTCCTGGGCCCATTAAGCACCAAAATCTTGCTTAACCTCAAAATGTCACGATTCACAAGATCACTTTGCCACCCCAAGCTTCACTGTTGTTTCACTCTCAGTAAAGAATAGTGCAGAACAAATAAAAAAAAAAAGGAATGGACTTTGCAATCGCATCATAATGTGCTTTGTAAACCCATTTACCAGGGGTTGACTTTTTACGCTTAACGGATTTCCACGCTTAACCGGCTCTATCAAATTGGGCTCCACTCTGGCAACTCGGTTACAACTTTTTTTTAAAACCAGACAAGGATACGCATTCACTTCCCAAACGGAACCATCTTCAGTGCTAGATACCGTATATATTCTTTATTTTCTGAATGCCACTCTGAAGCACATTTTTTTTCATGGAAGTACAGTGTAGCATCAATACTATTTGCTAGTCGTCAATTTTGTTTTTTTTCTTACAAGCCTCTTAAATATAAACTGTGGGTGTGTATTTATTTTAGCATGCACTATGCCGTCATGTGGGCTGTTCACATTATACGTTAAGCACTGTGGAAGATGTGCACGCACTCTGTCCCAAATCTTTCCGGGCGATCTTGGACGTGATCAAGTGATTTCAAAACCCCAAAGTCTGTGGAAAAAGCAAAGAAAGTTCCTGTTCTTACCATCTGAGCTATCCAGCCCTTAGATGGCAGACTTCTTGAATATTCAACTTTCTTTGCCCCCAATCCGGCAAATATTTGGGAAGGCTGCCATCAAATTGCTGGATAGCTCAGGTCGTAAGAGGTATCGGGTTCAAATCCCGGTTCAGTCAAATTTGTTTTGTCCTTTTTCAGAATGTTTGGAGAAAAAAAAAGAAATAAATAAAATCATGGAATGTGTAGCAAACCAAGTCTGAAAACTCCACTTACATGTATAACTAATATAACTCTCTACCCAGCTACATGTACATGTAGCCTGTTCTCTTTGTTTAAAGCCCCTACACAACATTGGTAAGATCGAAAAACAGAAATGTTCACAGATTTACATGAAACTTATACAGTTTGAAGATGGTTATGGTAGAAACCTCACAGTGAAATATTTCTGCCTAAAATGCTGTATTTTGGGAGAAAAGAGTAAAAGAATTCGTTTATGTCTCACCGAGATCTAAACTATTTTTTTTGGAACAGTACGGCATTGAATGCTGCATTTTCGCGAAACAAATGAAGTGGTTTTTCACGATTTTTCTCGAGACTCGGTTGGTGGATCGAGCTGAAATGTTCACAAGCGTGCTATTTCATGCATATGTTGGATCAGACAACGTATGGATGCTATTCTTCGACCTCGACCAATGTTGTGCAGGGGGCTTTAACATCATTTGCACAGGGCTTTGTCTCCGGCCACAGAGTAAGTGACAGTGTGCCTCTTTGCACGTGGCACCACACTACCAAAAAAAATAAAAGGGCGCCACGACGGCAGCTGCGCTAATTTTGTGCCGATCATGTTGTTAATTGGTTTGACCCTCGACGGAAAAAAAAATGCTAGCGAGACGGAAACCTGTAATCCAATATCCGACATGGTTGTGCTCGTGAGCAGATGTTCATATATTTGCACATGTACGGTGGTGGCGGTGGTTTCATTATTATCGTTGTGGTTTTTTTTGTTTTACTTTTTCATTGCATTGCCAATGGTGCATGGGATGCCAGTCTCATTTTCATCCAATTGGTAAGGTGTTGGTAGTCCGGCCGTACTCGAGTAGCCGTTCCGCACTGCGGACAAACCGATCAACGCCTACCATTGTATTGACTGTTATCTTCTTCATGTTTGATTCAATTCCTTCCCATTCTTCCTCCCCCCCCCTGATTCTCTCTCCCTCTCTTTCTTTCTTGAAACCCCCACCCTCCCTCCCCCAATGAATCCGACAATTTTGCGAATGCCAATCTTTTTCTCTTGCCGCACTGCTTGTCTTCTTACAGTGTGGGCCACGCAAGGCTAGAACAGGTATGCTCATGCATGGTTTACGTGGACGTTGAATGTGGCTGGGCTCGTAATGGATCTAGTGCCTCTCACAAACAGCTCTTGAGATTTCTGAAGCATTGTTTCCAAGCCTTCCTGTGACTAGTTTCTCGTTGGTATTTTTTTTTATCATGTTGTTAACAATGCAGGGAATCAATTGTTAACGAGCAAATATTTCCCAGGGACTTCATCTGAGAACTAGGGAAGGCCCAAGGTTTTTTTTTGAAAATTTCAACCAGCTAAATATCTGTGATGGTACATGTGTACACTGGTCCATCAGATCAGAGGTTTTGGGTTCCAGTCCCGATCCTTTCAAAAACTTCTTTTGCTGTTCAGTTCCTTGGTGAATGTAATTTTAGTGAATGACCATTTGCTTCAGACACACTTCTTATTTGTGCTGCCCTATTTCCTGAGCATATTTATGGAACAAAAACCACAAAAAGACAATCCAATCCAACCATTTGCTTTGTGAGAAAGAGGGTTCTGTCTTGCAAATGAAAAAAATATATATAAAAAAGAAACCTGGTATATATGCTTCCTCTTTTGGAGGTGCTATGCTCTTTTTTTCACTGTACCAATTATCTGCAGAACATTGTTTTTTCTCTCTCTGCAATTCCAAATTGGAAATCTTGGAGAGCCTTGTTGTCAGAATTTCTCCGGATCAGAGCTGAGCATGACTGGCAAATGAAACTGGGAGAATGAATGTTAGATTGTTCCGTAGTTGTCTTGAATGTCGCCCTTAGGGTAGCATCTTACAATGTTAATAGCTGAACGGGGGAGGGTCACTGGCATGTGTCTCGTTTGTGTTGCTTGCTTGCATGAGTTGTCCCATCCACCCCTAGTGTGTTTCAAGTCCCACTTTGTTGTCACAATTCAGTTGCACCGATGTCAAGGGCTCAAGGCCCAAACTCTTCTGTACTGCTACACCAGTGCTGCCATTGAGGCTCACAGAGTCAACTGCAGAAAGTCATCTCTTTCCCTTAAAGGCATCACACACACTCCTGGAAGTACTGTAGCTTGTGACAAAGGATCTTGCCAAGTACACCCCCAAACCCCAGTCCCTCCCCCCCAACCCCCCCCCCCCCCAAAAAAAAAAAAAAAATGTAAAAAATAAATAAAATAAAAAACAACCGCCGGGTCATGCGGGACTCACATACATGTAGTTACCACGACACCCCTCTCTGTAAGCGTGGCACCATTTGGGACCGGAAGTTCCCTTGGATGTGTGTATTGGTAGGCTGGTGTTCCCCTGGTCATTTGTCGATGCTCTAGTTGTTGCCATATGCCACTTACGTTCACTAATGCCAACTAACAAAGCATTGAGTTCGTATGTTTCCCCCTGTATTTGTGTAATAGTCTTTAGAGATGTGTACAGATTGTGTACAGAATCCTACAGAAAATAAATCCTGCATAACAGTCTTCTGCAACACGATTCTGGTCATGTGACAGTTACCTTTGTCATTGTCTTGGTTATGTGACATACATGTGGTCTTGGTCACCTGACATACATGTAGGCTCTCCAGTCGAATCCACTAGGGTCCATATGAGGGCTGTTTTCACTGTCTAAAATAAATGTGATTATTTGGATCTTTTAATTTGAACTCCACTTTTTTTGGGGGGACACAATAAACGCGAAGTAAGTGGAATTTGAATTGGGATTCGACTCCACTATTAGCGAGACTTTTTCTAAATAATCGTGTTTATTTGCCGAAATGCCGCTCCACTGAATCACACTTTTTATCCCACAATGCACCACTCAAGCTCTGACTGACAGGATCTTCCTGTTAGTCAGAGCGCGAGTGGTGCATTGTGGGATAAAGCATAACTGGTGCGATTCAGCAGAGTTCCCTCACACATCGCGTCGTAATTACATGTAATTTTTTGGAAAAGTTTCACTAATAGTGGAGTCCGAATTGCGATTCAAATCCCACCAATAATCGCGTCTTTTCTTTTGTGTCCACAAAAGAGTGGAAATTGAATCCTGATCCAAATAATCTCGTTTACCAGTATTTGGGACAGTGGACACGACCCTAATGTGCACCCAAGCCAGCTGGGCCCGATTCCAAGGATGCCACAGCCTGGATAAGAGAAAGTCTGTCGCTTTCGACAGTGGGAAACTCTTTGCTGGCGGCAAGATAATTTCTGAGAAAGAAAAAAAAGAATCCTCCCGCTCTTGTGCTTTCAGCCAAAAAGTAGGAGTAGGTTTGTGGTGACACCAGGCAAAATTCTCTTTTGTGAGTATGTGTGGTTCTGAAAAGAACCAGAGGAACTCTTCACTTTTGTGAGTATGTGGGGTTCTGAAAAGAACCTGAGGAACTCTTTATCTTTTGTGAGTATGCGTGGTTCTGAAAAGAACCTGAGGAACTCTTCACTTTTGTGAGTATGCGTGGTTCTGAAAAGAACCTGAGGAACTCTTCTCTTTTGTGAGTATGTGTGGTTCTGAAAAGAACCCGAGAAACTAAACCACACACACTCACAAAAGATAATTTATTCATGGTGTCAATGCAAACGTGCTCCTTCTGCTATTCTCACCATGAAAACCTTCAAATCTCATCAGCTAAAAGTGGTTGGCATGATAGCATTATTGCCTTGAAGATTCCTTGAAATTGGCCCCCTGATCTTCCACCAGTATTTGCCGATAAAATGTTGAGAGTTGTCAGTTTGGCTGTTGTCATCGAGTTGATTGAGACGGTGTGTGTGATAAACATATACTCATTGTTTCCCCCCTTCTTCTCCTTCCTCTGTTGCAGTTGTAATCGTGCAGAACACATCTGGCAAGTAGTACGGGAGGAGCATCGACCACACTGAGGAGGAGGAAGAGGTGGTGGAGGTGGAGGAAATCGTATTTTTTTTAAACAATTTTTTCCCCCCCGCCCCCTAGAAGTGCTTGCCAATAGACGTCAACTCTCTTCAATGACCGTGTCTTTCTCTGCCCGGCCTCCCCCTGGTTGTTGTGTAGTCCGTCTGATCGCTCGCCCGTTACTCCACCCCTCCCTTCTTCCCTCGGCCTTTTCCACAATAAACGGACCCACTCAAGTAGCAAGTTGACCTCCATCCGGAGGTATAACTGCTATTTCAGTGTCGCCCGATTTTACTCCCCCCCTGATGTAGGGCCAATGGGAAAGGGCAGCGTTATGCCTGAACTCTATCCCATCCTAAGCCTAGCATCTCCGTATCGTTTGTGTTACCCAAGTCATTCTCAGCATACTTCACTGGTCATAGTCTGGACTGTATCATTGATGCATCCAATGACCTAGTTGTCTGCATATCAACGTCCATTCCAAATATTCAGACATGAAGTATTGACCAACATTCACTTGTAGTTTGTCAGATCACCTCATTATTTTTTTCCCTAGGTGTCTTAGCCGAGTGCGTTTTTTTTTTTTACCTCTTAGTCAACTGTTCTGGACACACAAAAAAAGATTTAAAAAAAAATAGAAAAAAATAAATAAAGTAAATATTGGTAGCATTCTGATCGAGTGTGATATGAACGGTTCCTCTGTTCTTCAGAACCTCTTCCCCTCTCTTCAAAGAACAACATTCCCGCTTCCTCCCTTTAACTTCCAGCTGGGCCAAGCGATGATGTCCCTCACCTCCCCCCCCCCCTCCCTCCCCTCTCTTGTTCGCCCACTCTTGGATATTTTTTTTGGACGGCAGTTTGTGGTAGGAAGCAGATTGGTCTCCCCAATTTTTTAATTTTTGTGTGTGTGTGGGGGGGATGGGAGTTGTTGCTTGTGGATAAGGCCCAGAGATGGGATTGTTCTTCCGAATGGAATAACGCCATGTTGGCAAAGGCTGTGGGCAAGTTGGTAATGATGACAAATAAACTTGCAGTGCTGTTGCCTGTCTCCAAGTTGTCCACCAGCAATCATAAAGACACTCTCTCCATTGCTTCGCTTAGAGCAGCCACAAAAAAACAAAAACAAAAAAGGATGACCACTTTGCCTTCCTCCTCAGTGTCTCCAAAAAAAGTTCTCCCCTACCAAGCTTCCCCCTTTATTCATTCATTTTTAAAAAAAATCTCCTGCGGTTCTCTGAACCTTCTCCCCCGTGCGCAATTTGAGAGAGACTCTTGCCTGCTTGCTGACCGCTCTGCTCCACACACTGACCACGTTTGTCGAAGCGCTGTATAATGACCGTAGAACTCGCCTGCGCCAGGCCAGTTTGGATTTTTGTTGTTAACATCCAAGCGCTCAACTTGCCTCGCATCTTTTTCACGCTGCAACTGGAGATATGGAATCAATTTTGCATTGACAGGCCACTCGAGTCCGTATCCAGTGGTTGGAAAAAGAAAAAAAGAGCAGCCCCAAAAACAGAGCTTTTTTTTCCACGTTGCAAATACTTTGCAGTTTGTTGCATCGGTCAGCAAGCGTGAGAGAGATTGCATCTCAGTGCTATTCTTGAGTCACCCTCCTAACTCCACTCCCTTCCTCTTCTACTGGCATTTATGACGAAGAGTGTATATTTCTCTCTATATTGTGTATGCATGTAAATGTCTGGCATTGTCCACTTCAATTGATATTATTTTTGCCCTTCATTACCAATATAACAAAACTCATTTTTATGTAAGCCCAATGTACTGTATTCAGGCAATCCCAGTCGATGGTGGTTATTTTTTTCCATAGTGAAGCATAACAACTGCATGAAGATCTTTCATCCTAAACAAAAATAGTTCATTGTTTTAGACAATAAGAGAGACGAGCTATTATCCGCGTCAACCAAATGTAATGAGCAAAGACTTTTTTTCGTCAGATCTTGTCGTCAGATTTGAAGAAGAAAGTAATTATTGAAAATTCGAAATATGTAAATTGAAGCGTGTTTTATTTGGCCATCTTTGCACCGAATTTTGCACTCAAAAACCTTGTAGGCCCTTGGAATTTGTAAATAATTTTGAGACGTGACCATCATTATGGAAACGCCATTGTCAGAAGGGGTAAGGGTTTGGTGAAAAATGCAGTGTACAGTGGATGTGTAGCCCTCTTCGACCACACGAGGGCGCTGTTTGAACACCATTCAGGATACGAGTTCAAACAACGGGTGTCTGATAAAAGGGTGTCTTTATTCGTGGGCTGTGATGTGGATGACACCCAACTGCTGTACAATGTTGTTGGCCAATCAGTTTCTGTGCAGTCTGTATAGTGTTTTGCCATCGTGTGCTATCATGTCTCTGAAACAAGACTAGTTCCCAGAATAACACATCCTTCGCAGTACATTACCTTTTTCACCTCTAAATTCAACCTGTCAGGCTCCGAGAAGGTTCGTCTGATCCTGCACTGAGAATAATGATCTAGATCATCTCTCGGGGACCCCCCCCCCCCAAAAAAAGAAAAATACCAGACCGAAGTCAAAATACATTGCCCCCATTTGGCTCGTACGCGCACAGAATCACAGTTTACCCCATTGGCGGTTGCAAGTCAGGTGACCGTGAACTCTCTTCTTATTGGTCAGCGTTGGGATGATTGAAAAGAGCATGACTGGCGCTGCCGCGCAAGTCATCGATTAACCCCCGTGAGAGCGAGAGAGGGGGAAACGAATTTTTCCCCGAAGAATCATCTAAATTAACAAATTGATCAAACAATACTCTATGACTTCTTTTCTGATTTTAAAGCAGAACTACTTGTATAAAATATTCAATGAAAAGGAATGTCTAAGAAATATGTAATTGTGCACCAAATTGTCACGATCTTCTGACATGTTTTAGATATTTATGATTCTGTTTTCCGACAATGAAATTGTTTTGTACCTTTACATTGTCTTTTCCGACTTCAGTTTTTGCTTTCTGAAGTTCTTTTCCCATAGTCCAGTAGTCTATGGTTCATTAGCGCTCGGATTAATGAAATGAGCAACCCTTTGAAGTCATTATCGGTATACATGTATATTTAAACTATGATGTAGGTTACTACCAAAATTTATTGTTAAATATTATGAAGTAAACAAAACTGTGTATTGGTGTATATTGTAAAAAAAGAAAAACACAAAAAGGAAAAGCTGTTGTGATGCATTTACAATGTATGTATCAAGATGTGATTGTCGTATGTTGGTAAACCATTGAGCAATTCTGTAAAGACCCACTGGTACTGTTGACATTACGCTTTGCTCACTTGTGTGCTTTCTTGTGGTGGGCACCAGGGACAGTGGAAATGCAACCCCAGTGCAAAACGGTGTACTCGAGCAAAGCACGGCACCAGCGTTACTGCTGGCATTACACATTACAGTTTGTCAACATACGTGCTTACGTGATACGGGGCGTTGAGTCTTAGGAGCCAGCTGTACCACTATGGACACGTACACAGTCGTGAGAAAAGTGTGATATCGGTACAGTCTAGTGGTCTTTCCGTTTTTTTCTAAAAAGCCTGGTGAATCTGCCTACCAGTGTCCAACCAACCATGGAGCCACAAATTGCCCAATCCATAAACTAGCATGGGGTGTGCTCAATAAAAAAAAAGTCAAGTGAATTCTTGTGGTTTTTGTCAAGCGTTTAGAGAGAGAGAAACAAAAAAAATCCATATGAGAAACTTTCCGAGAGTAGACGATTATAAATACTAAGATAATACATCCGTGTCTGTATTTGAATTAAGTGGCTTTCGTTTATTCATACCAAGATTGTAGCGTACAATGTACATAGAGCTATGTATGTAAAAGATGAATAATTATGTGCGATTTTTATTCCAATCTGAGTTCCCGCCTTTTTTTTCCCGCTCCCGGATGCACTAGTTCACTTAATCTCTCTGCAGTTCCCTGACAGCGTCACATTTTGGCAAGAGATGCGGCTGTGGGTATTAATAATAATAATGTGTTGCTGTGAGCAGCTTCTGGTCAAATGCCGCTACGCAGGAACTGGACGCCACCAACATATTTTACCGCCAAATCCAGACCATTCAGCGCTTCTGCAAAAGCAAAATACTCGCTATCAGCACAAGTTTGTCTCGCTAATCACAAGTTTGTCAGCCGAGTGTTCCGCTGATTCGAAGATACGGAGCAAAGGATCTTTTTTTTTTTTTTTTACGGATAAAAAAATTAAAATCCAAAAGTGCAATAACCACCGATACCTTTTCAAACCTGCCCATTGCCTGTTATCGCATAACAACCAAAGCACCCAATGCGAGTTAATCCCACAGTACTTTGTTTGGTATTAGTGTTCACCGAAGCAGCGGTAGACACCACGAGGCAATCTGAAGTTGAATTTTAGGTACTAAAGTAATACACATTCTGGTGTATGTTTATGAGAGAAAAAAAGTGAGAAAAATAAATGATTTTCTGGCCTGACCAAGCTCAGTGTGCGGGTTTTCGGAAAGTTGTCCATGGTGAATTTCAGTTGAAGGTGGTTCAAGGTTCTGAAGTGAGTCAAGCTTTTGAGTTTTTCACTTCTTTATTTTTTGTGGCATGGTTTTTTTCCCCAGGTGAATTGGTTTGGAATGTATAAAGTGCATAGGTCCAAGCGCTCCGACTCCAAAGAGTGACCAAGTTTCTTTGGGTGGAGTTCCCCAACGGTGCGCCATGTATACGGTATACAAAATGTGTAACGGCACCAGACTGCTCCAACCCTTGGACTCGCTCGTGGATTCGTTGTCTTGGTTAGATAACACGGAATCAGGAACGGTGACCTTGTGTAGCCCCTCGGAATAATAAAAAAGTGTTTCTTTTGTTTGATGCAATTCAATGTCAATAAAGTAAATATCTGTATAACATGGAGCATTGCCTTTCATCGTGACTTGTGTGTGTTTTTGTGGGGTTTTTTTTTACTCAAACGCAACCGTTTGACGAGTTCCTGGAGTGCTGGTTAGTTCTGCACTCATTAAAATGAAAAATCGGCAAAGAAAAATTTGACTGGGCCGGGACTTGAAACCTCTTGATTAATGTACCAGTGCTCTTGAGCTATCGAGCCCTTAAGATGGCCCCTAATTTTCAACTGGTCTTTGCCGGGGTGGTGGCGCCAGTCAGAAGCAATTCAACCATTGACAACCGTAGCCCATCTGCTGTACTTGTACCAGTGGTACCAATGTGCTTAGATCGTTGGTCAAACATTGATGGGTTGATTATCTGGGAAATTACATGAATTCATTTTTTTAAGTTCACTTTTGACTGGGATATTTGTCAAGTTTGATTCATGTAGGGAAGCATATTGTGTATAGGCTGAATTGCACAAAATCCCAGGGACGAATCACTGCAGCTTGCAATAATCTGTCAAACCATAATTAGTCAAGCCAGTGCGGCCCTATCCGATTCAATTCGTTTGGGACGGCTTCTTGTTGCACACAAGTCTATGGAAGTCGTGAGGGAGCGGCAGCAGCCAATGCTCATAGACTTGTGTGCTATGGCCAGCCATAGCCGAACGCATCATCTGACGAGCCCGTTCTTTTTCACAAGCCTGCCACTAGGGGGCGTGTACCTGAAAGTGATAATAATCGTCTGCACAACTTCTGTCTGATAACCGCCTCGCATTTTTCACCACTGGACACGGACCGAAAACCAGACTACACAATAATAAACATTGCCAAAACATCAGTTTGTAAACCAGGATGTCGAAGTAATCGATGTGTTTCAATCGACTTAAAATTTGCTACAATGTAGCATTCCCAAATAAGTGGACCATAGCAAAAATTAGAAGAGCAGTTCATCCGACCATGGAGGAATCCTCCATGATTTGACGGTCTTCCTTACGTTGAATTCTAGGAGGATTTTTTTTGACGATGGATTCGTGTCGGTGTTGTTGTCCGTCACGCTGTCAAACTCGGAACAGGACAAGTTCGACTGCAAGCGATGAAAGCGTGGACGGCGATGGGTACACGGTAAGACTAGTACTACTACTAGTAGTACTACTACCAGTACTACTACTACTACTAGTACTAGTACTTAGAAGTACCAGTACTAGTAGTACTTAAGTAATAGTAGTAGAAGTAGGAGTAGTACTAGTACTAGTGACAACTACTACTAAGTACTATGATGAGTACTAGTACTTTTTTAGTAGTAGCAGTCCGAGTAACTTGGACCCTTACGATTGCCCGTTTTAATTTTTTTTTAGATTTTTCTCAATTTTGAGATTTTTCTCAATTAAAAAAAAAAAAGGGCGATTGTAAGGGTCTAAGTTACTCGGACTATACTACTTACTAGTACTACTACTACTAGTACTAGTCCGAGTAACTTGGACCCGACAAGTCACCCTTTTTTATCCAATTTTGAAATTTTGAGGGACGGGTGACTGTACAGTCAAAATTATCAAAATTTCAAAATTTGATAACAAAAGGGTGACTTGTCGGGTCCAAGTTACTCGGACTAGGCGATTGCAAGGGTCCAAGTTACTCGGACTAGGCGATTGTAAGGGTCCAAGTTACTCGGACTAGGCGATTGTAAGGGTCCAAGTTACTCAGACTAGGCGATTGTAAGGGTCCAAGTTACTCGGACTAGGCGATTGTAAGGGTCCAAGTTACTCGGACTAGGCGATTGTAAGGGTCCAAGTTACTCGGACTAGGCGATTGTAAGGGTCCAAGTTACTCAGACTAGGCGATTGTAAGGGTCCAAGTTACTCGGACTAGGTGATTGTAAGGGTCCAAGTTACTCGGACTAGGCGATTGTAAGGGTCCAAGTTACTCGGACTAGGCGATTACAAGGGTCCAAGTTACTCAGACTAGGCGATTGTAAGGGTCCAAGTTACTCAGACTAGGCGATTGTAAGGGTCCAAGTTACTCGGACTAGAGAGGCACATAAAATCCCACGTGTCCCCCAGCAAAAAAATATGAGAAAGTGATTGAAACAAAACCAATTATAATTAACGGGACCCAGATCCTTGGTGAGGCGATGGAGGTCCATGGCTGGTGAGGCTATAATTTGGTCCCCTCTGAGACTGGAGGGTGGGTGTCAAACTTGAAATCCTTCCCAAGGAAAGCCCCCTCCCCCCTTTTTGAACGAGGTGCAAAAATCAGCTCAATGTCCGATCTGTTCTCTGCCAAATTTCGACTGAAAATGCGTGAATATGATGAATAGCTCATATGGAGTCGTGGTGCACATTTTTTTTTCATTAGGCGCCCTTGATCGGCAGCTCGAGGCATGGAGAAAGTGACTGGCTTCCGACCAAAGACTATGAGGTAATCAACATGGCCCTATTTCATGGCTCTGTTTGTCGGTAAGCGTAGAATCGGCGCTCACGGAAATCAACAATTCTGCATTTAACGTAAGCGTATATTATTTCTTGTGATATGCAATATGACGTGTGAACTGCTTCCCTACCTGCAATGTAAAATCAATCTTTGCGTTGTCATGTCGCTAATTGCCAAGGTTTTTTAATCAATTGCTGCAAAGGAGGTAAAGCAACACTGTTAGGGGTTGAAAACTATACCTCGCCTAAACCTGCGTTGGTGAAAATTTTTCTAGGTGTCATTCAGATGCAAACAGCTAATTGGTGTTAAATTCGCTTCAGCAGCTCGGGGATCGCACAAAGTGGATGCGGCTTTTTTAAAATTCAAGTCAAACAAACAAAATAAGACTTAAGGCTTTGCATGATGGGTGAATCAATATAGGAAGGTTTGCGGTGACACCGTGTATAAGGTCTTTTAAAGAAGAGGCGTGGTTCTGAAAAGAACCTGAGTGGTAACTCGACGTTTCGACCAGTGTGCTCTGGCCGTCATCAGGAGAATGCCTTGGACTCGGTGGTGGATCTGCTTATATATGCCGGTGGTCGCTGAGGCAGGAAGGCGGGAAAGATAATCCTCTGGGGAGGAAGGCCCTAGATCGCTGAGGCGGGAAGGCGGGAAAGATAATCCTCTGGGGAGGATAATCCTAGGGGGGCATGGTAGGGGGGGGACATAGGGGTGCTCACTGGGGTGTGTCAGATGGCGGTGGGGAGGCCGTGGATATAGGTGATCCATAGGTCGGCTGGGGGAAGGAGGGGCTTAGACTGGTTTGGGCATGGAAAGACTGGTAGGTAATTAGGCCAGCGGGACTTGTGAGTGTTGTCGGTTTCTTGCAGTGTGTCCATGGTCTAAATCAGAACGGAAACGAATATTTGCTGCACTGTTGACAGAGTCTGGATTACGACATCTGCCACAATGCCCCCTATCAAGAGATGATGGAGGCGGACGATACGTGGACCAGCCGCCATCTGGATCTGATGCGCTGGGTCGTCACCGGAGCCATCGGAGTGGGCACGGGACTGGTAGGACCCTTCTAGATGATTTCGTCTTGCTTGTATATAAGCCCCCAAGCCATCATAGATATAACACGATGTTTGCGTCTAGGAGAATGTGATTCAATCAGAGTTTGCCCAGCTCGAGGTGATAATAATAAGCACCGAGTGCTCAGTTCTTTACCCAATGCCCGATGAACAAATTTCAGGCAGCTCCGGCAGGATTCGATCCCGTGACTCCTGCTTTCTAGTGCAGATGTCTTAACCACTTGACCACCGAGCTGGTCGATGTCATGTGGCTTTCAGGTCGAGTGATGTCACTTTTCACACAAAATGGCTACATTCATCAATTTGTTTATGATAATTTAAGAAAGGGTAATAATGATTGCTTTCTCTCTTGCAGGTTGCTGTTTTTATCGACTTCTTTGTGAACCTACTGAACGACCTGAAGTACAGCACCGTTGAAGATTGTATCCTTTCTTGAAGGCAAACGCTTAAAGTGCCCCTTTTATAGACTAAGACAAATTGGGACATTGTTTTGGTTTGCCTTAAAGGTATACCGAAATTAAAATTAACTTGGGGTTAAATAAATCGGTATTGTTATAAAACCCAAAGTGTCTATCATTTTTGAGACCAAAAATGAATAATTTAGCCAAAAAAAACGCTCTATTTTGGTCCGAAAATTGTGCCCCCACTTTGGAGATGAACGTACTACGTCACATACAGAATTTGTGGTCAGCCTTGAGGTCGTGCGGTTTGCACTGGCCCTGCATTGTCTCTATTGTCTACTAGCCGTAAATACCACACAGTCACATGCGCAGTAGCCCACTTTATCGTCTCAGCATTTCAATCGCTGCACTCGGCTGCTTTTGGTTTGTATATGACGTCACATGCTCACAGGGAGAATTTTTGGGGGCGGGGCGAACATGGACTTTTTTCAATGTTTTTGGGCGAAATTAGGCGCTAACAAAAAATTAAACAAATCAATCCTGTATTGATTATATTGTGAACATTACCTAAGGAGAGTTTTTAGCTCTTTTTCAAATTGTCTTTCTGTAGACCTTTAACTCTCGCAATTCTCCCAGCTGTTCTGAGCTGCATGAAGAACGGCTGCCTGGTCATGTCCCTTCTCATTCTGCTGGCGTTCAGCGCTGGCTTTGTGATGATCGCAAGCATGCTTGTAGCATTTGAGGTATTCCTTGTAACTTGTAAGATGTAATCAAGAATGTAGATTGTATATTTTGTAAGTTTGCGTCGCCAAGAATGCGATTCCAATCGATGTTGATCTTAGGTAGACCGACCCTCCGAAAGAGGATAGCTGGTAGGGGATTAGGTGGTTGGGGATTGGGTGGTAGGGGATTAGGTGGTAGTGGATTAGGTGGTAGGGGATTAGGTGGTAGGGGATTAGGTGGTTGGGGATTATGTGGTAGGGATTAGGTGGTAGAGGATTAGGTGGTAGGGGATTAGGTGGTTGGGAATTTGGTGGTAGGGGATTAGGTGGTAGGGGATTAGGTGGTAGGGGATTAGGTGGTAGGGGATTAGGTGGTAGGGGATTAGGTGGCAGGGGAAAGATCAAATTAAATGAGTTAGCTATCATTGCTGGGGTGGAGGTGGATGGTAGGCCGGTTGACCAGACAGAAGACAGTTTCAACAGGAGACATTGAGCTAAGGTCAGGCTAGCTCAGGTCTTAGGACTTTGGCATCGTATACTAGGGTTCAAATTCTTGGTCCAATCAAGAAACCTCTGTGATCGGGCGTTGATTAAAGAGATATTGTTTTGCATTTGTTTTGTTACAATTTTCCCTTTTTCTGCTCTGACTGTTAAGTGTCATTTAGTAATTTTTTTTTTTTTTTTTGGGGGGGGGGGTGTCTGGTTGTAGCCCATAGCCGCTGGGTCCGGCATTCCCGAGATCAAGTGCTACCTGAACGGCATCAAGGTTCCTCATGTGGTTCGCCTCAAGACCCTGGTCTCAAAGGCCATCGGGGTCCTCTTCAGCGTCGCCGGCGGTAAGACTCAGACCCCTGTCCAAATTTTGTCGGCTACGGTTCCAATCTGTGCAATGAACATCCCCCCCCAACTCCCCGGAAACTAGTGGCTGAGTCTTACTCCCCACAGATACTTGTGTTGTTGTTTTCAGTTGTAATTAATGAATTAAGTCGCAGCCTTATTCCAGAATCACACAAAAAGTTCAGTTGATTATTTGGGAAGGCCGCCATCTAAAGGCTGGATAGCTCTGATGGCGAGAGCCCTGGTACGCAAAACCAGAGGTCTCGGGTTCAAGTCCCAGTCCAGTCCAAGATTTATAACCATGATAAATAACCATGATTATTTGGAAAAGTCTGACTAATAGTGGAGTCCAAATCGTGATTAAAATCCCACCAGTAATTGTGTTTATTGTGCCCACCCACAAAAAAAGGTGGTATTTGAATCGGTTTTCAAATCGCGATCTAGATAATCGCAATTATTTGGGACTGTTGAAACGGCCCTAATGGCTCAAGTTCTGCACTTCCCGTCTCCACGCTCGTTTCAACCCAGGTCTGTTTGTGGGCAAGGAAGGACCCATGATCCACAGTGGGGCCATCGTAGGGGCCGGCATCCCACAATTTCAGAGCATCACCTTCCGCAAGCTCAACTTCAACTTCCCCTACTTCAGGACAGACAGGTACGTGGTGGTCTTACCAAAAAGGTTATGGTAATATGTGTAAAATATTTTGCAACCTGACTTTAAATGGCTACAATGCAAATCTGAGAAATGGGCCTCGACGTTTCGATCATAGCAGGACCTTTAAAAAAAATTAAAAAAATTATGCAACTTTACCCAAAACAAGGCTATTAAGCTAAGGGCTAAGGAAAGAAGGAGATAGACAGGTACTCGGGCTGGAGATAGGAATCGACATTCCTCTTAAAAAAGGCAAGATCGTAGGCTGGGGGAAAACACGAACTAGGAAGGGAATTCCAGAGAGAGGCAGAACGAGGGAAGAAGCTGTTCTGATACCTCTTTGTTCTACACCTTGGGATAGATAGAGTGTACGGGTGAGAGGAGGCAAACAGCCTGGTTGCTCGCTTAAAAATGTCCTGACTATGGGGGGACCAAGTCAAAGTGAATCCGTGACTGATTATTTTTTATATTGAATAAGTGACTGATTTGCCTTCATCTACATGGGTGTCGCGTTCCTTTTCTCCAGGGATAAGAGAGACTTTGTGTCCGGTGGAGCTGCAGCAGGCGTGGCAGGTCAGTGGAACTTTCGGTTCTCTCATCTGAGAATAGTTTGCTTAGGCAAAGCACTGAAGCTCTCCGTGCTTGTTACATCCAGCATGTTAGATCCTCATTGAGTCTATGTGGTTACCAACATGAAGCCATCCTGATATCTGTCCACACCTGGCCTATCGGGAGTGGCTATCGCCTGTCAGTGGAGTCAAAATACCACATGGCCGCATAAAACAACAGTAGTTAATACAAAAGCTGTTGCCAACTGCTCACTGACTAAACTGACCTGCAATACATAAATCTCAAAAGTTAGAGGGCCTGACGTTTCGATCCTAGCAGGACCTTTCTCGAAGGCAAAGTTCCACTTTGATCTTAGCAGTACCTTTCTCATAGGCAAAGTTTCCAATTTGATCCTAGCAGGACTTTTCTCATAGGCAAAGTTTCCACTTTGATCCTAGCAGGACCTTTCTCGTAGGCAAAGTTTCCACTTTGATCCCAGCAGGACCCTTCTCATAGGCAAAGTTCCACTTTGATCTTTACAGGACCTTTCTCAAAGGCAAAGTTCCACTTGGATCCTAACAGGACCTTTCTCCTAGTAGCTCTTCCTACTGTGAATGGATGATAGGCCCTCAGTAGGTGTGGAATATTATACTACACTCACTTGATCATAATTATCATCATTTCATGTGGCATGTGCTTACTTTGCATTGCAGCTGCTTTCGGTGCTCCAATCGGTGGCGTCCTGTTCAGTCTGGAGGAAGGCTCCTCCTTCTGGAACCAGGCTCTCACCTGGAGAACGGTAAGCAGGTTTTCACGCTTAAAGCCCCTGTACAACATTGGTAAAAGTCAAAAGATTGCCACAGTTTGTGCAAAAAAGTCACGGTTTTCGCACCGTTCTGTAGTGTAAGAAATAGTTCGTTATTTGCGAGTAATTAACTATTTGTGGATGTTTGAGTGAAGATTTCTCGAGAAGTACAGCATCCCAGACCGTAAGATTTTAAGATGTGGATTCTATCATGACCATATCTACAAACTGTGTAAATCAGAAGGAAATCTGTGGACATCGATGTGTGCCGATCTTCCCAATGTTGTGTTGGGCCTTTAAAGCCCCTACACAACATTGGTAAGATCGAAAAAACAGAAATGTTCATAGATTTACATGAAACTTATACAGTTTGAAGACGGTTATAGTAGAAACCTCGCACTGAAATATTTCTGCCTAAAATGTTGTATTGGAGAGAAAAGAGTAAAAGAAATCTCACCGAGATCTACCGGTAAACTATTTTTCGGAACAGTACGGGGTTGAATGCTGCATTTTCGCGAAACAAATGACACGGTTTTCACGATTTTCTCAAGACTCGGTTGGCGGATTGAGCTGAAATTTTCACAGACTGTGTGTTATCTCATGCATATGTTGTACCAGACAATTTTGTGTAGGGGCTTTAAGCGGCTCTATGAAATTGGGCCCAGATCTCCAGAATGAAAACTGCTTTCTTTGGTGAGCTGCAAAGCTAAGTTTGCCTACATTATAGTATACCGTCCATCCTGTTTGTCCGTTAGCCCAGCTTCTCTGACGGGCTAGCTGGCTGTCCATTTGCACAAAATATTGAACTGTTCGGAGGATCTCACGTGACACATACTGGCATGGTACCAGCCTTCTCTCTTATCTTTTTTTTTTTTTTCATGAGCCAGTTCTTCTGTGCAATGTGCGCCACCTTCACTCTGAACTTCATGCTGTCGGGACTGGACTACCAGCAGTGGGGGGCACTGGACCAGCCCGGCCTCATCAACTTTGGACCCTTTGACAAGGTAACGCACTTCCTTCCATGCCAGAGGAGAGGACACTCATGCCTACACATTGGAAAAATGGGTCCCTTTCTCGGCAGTGATACTTTCTGTCCGAGCCGGGAAAAGCTGCGGACGAGTGTGGACTTGATAAGGCATAAAAATGGAAACACTTTGACAAACACCTTCCGGAACTTCGAACAAATTCGCTTCAAGATCCAAGAGGTAACAGACTGATACCTTGGGGATTTCAGGAATGATTTGGGCTACGAGTGAGTCAAGCTACGATCGAAGCATTAGGCTGTCGTACATTAAAAAAAAAAAAATATTGGCATTTCCTTAGTTTTCACCGTTTGTAACCTTTTTTTTTTTTTTTTTTTCAAATTCTAGTCAAACAAATCAATGAAATACTGACTAAGACTTGGTTGTTTGCATCTGAATGAAAGCGGGTTTGTGATCCCTGGAGATATACGGCAGTTAATGGTTGAATTGCTTCTGACTGGCGCCCCCATCCCGGCAAAGACTAGTTGACTGAACATTAGGGAAGGCCACCATCTAATGGCTTTGATAGCTCAGATGGTAAGAGTTCAGATACGCAAAACCAGAGGTCTATGGTTTAAATCCCGATCCAGTCAAAGTGTTCTTTGTCATTTTTTTCAATTAATTCCTTTTAATTCCTGTTTTTTTTTTTTTTTTTTTTTTTTTTTTACATAGGATGAGTGCATTACCTTAGGTTTAACCGTATTTAACCAGACTGATTACTTTTTTTAAAAATTCCTTGGTTTGGTTTTTCTCCACATAGGATCAGTGCACCGAGGGTGACCAGGAGACGTGCAATCTGTGGAGCGCCCTGGATCTCCTCATCTTCATCGTCATGGGCTTTGTGGGCGGACTCCTGGGGGCGCTCTTCAATTTCCTCAACACCAAGCTGACCGTCTACCGGCTGAAGCATCTGGCGGGTCGCCAGATCTTTGTGAGGTGGGCTCCGAAACCAGCCCTCGTGAATCAGTCGTTAGATGCTCCTACTGGAATTTACTGTTGCCGTATTCTCTTCATAATAATATTCTCTTCATTGATCAACCCTTGTGCTTTTTTCCTGATTAAAGTTGTCTTTGATTTTTTTGGGTGGTTTCTCACCGAGTCACAATTCATGCAATTCTTACCAGTTTCAAGTTCAAGTCAGTGGGTCCGAGTTGTAGTCATTTGCCATCGTAAGTGCAGTCGGAGTCATGGAAAATAAGATCAGAAGTGATTGACTGACTGACTGACTGACTGACTGACTGACTGACTGCCTAACTGTGTGGTTAGGATTCTGAGGAAATTCCCCTGGAGATACATGTAGGTGTCTGGACTGGAAATGCCTCCCTCAGTTGTAGCAGGTCTTTGCGTCGTTGTATTGGGACTTAAAAAAAAAAAATGGCAAAGAAGACATCGACCCTGGTCTCAAAGGCCATCGGGGTCCTCTTCAGCGTCGCCGGCGGTAAGACTCAGACCCCTGTCCAAATTTTGTCGGCTACGGTTCCAATCTGTGCAATGAACATCCCCCCCCAACTCCCCGGAAACTAGTGGCTGAGTCTTACTCCCCACAGATACTTGTGTTGTTGTTTTCAGTTGTAATTAATGAATTAAGTCGCAGCCTTATTCCAGAATCACACAAAAAGTTCAGTTGATTATTTGGGAAGGCCGCCATCTAAAGGCTGGATAGCTCAGATGGCGAGAGCCCTGGTACGCAAAACCAGAGGTCTCGGGTTCAAGTCCCAGTCCAGTCCAAGATTTATAACCATGATAAATAACCATGATTATTTGGAAAAGTCTGACTAATAGTGGAGTCCAAATCGTGATTAAAATCCCACCAGTAATTGTGTTTATTGTGCCCACCCACAAAAAAAAGGTGGTATTTGAATCGGTTTTCAAATCACGATCTAGATAATCGCAATTATTTGGGACTGTTGAAACGGCCCTAATGGCTCAAGTTCTGCACTTCCACGTCTCCATCTTTGTGAGGTGGGCTCCGAAACCAGCCCTCGTGAATCAGTCGTTAGATGCTCCTACTGGAATTTACTGTTGCCGTATTCTCTTCATAATAATATTCTCTTCATTGATCAACCCTTGTGCTTTTTTCCTGATTAAAGTTGTCTTTGATTTTTTTGGGTGGTTTCTCACCGAGTCACAATTCATGCAATTCTTACCAGTTTCAAGTTCAAGTCAGTGGGTCCGAGTTGTAGTCATTTGCCATCGTAAGTGCAGTCGGAGTCATGGAAAATAAGATCAGAAGTGATTGACTGACTGACTGACTGACTGACTGACTGACTGACTGACTGACTGACTGCCTAACTGTGTGGTTAGGATTCTGAGGAAATTCCCCTGGAGATACATGTAGGTGTCTGGACTGGAAATGCCTCCCTCAGTTGTAGCAGGTCTTTGCGTCGTTGTATTGGGACTTAAAAAAAAAAAATGGCAAAGAAGACATCGACTAGACCGGAACTTGAACCCAAGACCTCTGGTTTTGGTTACCAGTGCTCTTACCATCTGAGCTATCCAGCCCTTAGATGGCAGCCTTCCCAAATAGTCAACTAGTTTTTGCCGGGAGGGGGCGCCAGTCAGAAGCAATTCAACCATTAACTGCCGTATTATCTCCAGGGATATCACACCCCCGCTTTCATTCAGATGTATAAACAACCCAGTGGTTGTAAACTTGGCTGCAGCAGCTCGGGGATGTCCTATATCTCCTATACCCTGGCAAAGACTAGTTGACTATCTGGGAAGCCCACCATCTAAGGGCTGGATAGCTCAGATGGTAAGAACGCTACTTTTCCTTGATCTCTTTGATTACATATGCATGTATTTGTGTTACATTTGGCTCAATTCTTCTCCCCTCTATCTGTGCACTTTGCAAAGGGTGTTGGAGGCTGTGCTCATTGTGATGGTGACAGCCACCATTGCCTTTGTGGCCGCTATGACCCTTGGCAAGTGCAAGAAGCTCCCGTCCAACAACAGTGTAAGTCAATACAAATACCAAGATCTGAACGATTCAGATGTTCTGTTAACAAGTCATCAAATCAAAGTGCGTCTATGCAGGTATGTGTATAAAGATCGGCATTGTACAGACATTTCTCCCCGAGAAATTATGCTTGATAGTCGACGAGCTGAGCTAGCCGTCACCCAGGATTGAAAAGTTAATTGAAGCCAAATGATTATTTAATTGAATTCAAGGCAATTCAATGAGGTTTTGCCCTTGCTCGACGTGATAAACACTGAATGCTCAGTGCTTTGCCCGGTGCCTGATAAAAAAATATTTCAGGTAGCTCGGGCGGGATTCGAACCCGCGACTCCCGAATTCTAGTACAGACGTTGTAACCACTGGACCACCGAGCTGGTCAAGGTCGTGTGGTGGATTTGAATAATGTATAGCAGCGGGTACCGACATGATGAATTCATGCAAGGTGCTTTTTAGATTAAATAGAGACGTGGTCGACTGTAATGCCCTTTTGTATTGCCTTTTTGCCAAATGAAGTCAAGGTTGTGCTTTTTTTAGATTGAATAGAGACTTGGTCGATGGTTATTCCCTGTACATTGCATTCTTGCCAGATCAGATTGCAACATTCGAGTCTTCCCAAACTCCTTCTCACTCACACCTGAGTGACCACACACACAGTAAACCAAGACCCAGGATCCAGTGCAGCATCCTTTGTTCCCGCCTTCGGCGTTCCCGCCTTCACCCTTCACTGGACTAATCCCCATCACCAGGACCCCTCTCTGCACTACCTAAGCCCCACTCCTAGTTAGAATCCAGCAGACTCCCGAAAACGAATAGAGTATACTGTTAAAAATGTTGAGTTCCTCCAGGTTCTTTTCAGAGCCACACATACTCACAAAAGAGAGAATTTTACACGGTGTCACCGCAAACCTATTACTCCTGCTATTCTCATCATGAAACCCTTCAAATCTCATCCTTCCCCTCTCTCTCTCGTCGGCAGCTGGAAGCGAGTGACTCCCTCTCTCGCTGGTCCCTTGGCAGCAGCACCGGCAATGGCTCTGAGCGGACCTACTTCTGCCAGGAAGGCTACTACAACGACATGGCTACTCTCTTCTTCAACTCCCAGGAGGTGGCCATCAAGGCATTGTTCCACGAAGCGGGTGGGTACAAAGTCCCTGCCCAGTCAAAGTTTTCTTAGCTAAGTGTTCGAAAAGTTCCCAGTCAGTTTTTCCTTTCTTCGTTTGACTTTTCAATAAAGAATCCAGTTATTGTTTGTTTCTTCTTGGAGTGAATACAAAAAACTATTGCAAACTGCTAACTGACTAAGAAAGACTTTCAATACACAAATCTCAAAAGTTAGAGGGCCTGAGGTTTCGATTCTAGCAGGGCCTTTCTCAAAGGCAAAGTTTCTTCTTGAGGTGAGATGTGTTCACGTTGCTGCGTTGTTTTCCCCTTTCCCGCCAGGCAAGTTCAGTCTCCAGTCCTTGGCCATCTTCTTCGGTCTCTTCTTCCTGCTGGCCTGCTGGACCTATGGCGCCATGGTGCCCAGCGGTCTCTTCGTGCCCTGCCTGCTGTGCGGAGCGGCCTACGGGAGAATCGTGGGCAACGTCCTGAACGAGTGAGCAACTGAATGGACTCCCCAAAAAAAATAAAAAAATAATAATAATAATGTCAGAGAAAATGCTTCCGACTGACACCCCTGCAGTCGATTTCATGAAACCCATCGTATCATACGATCAATCGCAAGATTAGGAGCGATGCACAGAAACCTTACAGTGTATCACAACTTACGATGGGTTATCCATCGTAAGCTGAATTACAATTCATCGTAAGGCTTTGTAAAATCCACCCCTGCTCTGGCAAAGATAGGAAGCGAAGTAAATAAAGAAAAAAATGACAGGGATTTTTTTAAATGGCAAAGAAAACTGGCTGGACCGGTATTTAAACCAGAGACCTCTGGATTTGCGTACCAAAGTTTTCTTTGCCTTTTCTCAATTTGTTAAAAAAAGGAATTTTAATTCCTATCTTCAGCCTTCCTGAGTCGCTCTCCCTCTCCTTCTTTCTCTATCCCTTAAAGCCCCATACACAACATTGGTAAGATCGAAAAACAGAAATGTTCATGTTGTATGTTGTATGTTGTATTTTGTTCATGTTGTATTTTGGGAGAAATGAGTAAAAGAAATAGTTTACGTCTCACCGAGATCTAAACTATTTTTCGGAACAGTACGGCGTTGAATGCTGCATTTTCGCGAAACAAATGATGCGGTTTTCACGATTTTCTCGAGACTCGGTTGGCGGATTGAGCTGAAATTTTCACAGGTGTGCTATTTCATGCATATGTTGGATCAGACAACCTATGGATGCTATTCTTTGATTCAACCAATGTTGTGTAGGGGCTTTAACCTCCAGTGGCTTTTCAGCCTTGTTTTGGGCGATCTTGCATGAAAAAACGAGACTCGAGAAGTCACCGTTGTATCCCCCCCCCCCTTCTTTGTCCCAGGTACACCAGCTTTGCCAGTCTGAGTAACATCTACCCGGGGACGTTTGCTCTGATCGGGGCGGCCTCCTTCCTCGGCGGCGTGGTCCGCATGACCATCAGTCTGACGGTCATCCTGATCGAGTCCACCAACGAGATCAGCTACGGCCTGCCCATCATGGTCACTCTCATGGTGAGTGGTGGGGAACCCCCGCCGGCCGTCCCCACAAGGTTTCTCTGTCAGGCAGGCATGCAACTCTTGAATTGTAAAAAAAGAGGAAAATGTCCGAATGAAACTGCGAGCGCAAAGCACGAAGCCCTTACGGTGTGTGGTTTGGGGCCTGCTTAAGGGCCCGGGAAAATGTTGGATTCTAGATGCTCTGTGGTGCATTCTGAGTAGTTTGTGACAACTTATAACTTTGATTTAAAAAAAAAAAAAAAAAAAAAAAATATTATTATTATTATTATTTTTTTTTTTAATGGCCGAATTAAATAAAACGCGGAAATCCGCGGATCCGCGGACAAGTTGCATGCCTGGTCAGGGATGGGAGCAAGGATGGTGTTTGAAGATCAGTCAGGGATTGCTGAAGTCTCGACATTCTGCGTTTGAAACATTGGGCCCTCCTCATTTGTTGAAATCTCAACATTCTGCGTTTGAGACAGGTCCTGCTAGGATTGAAACGTCGGGCCTTCCTAATTTGTTGATATTTGCATTTTAGTCAGCAAGCAATTTGCAACCTTTATTACTCCATTCTCTAATTCAATGATCTTTTGCCCTGCTCGACGTAATAAGCACTGAATGTTCAGTGCTTTGCCCGATCGATGCCTGATGAAAAAATTTCAGGCAGCTCGGGCGGGATTTGAACCCGCGACTCCTGCTTTCTAGTGCAGACATCTTAACCACTTGACCGACGAGCTGGTCGAGGTCGTGTGGCGGATTTGAATAATATGTAGCGGCGGGAACCGCGTTCCATCATGATGTTTGCGTCGAGGAGAATGTAATTCAATGAGGTTTTGCCCTGCTCAATGTAATGAGCACATTTTGTTCTGGATTGATGGTATTGTTTTTTTTATCATGGGGCATTACTTGATGTGATGTATAGGTGGCCAAGTGGTCTGGTGACCTGTTCAACCAAGGCCTGTACGACATTCACGTGGAGCTGAAGGGAGTCCCCCTGCTGGCATGGGAACCGCCTAAAAAGATGGAAAGGTAACGGAAATGGCAGGAGTCAGATTTCACAGTTCATTCATTGGATGTTGATCTCAATCACGGCCTCATTCAATGCTATGGCCAACGTGCTGTAGAAGAGTATATGACTATTTGGGAAGGCCACCATCTAAGGGCTGGATAGCTTAGATGGTAAGAGCGCTGGTAAGCAAAACTAGATGTCTCAGGTTCAAGTCCCGGTCCAGTAAAAAAAATTCAACAATTTTTAATTTTTTTTTTCCTTTATTTGAATGTGATTAGTTATCCTGTCATAGCCCTGGAAGAATTTTCATGCAAAGCAATTTTTTCACTCTTTGCTTTCATGCAATTGGCTCAATATCCCAACTTGTATCCGATTTTAATTCTGAAGTTAGTCTTTTGTCGGTTAACTGGTTCCCACCATTGCCGCCTGTGCCTCTGCAATGCAGGCTGCGTGCCCATCAGATCATGGACACCAGGCTGACCTACATCTACCCGCACACCCGCGTCCGCTCCATCGTCAGCATCCTGCGCACAACCCAGCACCACGCCTTCCCCGTGGTCACCGAGAACCTCAACGAGAGTAGGGCGCCCCCTAGCGACGCCGTCGACCCGACCATCGCCAGCAAGAACATCATGTTCAAGGTTGGCCCGCTTCTCGGCAACAAGAAAAAGATAACGCGTGAAGTGAATTTTTCACTTTTGGGGAACGAATTATGTCGTCTTGTTTTTTCTCAGACCGATTACACCATGAACATCTAAACCCTGAAAATGGGGTGAAAATGTCATTTAGCCGTGAAAAGAAATTTCACCATGTTTTCACCCCTATTTCATGGCACACAGTTAGCCAAGTCATTTTCACAGTGGTGGTAAATGGCTAGAGGCAATTAAGAAGTATCTGGGAGTGACAGTTACAAGGACACCATACAGTACCTCTATGGGGGCTGGTGGTCCCTACTGGTAATTAAAATTGGGCATCCCCCAAGGCTGGAGCTTGCCACCCTAGCTATTCACGTTTTTTTCACGGTCTCTTTAGTGACCTGAAGATGTCCTTATCAGGTCAGAGAGGTGATTATTTTCACGGTGAATTCACTGTAAAATGCACCATGAAATCACAGTGACTTTTTAAGTTTCACAGCGAAATGACATTTTCACCCCTTCTTCACGGTTTAGATGTTCATAGTGTTAGAAGGCTCTACTTTTGTGTTGTCTTTCAGCGCGAGAGCACGCTCTCGCGTTCCGAGGAGCAGCGACAGAGGGCGTCCTCCGTCCGCTCGGTGGAAATGCTCCGGGTCCCGAGGGACAACCCCCGTGCGCGGAGCGGCGACTCGGAATCTGCCGAGAACAACTCGGAGGACTGGGATCGAGTCTCTCTCCGGTAGGCCCATCGTATTATATCTTACAAATCACTCTATACTCCGAGTTTTGTGAGAATGTGCATTCCTCTCAACACTTTCACAAAGCCTTACGATGCGTCGTAACTCAACTTGCAATGAATAACCCATCTTCAGGGATGTAAGAATTTCGGAAATTTCCAGATTTCCGGAAATGACGTGATTTTATTTTCTTTCTTTATTATTATTAGTATTATTATTTTGTTTATTATTATTTTTTTCATTATTTTTTTTATTAACCTTTTTTTAAAAATATTTTTTTTATTTATTTTATGTCAAACAGGTATCTCAAACTGCTCATTTTTTATCTGTTAAAACCCTAAAAACTAAAGGGCGCCTGCACCCCTGCCGTGAATCTCTCGGACACGCACGCACTCACTCGCAGTCGCATCTCTTGTGCGCTTAAGCGCTTACTCGCAGTCGCACAATTTATTGGCCTTCGGTGATTTTCAGGAAATGACTGTGTCAGTCACTTACAACCTTATACCTTAACTTGTGTTAGGCCGTATGGTTTTTGTGCATCGCTCATCGTCACTCTTGCGGTTGCTCGTAAGTTATGGTTTGGTGAAATCGACCCCAGGCCTCTACCATGCAACCCTTGCACCAAATCTGGTCGTCTCTGCCTCTGTTCCTGATCACGGTGATCCCCATCCCACTCTGGAACCTCTTCAGGACCAACCCCAACAACTACCAGACCTGGCTGGCCGACCTGGAGAACTTGGACGAGTACCGACCCCTGACCTTCCACGGAGTCATCCTGCGCAGCCACCTGGTCATGCTTCTCAAGCGCAAAGTCTGCTACGCCGAAAACACATCCGTGAGTGTCTGATGAGAGAAAATAAAAAAATCAAAATAAAAAATGTGTACACAAAGGTTTCAAACTAAAATGACCTGCAATACATCAATTTCAAAAAATGTTAGAGGGCCTGACGTTTCCATCCTAGCAGGAGCTTTCTCAAAGGCAAAGTGACAAGGACAAACACAGATAGTCAGGGGAATGAAAGCCCTGACACACATGACAGAGGAAGGACAAAAGGGAAGAGAGTGGGATGCAGACGTACACACCAAGGGAGGGGAGATCAAAGGGAAAACAAACAAAAGGGAAGGGAGTGGGATGCAGATGCACACAAGAAGAGATGGGAGATCCATCCTAGCAGGACCTTTCTCAAAGGCAAAGTGACAAGGACAAACACAGACAGTCAGGGGAATGAAAGCCCCGACAGGCATGACAGAGGAAGGACAAAAGGGAAGGGAGTGGGATGCAGACGTACACACCAAGGGAGGGGAGATCAAAGGGAAAACAAACAAAAGGGAAGGGAGTGGGATGCAGACGTACACACCAAGGGAGGGGAGATCAAAGGGAAAACAAACAAAAGGGTGGGGAGGATGACGGGGACGGGAGCGAGGAGCGAGACGGTCAGACAGTGCTGAGCGTACAAGTGCTAACTTCGTGTCGTGTAGGGCAGACCCTCATTGAATTACATCTGCGAACTTGTGATGCGTCTATGGTGAGTTTCGGGTGGGGTTTCTCCTGCAGAGCTCGAGCCAGGAGGAGCTGACCTACAGCCAGCTGACGGAGGACTACCCAAGATATCAGGACGTCCACGACATTGATGTCAGTGCCATCAACCACAACATGATCGTGGTGAGTGATTCGACACCAATGGCTGACTGATCCACAGGGGGAGATCTTGGCCATAGCGGCCATATAGCGGCACGGGGCCTGATGGCAAAGACCAGGACTTGAACCCGAGACCTCTGGTTTTGTGCACCGGCGGTCTTACCATTGGAGCTATCCAGCCTTTAGACGGTTGCTTCCCAAATAGTCAACTAGTCTTTGCTGGGGCAGGGGGTGCCAGTCAGAAGCAATTCAACCATTAAGTGCGATATATCTCCAGGGATCGGATGCAAACAACCAGTTGTTGTAAACCTGGCTACAGCAGTTCGGGGTTCACATAAAGTGGATGCAGCTTTTTCAATTCAAGGGGGGGGGGGGGGTACGCAAAACCAGAGGTCTCAGGTTCAAGTCCCGATCCAGCTAAAGTCTTCTTTGCCAATTTCCCAGTTTGTTCAGAAGTTCCCAGTCTTTTTCCTTTGTTTGTCAGACAAAGGAAAAACTGACTGGGAACTTTTGAACAAACTGATTAACGTGCCAGTGCTCGAAATGCACTGACCCGAGTCTACCTTGGACCACCTTGAGAGATTTCCCGAGCAAGATCGATCAGCCAGTGCATCCCTGCCATCCGCGCACTTCTTCGTCTTCCCTTGCAGGACGTCACCAGCTTCATGAACCCTTGTCCCCACATCGTCTCGCCAGAGACCCCCGTGTCCAAAGTCTTCAACCTGTTTCGCACCATGGGCCTGAGGCATCTCATGGTCATCAATAGCTGCGGTGAGGTAGGGTCTGATGCTCCCTAATCGTTGCTTTTTTTATCAATAAATAAAATTTTAAAAAAAAGGGTCCCGATGTTTTTAAACATGAGGCCCTCTCGAGCAACCATTCTACCTTTGAGGAAGGTTCGGCCGGGAACCACTGTCACCAAACAAAAGTCCGGATAGCTCTGGCTCCTCTTTAAAAGATCCTGTTGAGATTGGAGATGTCTGTCTGTCTTTCCGTCTGTCTGTCTGTCTGTCTGTCTGTCTGTCTGTCCACCTTGCCTGTCCGAGGGTCTGTTGTAAATAAGACACGGCTTTGCATGGTATGTGAAACTATATAGGAGGGTTTGTGGTGACACCATGTATAAGGTCTCTTAAAGAAAAGGTGTGGTTCTGAAAAGAACCTATATGGCCTGTTTTAAGCCGAGTTTTGAATTGTACACAGGTGCTGAGTTCTTTAAGGCGATCATTCCAAAGCGATGACCCAGATGTTGAGAACGATTGGCTTTCCCCAATAGTGTTGTGCGTGTGGAATTCAATTGAATTCCAAAAGAAGGCTGGTAACAAAATAACCAAGCATCAATGGTAGTCGGTGTAAGGATGACCTTATCCCGATGTCTCTCTCTTTCCTGCAGATCTTGGGGATAATCACGAGGCACAATCTGACGGAGGAGTTCCTGGAGGAGAAGCTGGCCACGAGTGTGGGCGGCCACTCAGCTCCTTGCTGATGAGCTTACCCCACACAATGCCCATCTGAAACCCAGCCTAGACCAGACCTGTCCACTGGGTTAACCCAAAAGCACCCTAACCCAACCCATAGCTGACCCAAGTGTTCAGCCTAGCTCACAACCAACCCAAACCCCAACATGAGTGTGGGCGGCCACTCAGCTCCTTGCTGATGAGCTAACCCCACACAATGCCCATCTGAAACCCAGCCTAGACCGGACCTGTCCACTGGGTTAACCCAAAAGCACCCTAACCCAACCCATAGCTGACCCAAGTGTTCAGCCTAGCTCACAACCAACCCAAACCCCAACATGAGTGTGGGCGGCCACTCAGCTCCTTGCTGATGAGCTAACCCCACACAATGCCCATCTGAAACCCAGCCTAGACCGGACCTGTCCACTGGGTTAACCCAAAAGCACCCTAACCCAACCCATAGCTGACCCAAGTGTTCAGCCTAGCTCACAACCAACCCAAACCCCAACATGAGTGTGGGCGGCCACTCAGCTCCTTGCTGATGAGCTAACCCCACACAATGCCAATCTGAAACCCAGCCTA
Source organism: Luidia sarsii (assembly GCA_949987565.1). NCBI lineage: Eukaryota > Metazoa > Echinodermata > Asteroidea > Paxillosida > Luidiidae > Luidia > Luidia sarsii. The sequence continues at coordinate 14,333,935 of OX465115.1, forward strand.
GACCGGACCTGTCCACTGGGTTAACCCAAAAGCACCCTAACCCAACCCATAGCTGACCCAAGTGTTCAGCCTAGCTCACAACCCACCCAAACCACCCTAAACCTACCCATAGGTGACCCAAGTGTTCAGCTTAACTCAACCCACCCAAACCCCAAACCACCCTAACCCAACCAATAGCTGACCCAAGTGTTCAGTCTAGCTCACAACCCACCCTAAACCTACCCATAGGTGACCCAAGTGTTCAGCTTAACTCAACCCACCCAAACCCCAAACCACCCTAACCCAACCAATAGCTGACCCAAGTGTTCAGCCTAGCTCAACCCACCCCAACCCCAACCCACCCTAACCCAAAGCTGACCCAAATTTTCAGCCTAACTCAACCCACCCTAAACCTACCCATAGGTGACCCAAGTGTTCAGCCTAGCTCAAGCCACCCAAACCCCAAACCAACCTAACCCTACCCATAGCCGACCCGTGTTTAGCCTAGCTCAACCCACCCTAACTCTACCCATAGCTGACCCAAGTGTTCAGCCTAGCTCAACCCACCCAAACCCCAAACCACCCTAACCCTACCCATAGCTGACCCAAGTGTTCAGCCTAACTCAACCCACCCTAACCCAACCCATAGCTGACCCAAGTGTTCAGCCTAGCTCAACCCACCAACCCCCCCCCCCCCTGCACCGGTGGTGTTGCTATTCCTTGGACCCCCCAAATCGGGGCACCACTATCGTCCAAATTTTAAGACAGACTTTTCTCAGCCTACCACAGAACAAAATGAAGCGTGACAAAAGCCACACAGACAGGTTTGACTTACTTGTACACATAGCGTACTGTCATGGATATATTTCACAGGTATATATCAATCCCATTATTTTGTTTAGCAAAACTCAGGTATCTCAATCATATTTAGCAGGATTTTTCACCATAACTTTGAAATGTTTTCTTCAAATGAACAAGTTAATGAAAAGCATGTGATTAAAAAAGACTTAAGGCTTTGCATGGTGGGTGAATCAATATAGGAAATGTTTGCGGTGACACCATGTATAAGGTCTCTTAAAGAAGAGGTGTGGTTCTGAAAAGAACCTGAGTGGTAACTCGACGTTTCGACCAGTATGCTCTGGCCGTTATCAGGAAAATGTCTTGGACTCGGTGGTGGAACTCCTTATGTGCCGGTAGTCGCTGAGGCGGGAAGGCGGGAAAGATAGGATTATCAATTGTCTGTTTAAAGCAAATATCTTTGTACACAGCCCTAGTCTACAATTAAAGCAAACATATTTTTACACAGGCTTTGTCTACCAGATTTTACACAAAAGTATTTTTTTGGTGACTCAATTCATACATTTTTCAAAAAGTATACTTAATCGTTAAACTTCCATACATGTGTGTCTTCAAAGTAGTGATTGGTATAATACTTAAGTATATCAATATAATGTTTTCCTCCATTCATAGAATTGCCAAAAGAAGTTTAATGATATATCGAGAATATTTTTGTAATACATGTACATGTACTTATAATGATGCTAAACCTCTATGGGGGTTATTTTCAAAATTCCATACGTTTTGATCCTAGCGGGAACCACTCTCAGAGGCTGCATGACACAAGGCAACCCGAGGACACGAAAACAAATGTACAAAGGAGTGAAGCTGGGAGAAAGACTAGGGGGAGATAAGAATGACAGTGGAGGTTTAGCGAGGGATTAACGATGGAGCCAACAAAACAGTCTCAAAAATAAATGTTAAAAAAAAAAAAAAAAAAAAATCAAAGACAACTTCCACGAAATCACTTTGGATCTCAGAGGAAGGATTCCTTGTCGATTATAAATTATTCCAATAAAGCATACGTGGTGTTCGTCATTTTCCCTCCTGGATGGTCCAGAGATGCTTCAACCACAGCTTCTCCCAAACTTCTGGCGACCTACCTGGTTTCGTCTTGGGCATTCTATCTCTGAGAAACTCCTGCCGGAATCGCAAATATCAGATCCTATAATTGTATGGAAAATACTGACATTTGTATAGGCCTATTCTTGTCATTTTAACCAGTAAGCATTGTTCGCAACATAATCATGTGGATTACCATTAATTGTATTGTTTTTTTTTTTTTTGATAAATTTTTAAAGAGATACCCCAGTTTTTGACATATTCCAAAGTCTGGTGATTCCATTTCATTTCAAAATGCAACATTTTTCTTTTCAGTGAAAATTAAAATCAGACACCAAAGTCACCTATCATATTAAAATATGTGCAAACTCACATTGTTGTGGACAAACTCAATGCAATAGTCAGAATTGCGGGTAATTTTTCCAAAGTGACCTAAGAAACTTTGTGGTATAAATTGACGAAAATCGTTGCTTTTCATGAACAAAAACAAACCAAAAACTTTACCGAAATCTTTCTTTTCGTGGATAAATTGGAGCATTTCTGAGTCTCAATCAAAATTCCTGACAATTCCTCACTGTCAATTACAAATAAATTGTTTTTCTTCCTTCCATAAAGCCTTTCTCTTGCTCTGTTTAAATGGTAGTTCTGACAATGCTACACTCGCATTTTGAATATGACTATAAACAATCCAAATTGGGAGGGGGGTTGTGACTAGTGTGAAGCAAAGCGTTAGCCTCCATCCCCTATTGGTGGTAGACTGCTAGCCAAGGCTGACAAATAGAACTGGGACTGTCTGGGAGGGATGAATAGTCTGAAGCAAGGCATATCCTCCGTCCCCTATTGGTGGTAGACTGCCAGCCAAGGCTGACAAATAGAACTGGGAGTTGGTGACTAGTCTGAAGCAAGGCATAAGCCTCCATCCCTAGTGGTGGTAGACTGCCAGCCAAGGCTGTCAAATAGAACTGGGAGGGGTGACTAATCGGAAGCAAGACACAGGCCTCCATCCCTATTGATGGTAGATTGCCATATATGGCTCATACATAGAACAGGTTGGGCTTTCTAATTTGGAACAAGGCATAAGCATCTAAGAAAAAGAAACAAAACATTTCTGAAAAATCGCAAAGAAAATTAAACAAAATTTAACCACTTTTCAAGTTCGTGGTCTTTAAACAAACAAAGGAAAAACTGACTGGGAACTTTTAAACAAATTGAAAATTTGGCAAAGAAAACTTGGACTGGACTAGGACTTGAACCAGAGAACCCTGGATTAACGTGCCAGTGCTCTCACATCTGAGCCATCAGGCCCTTTAGATGGTGGCCTTCCCAAATAGTCAAGTAGTCTTTGCCGGGATAGGGGCGCCAGTCAGACGCAATTCAACCAATAACTGCTAATACTAAATACTATCTCAAGGGATCATTAGCCCGCAAATTTTGCAAGCATTGCCGTTCCAAACAAAAACATGAAATCATCAATGAGAGCGCTGGCCAGAAACAAGACTCAAATTATTTTGGGTCTTGAAGTAATAATGAAAACCTTTATAGAAGCAAACAAAAATCCGTTATTTCTTCTTCAAAATGTCTTCTTCTTTGGGTTTACCAAACTAAGACCGGATTCTTTGGGTACATCTCTGTCATAGCTTTCCGTTGAATTGGCTGGTTGCCAGGCAGGGCGTTGACGGGGAGGGGACCAGGGACACCGATGTCTGTCTGGCCATCGAGGGCGCTCTTCTGTTTCTTCTCTGTCAATGCTCGGGACTGGTGTGCGTGCACGGCAAAACAGACGCCCTGGGGGGGGGGGGAACGTAGAAGTGACACGAGACAAGGGTTAAGGTCACTGTAAGGTCAATGAGCTACTTGCCATGAGGTCAATACGGGCAATTTACAATAGTGCGCCCTCAAGAGTCTGGGACGCGTTGGCCAATCGCAATGTGCGCCGAATCTGTCGACCCGTCTGGAAAGGGCACGACAGATTCCGTGCATTGTGATTGGCCAACACGCAGCAAACTCTTGAGGGCGCACTCTTGTGAATCCCACGTATTTCGTGAAACTAATCAAAACTTATAATCGATCGCGAGACGATGAGTGATGCAGTGGCCAGATGCGTCCTATCAGAACTCATGACGGGTTATCCACCGTAAGTTCAGTTATGACGGATCGTAAGGCTTTGTGAAATCCAGCCCTGTACTTAGATGCACTGACACACCCAAAACAGACAGAGAGACAGAGGGATGGATGAACAGACAGACATATATACAGACAGTACAACGAGCAAACAGCCCCAAAATACTAGAACAGACAAAACTCACTCTGTCTTTTGCTGCCCGTACAAAGGCTAGATTAGCCGTGGTGGTTATGGCCCTCAGTTTATCCCCCGTTCCAAAGATGACCTACAAGGGAAAATCCATGTTGAGTGATTTTGGTGGAGAAAATTAGGACGAGGATGTGGATGGGGAGGATGAGGAGGATGGGGAGGATGGAGAAAATAGGGAGGATGAGGAGGATGAGGAGGATGAGGAGGATGGGGAGGATGGGGAGGATGGAGAAAATAGGGAGGATGAGGAGGATGAGGATGGGGTTGTCCCCACTCACTTTTGCCCTGTTCTTGATTCTGTTGCTCCCTTCCATCGCTCTGGCCCTCTCTGAGGGGTCGTCCTGGACTACGGTTAGTCTCTCCAGCAGCTCCTTAGCTCGCTGCATCTCCCTCGGCCCAGCAATGGTCCGCAAGATGCTCTGAAAGTCGTTGAGTGCAGTCTGGCAGATGTACAGGTCTTTGTCTGGGGAGAGACCGCGGGTACGGTCAGTTAAGCGACTGCTGGGATATGCCGTATAGGACTCCCATCCCTCCATATTATCAAACCCGTGTTGGAACAATGCAGGAAAAAAAATAAAATTAAAAAGTCCACAAATTCATTGGCTAAAGCCCCTACACAATATTGGTAAGATCGACAAAACAGAAATACCCACAGATTTACATGAAACTAGTTTAAAGATGGTTATAGTAGAAACCTCGCACTGAAATATTTCTGCCTAAAATGCTGTATTTTTGGAGAAAAGAGTAAAGAAATCGTTTACGTCTCACCCCTAGATCTGAACATTTTCGCGAAACAAATGAAGCACCTCACCCGCAAGAAACTGGTCCAGTCCGGCCAGCAGAGGGCGCTCTCTCTCCTGGAGGGCCAGAGCCTGGATGAGGGGCTCGTCAAAGTCCTGCGAACAGCCGCCGTGCGACAGGTCCGAGACCATGGCCACCAGCGAGGTCACATCCAGGTTGACCTTGACCTTGGTAGTGGAAGATGCACTCTGTCATCCATGAAGACAGACAGACAGACAAAGAGACAGTTAGGCGGGGAGAGACAGACATTCAGACATTCAAATTTTTCAGACATACAGCAGATATAAACAAAAAGCAAACAAAACATCACTTTACGCTGACAGAAGAAAAACTAACTGGAAACTTTTTGAACAAATTGAACAATTGAAAAAAAAAAAATTTTGACTGGACCGGGACTTGAACCCGAGACCTCTGGACTAATGTACCAGTGCTCTTCCATCAAAACATCACTTTGGTGATACTTCATTTTTGGTGATACTTCTATTTGTCTTCATCTTTGTAGGCCAACATTTGAAATGTCCCAATCTTCTGATGTCAGCCAGGCTGATGTCAACTCTCTGGCTGGCTTGGTGTCCTTACCTTTGCTGTGTCAGTAATTGCTGGCAGTCGTGGCGGAGTTGACGGAATGTCTGCTGCTGTGTTAAAGACTTGGCCGTGAGCTGTTACCCCCAACTTCTCAAGTTCATCTGTCATGGCGAGAAATAATCAAATACTTATCAAAATAAGTGCGATTGAACCTTTTTTTTTTTTCCTCAGGGTTCTCGAGGGTCTGAAGTTCTGATCTCGGCGTGATCTTCTAAAGAGCGGCCCAAGCTGATGTGGAAGTGGAAGACACACTCTGTCATCCATAAAATACAGACAAACAGACAGGTCAGGTAGGCAGGGAGACAGACAAACAGAGACAGAGACACAAGCAGACAGACAGAGAGAGACAGAGAGAGAGAGAGACAGACAGACAGACAGGGAGACAGACAGAGACAGAGCGACAGAAACAGAGCCAAGGGGACAGGAAGACAGAGAGACAGAAACATAGACAGACAGAGGGACAGACAGACAGACAGACAGACAAGAGGGTGGTGGAGGGAGGAACTTACTGAGGATGGACCTGGTGACTCCCGAGCAGAAGACGACGTGGACACTTGGAGGTTGGTAGTTGAAGGGATGCTGTCGACTGGCGTTCAGATACTGCCTAGCCTGTTCCACAATATCATGGTCACCGTAATCACCATCGCCTACCCCCCCCCAAAAAAAAAAAACGAAAAAAAAAAAAAAAAAAGAAGAAGAAAAACTTAAAAAAAATATTTACAATCACAGAAAGCAAAGGAAAACTTACTGGGAAAATCCCCCCCCCCTCAATCTACAGCCCATCAACTCGAAATGCAACTCGCGGGCAAAATGTGGGACCATTTTGGGAAAAATTACAACTGCCGGACCAGTCTTCACGCAGGTCAGGTGGCTTGACTGAAATAAAAAAAACAACAACCCCGCACACCCAAACCTGCAAGGTTCAGCCCTGCTGGCCCGCCTTACCTTCCCACTTTCGGTGGAGCGCCTTTGCCTTGCGGGCGGTCACCTTGACCCAGGCCGAGCCGTCCCGGGCGACGACGTCCACCACCAGCGCCGCCGGCCGGCCGGTGCCACTGGCATCGTAGTGGACGGACCGGAGGACGGCCACTACCCGGCCGAAGGACTCGGCGCTGTGGAGCAGGCCTTCCAGGTGACTGACGTTGGTGCTCTTCAGCTGGTTCTCCTTCGGCGTCTTTCCATTTTGCAGCTGGGGGAGAGGGGGAGGGAGGTGGGGTTAACAAAAAAACAAGTGTTACAGACAAACCACCCGAGAGAAAAACACACGCACCAACTAACAGGCAAGGCAAGCAAGGGAGCAAGGAATCAAGCGATGATTGGAGAGGAGGAGGGGGGGGGGGGGCTTCTGCCTTGAGGCCCTCCCCAGCCTCCCCCCCCCCACTTGAGCTTTGGCGCAGAATCGTACGTAGGTTTCAAATCAGATATTTGAGTTTTACAGTGGGGGGGGGGGGGAAGGGCGGCGAGGTGGGTTACCGTACCGATCTGATGAAGTCTCGCTCCGACTGGATTCTCTTGATGAGTTTGCCCAGGCCCTCCCGTGTCTGTAGGCACTGGGCTCGGACCAGTAAGTCCTTGATACGGACCTGCAGGTCCTTCAGTGAAGCCTCGTTGGAAGCCTCCATCATGCACAGGCCAAGGGACGGTCCACTGGACGAACCGACGACTGCGACTATCTAAAAAAAATAATGCTCCGGCCTCTCTGGAATGACGGAGAAAGAAAACAAATTATGGAAGAGAAGTGGCAAGGTTAAATAATTTTCTTCGGATACAGTTGCATGAAATTATTGTTGACAATACTACTTACTAGACTTAGTATTCATTCAATCATAATCAATTCTTCAGTTTGAATGAGTGGTCTCGGGTTCAAGTTCTGGCCTAGTTCAATTTTTGTTTGCAATGGGTGCATTGGACGGTTTTACCGGTGTTTTTTTTTGGGGGGGGGGGAAATCTGGGGGTTTTGGAAGGTTTTTTTTTCAAAGTCCCAGTTCAAGCGCAGAATTACCCATTGTCCTTGGACCCTACTCAGTCAGCCAAACCCTAAAAATTTCAAAATTCGATAAAAAAAGGTGAAGTTACTCGGATTATTTCACAACAATGAACTTTAGACATGCAATACATTAATACACACACATTCGTGTGAGGGTGTTCATTGAAAAGGGTCCGGTTGAATAGCGCTGCGTTTGTGGCACGGGTGTGGTTAGTCAGAGTAACTTGGACCGACAAGTCACCCTTTTATTGAGATTCGGGTGACTAGTCACCCGAATCTCAAAATTTCAAAATTCGATAAAAAAAAGGGTGACTTGTCGGGTCCAAGTTACTCGGACTAACATATGATGTAGAGAATGAACAGAGTATTAACAATCCTTTTTTAATGAAGAATTTGAAGAAATTAAAACATGGTTATGAGGGTTGGAACCCCCAACAAGGAAACAAAAATACGCTACCTTCAGTCGGTCAAGATACATTCATTCATCATTGCGACGTCACTGGTTGCTTAGAAATTAGGCAGGACCCCGAGAAATGCCGTTGCTACAACGCGCAGGACGTCTGGGGACCTTTTGACAACGTCATAAAAAAATGTAGACTGGTTCCGTAATAGAGAGAATAATATTATTTATTTCCGAGCGATCACATGCGAGTCTGCAAACAGACAATCGGGTTGCTTAATTAAATCAACAGAGGGCGCCCGTCGCCAAGCCGTGGAAAAAAGAGGGGGGTTTTAATATGCAAATTAAGTTAGGTTAGACTTTTTTTCCCGGCAATAATTCTTTGTGTGCGAGTTCGGACGCAAAGGCGACTTATTTTTTCCCCCACCGGAGAAGAAAAGCAGCGGATCGTCCCCAGTCAGCATGCCGAGAGCGAAGAAGCGGGTTACCGGGGAGGCTAGGGACGCCGCCGGGCCCAAGAAGAAGTCCAAGGGAGCCGGTGGTTTGACGGGATCGTATCCGGACTCCGGCGTGGAGAAAATTGTAAGTGCGCGTCGGTTTATGTGTGTGTGTGTGTATTGTATGGGTTAGGTGCGTTGTGTTGGTTTCTATTGAGTATCGGGTCTGGGTCGTCTTTGTGCTGTTGGATTCGTGTACGGACATTCGATAGTCCGTACGACCATACGAGCTGTGTGTGTGTTTCACATCGCAAGGTGCACGATCCATTGTATTGTTGCCTGTCTAAAAAAACACAAACCCGCCACCGACCGATCAGTAAGGGTGCCTGCCCCTCGATCTCTTTTTTATTAGCCCGCGATCGCCCCCCACCCTCCCCCACTCGGCTCTGCCCCTCTTCCGATCAACCCCCTTCCTCCCGATCCTCACCCCTCCTTGACCGCTGACTCTCATCTCACCCTCTCTGCCTCCTCCCCCCACCCATTGTTCGGCTGGAGGGGGTCGATCGACGGACCCCGTGGGTTCGGGATGCGGTTACAATGGTCGGAGTTGCTTTTTTCCAGTGACATTTTCGGCCTCGTGATCGGGTGTTAAGTTTCGTCTTTGTCAGGCGATCTTGCAGGGGGGTTTTGACCTTGCATTACATTTACAAAGGGCCATGCAATTCTCACACCGTAGACAGCATCACTCTAGACTCTGCTCTAGTCTGAGTCCTGGGCTGAAGTTCCACCTTTTTTCCACACTTTTTGTGTGGCAGATAACAGACTAGCACTAAGCCAAGAAAATTGATCAAAATAATACTTAATACATACTAGACTTGACCTTGTTATGTTTTCAATACAACACAAAGTGATGTGTCATTGACTAACAACAATAACATGCATGTATGATGTAGCCTACACTACAGACCTCAGTACGTGTAGACGCATACACTTGGCATGACTCACAATAAGTCACCATATCTCGTCAGTTCCCAGAAATAATTTTATTGATTTTAGAATAGTGCCAACTCTGTCAGACATTTAAACATCTCCCTGCCTCTTACTCTTAGTCTGAATCTAACTTCTTCTTTTTTCTCATTATAATATAACCTTGATTTTTTTGCCCTTGTCAATGCTTCAGTACTTGTGAATAGATAAATGGAAATATTACACTGACTACAATCCCATGTGTAGAAAAACCTCCCCCCCCAAAAAAAAAAAAAAAAAAAAAAGAATGTTTATCAAATGACTCACTGTGCACAGTTTGAACTGTTTGATCCAAGGTGAGCTAACATTTGCTCAGAAAACACTTCCTTGCCGATGGGGTTTGTGCACGGAGTGCGCAGCGTTGTCCATGTATGGAACACTTTTTTCCAATTTATGCTAAACTAACGGTATCTGAAAATGAAATACCAGTTTTTCCAATTGACAGTGTACGAACTTGCACCCTCTTTCCAAGTAATATATAACATCTTAAAATTTAGTGGGCCCGACGTTTCGATCCTAGCAGGACCTTTCTCAAAGCCTTTGAGAAAGGTCCTGCTAGGATCGAAACGTCGGGCCCACTAAATTTTAAGATTTGCATTTTGTTAATTTTAGTCAGTTTTACAAGCAGTTTGCAAAATTTTTTGTATCGCAGTGGCTGTTGTTACGGCAGTCGTCCGTGTGGTTCCCTGACTTGATTGTATTTTGTCAGCATTGCAGGCTGGTTGAACCAGTCTATAAGCTGCTAGTCTGGTTCCAAGAGCCTAACATCCTGACAAATACTGTGAAGTCAGGGAACCACACGGACGACTGCCGTAACAACAGCCACTGCGTTTTTGTATATCACTCAATATATAACATCGTTGCCAACTGCTAATACCAAATATCAATCTCACAAATTTAGCTTAATACCGGTAGGGCCTACTGCACTGTTTGTCTGTTTATGATGGGATCTGTATCCAAATATGTAGTGTGGAAAATATGTCAAACAGTTCTACATATTATGTGGCATCGAAATATGTACTTAGACCATTTTTTCAATACAAATCTCTCAAGATTTCGTTTCTGGGAGTCATCCAAATTCCACCGACATTTACAAATATCTGGACCCGTAAACATGGTCCAGATTGCCGGTTCCCTCTGATGATACTGGGTCCTGTCCTGGTCCCAATTTTTTTATGGAATTCGTTTCTGGGAAAAAATTCTGCTATCCAAATTTTGCCGGTGTATTAAGTACTCAGGCAGTGTCCCAGACCTTGCCGGCTTTGCTGTTCCCAAAAATTCGAAGATAAACTGACATAACCCGTTCACCTGTGAACAGTTTCAGAGATTTAGCATTTAGAATCTACATAGCTCATGTATCCACAGACATTGTATCCAGTCTCCCTCCTCCAGTATTTACCGAAACCACAACATGGGTTTTCACGTAAACTTCATGACCCTCTCAAGTCTTCTCTAGTCCTCTGTAAGTACTACATGTACCTAACATTTAAGAGGAATGACATTTCCTATCGCCTTCCCGAGTCCCTCTCTATCTCCTTCCTTCCTTAGCCCTTAACCTTGAGTGGCTTTATGGCCTTGTTTCGGGGTAGACACTTCTATTGTGTTTCGCAAGAAGTGTTTGGTATATCGGCGTTCGTTATATAGCGACATTCCACTGTATTGTTTTTAGAATTCCTTTCAGCAAGAGTGACTGATCCACTACCAGCAAAAAAATTTAAAATGACTGGTAAATTGGTGTCCCACTACCATGGCTGGAATTTTAATTGAATTACACGTCTACAATACATGTCGACTTCATCGACCTAAATCATTGTTATTATTTTCTGTACATGCAAGTTTTCCCACTAATAGACCCTTTAGTGGCACTCAGTATGCCTTGTACATGTATGTGGCCTCGATATAAATGGTCGCTTTGTAAGGTATTCCGGTCTCAGTCTAAAAGCCTTTTTTACACAGTAATGGAATTCCACATGGTCAAAAGTATAGGATGCACAGTTTCCTATGGGTCGTAAACATCTGGAGTGGACAATCCACGCGGTTGTGCAGTGGAGCAGTGGGTTTAGAATCAAGAGCAATTTGTCTAAGGAAACCGCGCTGCGATTGTACATGTACATGTAGGCCTACGTCCTGACCTATCAAATTAACTTTGGTTTCTCTTTTCGCTGGAGTTGAGACACAATCTTCTCACGAGGATCAGAAGTACGGTACATGTACATGTAAGAGGGCTTCTACATCGTGTTTTCTATTCCTTCGGTTCTTTAGAGAAAATCATTTGCGTGAATACGGAGGGAGTTTCCGCTCCTGTGTGAACGTCAAATACCGTGTAAATGGCTTAAGAGTTAAGACGGCTGTAAGTTTCCAGTCTGCACTGTCTGGATGGTCAAATTTATTTTGGTAAAGTATTGGGCAAACAAATAAAAAGTGTGAAATGTTAAACCTGGGTTTGGAATCATATAGACATGTACCCAGTCATGTGCAATACATGTATACACGTACCTTTTGCGATTTGCGAAAAGTTTCGTGGAATTATAAGGATTTTAAAAAATGGCAAAGAAAACATTGAACCTAAGTGTACCAGCGCTCTCACCTTTTTGAGCTATCCAGCCCTTGGGTATCGGCCTTCATCAATAGTCAACTAGCCTTTGCTGGGGTGGGGGCACCAGTCTGACACAATCAACAGTAATATCTCCGTGGAATCTGGGATCATGACCCGGCTTTCATTCAGATGCAAACAACCGATTGTTGTACATGTAAACCTGGCTACAGCAGCTCGGGGATCACACAAAGTGGGTGCAGCTTTTTCAGTTTAGCCAAACTTAAAATGGAAAAACTGACTGGGAACTTCTAACCTTTAAAACAAAAATGTTCCCAGTAATTTTTCTTTTATTTGCTTGACTTACCGGTATTTGGAATTAACAGGTTTTACGGTGCAGTCCCTTGTTCCTACAATGTACCATAAAATTTATCAAATTAAACATGAACATGTAATTTGAAAACTCGAGTTAAAATGCACTCCTATGCACATAATGAGGTTCTAAGATTGGTCAGACTTTGTCGACACATGTGTAATGTGGTCCCTCTTTGTTAGAGAAGAATCGTGACTTTTCTGTGATGGTTTGCCGTACTCGATGCGTAGTTAGCACCGTAATCCTGAGTATCCTCATTCCACAGAGGATGCCATGTTTTGGATTTGAATTTGTGTAGTAGTAAATGTGGGGGGGGGGTATCAGTCATCAATGTTGTCAATGAGAATAGCCGCATTTCCACTGGACTTATTTTGGTCAAAGTAACTGAGACGATGGTTACTTTTCCTAAAGTCCAGTGGAAGCGGCCAGCGATTGATCGTACATGTAAGTTACGCTGGGTCCAGAGAAAGCGACCGCTGATCCACGGGGCAGGCAGAGGCCTTGTCTGCCTTTCTCCTTGGTATTCCTCCTCATTTTTGTTGTTGACCGCATTTTTTCAGAAACTGAAGGAGCCACCGTTTGTGGGCGAGCTGCTTTTCAGCGGAGGCACCAACTGGGATCTCATCGGCCGCTCCAGACTCCCGAAATCCAGCGGTACGTGATCGTCTGTGACCTGTCCCCCTCTCCCAACCCCCCCCCCAAAAAAAATAAAAAATTGTACGCTCAATAATGTGATGTGTCTGTTTTGCAGATGATTAGAGAGAGATACAGTAGATAAAGATGAGGTTGACACCTGGAGACAGATAGGCAGGCAGACAGACAGACAGACAGATAGACAAATAGATGTCTGCACTATAGCCGTAAATTTATTCAGCTGTCTAAAATAAGTTGACACAGGTCTACAAAAATGCAGGGCAGAGATGTGGTTCTGAAAAGATCTTGAGTGGACAGGTCAACATTTGTGTGTGCATCAACTGGAACTTCCTTCTTTGGTTTTACTCTTGTAGTTCAAATCCTCAGATTCAATTATCATTGTTTTACAAGCTAGAGGGCAGGCCCATTATACCATGTGTACATGTACTGTACCTATTTTTTGTACGGGCATGTACATATACAGTGTACATTTGTGAACAATAGCTCATCCAAAGCAGGATTGTACCTCACTGGGCAAACTCTCTGGTTCTATAGAACCTCCAAATAAAAGAGTCATTCGTGTTAAGGTCAAGCAGGTCGATCTATCGGTGTGCCTGTCTCGGCAAAGAGTCAAGGCCAGATGCTGACGGCGTTGCCAACAATGCGATCCGGAGGACTGTCCCAGACATTGCACAGTCAGTGGAATGCGTAGAGCCTCCATCCTAGCGTGCATACATGTATGTGGCTGTGCATGTCAGGCTCTTCCTCTGCATGTTAACCTGCGAGGCTGCCCGCCTCAGTCTTTTGATGGACCACCTCAGGTGTTTGTCTCCAGAACTTGCCAACTCACAGGGGTCAGAATCAGGCTTGAAAAAAAAAAAATCAACACAAAACCAATTTAGCTCCTTTGCATGTGCTAAGAGCTGTACATGCTTTATCTGATATTTCCTTGTACATTTAACTGAATGTTTCCACATGGACATGCGCACACAGGGCTCGAAATATCCACTAGACCGTTGACCGAGTCTAGCGATTTCAGCGTCGGTCTAGTGCCGAGTGTGACTGCACTGGACCGGCTGTCTAGCGTTTTTTTCTTTTCTGGCACCATGACGAAAATGGCACTCAAATACATGTATAAATTTGACTTTGACCTGTACAAGTAAACAGCATTTTCTCACGGTATTCCTTTCACTGCGTGTAGTTTTCTTTATTATTATTTAATATTTATGGCACGGGTCTTGTTAGAGTCCAGTAAGAGTCTTCAGTTACTAGACCTGTTGTCCAGTACATTTTTGTTTCCTGAAATTCGAGCCGTGACACATTACAGTGCTTTAGACTCACTCCCTATAGATACAATCTGTGACCCATGGAACCTCAACATAATGTAGTACATCCACAATATACCCAAACTCTATCTACACCGTACATGTACACATACATGTAGGCCTATTGAGCAAATTATCGGTTACAACCTTAGATTCACACAATTCCAGTTGAAACCCTGACAGTGCATACATACATGCATATGGTTCATAGCCACTACATGTACAATGTACGTACAGTAGGCTACTGTACATGTATGTGTGACCTCTGTGTGCATTGTTCACATACGACAGGGCTGAGTTCCCGGCCTAAGGGCCAACAGGCATAATTTCTATTAACAATTGCATGTGCTGCACCACCAGTTGACTTTCCACTCCCCAGTCTACCCCCAGACACAGCTTTCACGGCCGACTGCCTTAATCGCAGTGTTTAACATCATGCCGACGCCTACCTTCTGTCCCAAACAAGCCGACGAAATGCACAAAACGTACACGTACATGTACACACCGTTAAGTGTACACAGGCGCACGTAGCTTGCACAATTCCATCCTGAACCCAACTGCGACCCCGTTGGTCGTGCAATGTTAAGCCAGCCAGTCTGTGAGTGTGATTGTTCTCCCATATGCTGTGCACTGCACTGCATGCATGGGGGCACTTCAATTCCAACGACGACCCGTGCATGTTGTTGCCAGACAAAGGCCGTCTGTTCTCTTGCCCCCCTTCCCTGCACACACACAAACCAGCAAATGCAAACTCTGCTTGGAATATTCCAACAAGGGAATTTGCTTTATCTCGCTCTCTCCCCTTAGGTTGAATGACCTCTCTGTTTCCCCCGTTGTATGCACATGTTAACCCTAACTCCCCCACACCTTAATTTGTTGCTCATGACCCAAATCCTGCAAAATCCTGCACCAAATTTTTGAAAGAGAAAAATTCTGAAATTTTTTGAAAGTACGCAAAAAATATTTTGCTTTTCTGTGGCTAATAAGCATTACAATTACATTGTATAATTTCATAACCACATGACCCGAATCTCTCAAAATCCTATTTTGGTGTTTGTCCCATGGAGTCCCAAACCTACAAGATCATCCTCCATCACATTGACAAAACCGCCTTATGCCCCCAATCCTGCAAATTCTTACAATGGGCATCAACTCTCAAGTACCCCAAATCCTACAATTTCCTGCAGTAGGAAACTAGGATTCTGTTGGATTTGGGGAGGTTAGGGATTTATTAAGTGATTTTTGTTTTATGGGTGGAAGGGATCTGGGTTACACACTAGCACTGCACTCCGTCGATAAATAATATATGCATTCTGTGCTCTTGTTGGTATCACTACCCAGTTGATAGCGCTGATGGTGCTGGTAAACCCGTGTGAGTTAGCACTTCGTGATTGAGGTGTTAGCTGTGACGACAAACGAGCGATTGGGAAGAAGCCGCACGGGGAATTTTTTTTCGAAGCCAGTTTTCCCTGGGTTCCCAAGGGAGGAATCATTTTACCTGTTTAAGTGAATGGCTGCATTCTATTTCCATCAATTGTAGGATTTTTAAAACCAGTTCCTTTTTGAGGGGACGTGATGAGCTAATTTGTAGGCTCAGCTAGCCAAAATATCCATCGCCCCCACTCTCTGTTTCTCTCCCTCTCTCCCTCAGTCCCTCCCTCCCCCCTCTCTCTGCTTCTCTCTCCCTCTCTCTCCATCTCCCCATCAGTCTATATCTGCCTCTCTTTATCAGTCTATATCTCCCTCTCTCCCCCTCATACTCTCTCCCTTTCTCCCTTTCTCCCTTTCTCCCTTTCTCCCTCTCTCCCTCTCTCCCTCTCGCTCTCTCCCTCTCTTCCTCTCCCCCCCTCTCTCTCTCTCTCCCCGTTTAACTCTCTTCCTCTTTCCCTCTCCCTCAGACACTCTGTCCCTCTTTCCCTCTGTCCCTTTTCCCCTCTCTCCCTCTCTCCCTTTTTCCCTCTCTCCCTCTCTCCATTTCTCATTCTCTCCCTCTTTCCTTTCCCTCTCTCCCCTTTCCCTCTCTCCCTCTTTCCTTTCCCTCTCTCCCCTTTCCCTCTCTCCCTCAGCCTGTCCCTCTCTCCCTCCCTCCCCATAGAAGCCCGACGCAAGTTCCACAGCTGGCATAGGGTTACAGACCATTAGGCAGGCCTTGTAACAGGCCGTCCGTCCTTAACTCAAGCGGGGGAAATCAATGGGGATTTTGACAGTTTTCACCGAAGCGTTGCCTCATTAAGCGCAAATTGAAGACTGTAAGTGACTGCGGCGAATTGGTGGCGCGCACTGTACACGAGTGGAGTGGAGCAGTTCAGAAGATGGTGCGGACTTTTTTTGTGGGCACTTACCTGTAGCTGTTTCTGCTCGCTGCATGTGTGCTGCAAATGTTTTGCACCGTCTGAATCCTGCTTGGATCAAAGAGTCAGGCCTTCTTCTCTTTTTTTTTGAGCTTTGCATATCTGGGTCGTTTTAGTCAGTAAGCTGTTTGCAACAATTGTGTGTGATACACTGTAATTCAACGAGGGTTTGCCCTGCTCGACGCAAAAATCTCTGAGCACTCATTTTACGTCGAGCAGGGCAAACCCTCGTTGAATTACGTTCTCCTCGATGCAAACCTCATCTGATATCTGTGATACTCCAGCTCAGCATTTTTAAAATGTTTCCCGGGAGGAAAAAAAGGCTTAAAATTTAGTGGGCCTGACGTTTCGATCCTAGCAGGACCTTGCTCAAAGGCAGAGAGGAAAAAAAAGGCGATCAAAGTCACGCGATGTTGTGTTGCTGGTGGCGGCGTTTCGGTTTGCTGGGACGGCTAACTTTCATCAGGCAACTGAAGACTGGATGCCGCAGTGTCCGCTTGAATTCCGTTCCTCCGCGTCGGTGTGCGACTGGCGTGCGATGTCGAAACGTCGCTACCAGCAACACGACATCGCGTGACTTTGATCGCCTTTTCTCCTTGTCTATACCAACGCGATCCTTGTGCAAGCCTGAAGCTCGCGCTTAATTTGTTTTTTTAACTAGCCCACCGGGCCAGTAAATTGAGTTTTTTGCTAGCCCGCTGCAAGTTTGAGTAGCCCTGCATAGTTAATATTTGAATTTAACACAAGGTTATTAGGTCAAGTAAAACAAATTATTAGTTTCTACTTTCTCATCCCCGCCCGCATTGTTTTTTTGCCTCCACACCGCTGTCTACTTTTTACTAGTCCGCCGGGCTAGCAAAGTGGGTCATTTTACTAGCCTGCAGCTGTTTTTACTAGACAATGACCGTTGGGCTAGTGCTAAGGTCGAGCCCTGCTTGTGTATTAAATTTTATATTTAAATTTTTTTACTTGGATCTCTTCTCTGCAGCTGGCAAGCAGAATGTGGGAGGTCGCAACCTGTGGGGACCGCACCGTTTGGCCGTCTTGTCGGGGATCCGGGTCAGCTGCGTGGTGTCGGGCCCCTTAGCCTGCCACAGCATCATCATCACAGAGGCCGGAAAAGCCATGAGCTGGGGTGAGTAGGAGGAGACCGACCGGTAGCCCTCCGTCTCTCGGCCCTGACCCTTCCCTCTTTAGTCACAAGTATCTCAAAAAGTTAGAGGGCCTGACGTTTCGATCCTAGCAGGACCTTTCTCAAAGGCATCCTTTGAGAAAGGTCCTGCTAGGATCGAAACGTCAGGCCCTCTAACTTTTTGAGATGTATGTATTGCAGGTCATTTTAGTCAGGGAGCTGTCAGTTTTTGTATTAACTTTTAGAAACATGTACAGTGAGGTAATCCTGCGCCTGGTTAGTCGATTTTCTTCATCCCTGTTGGGACATACAAGGCCGCTGAGATATACTTCCATCTAGACCTATATCTTAGAGCTACGTGCTACTGGTCTCAGGTAAAGGCGGCCGCACACGAGAGCCATCTGCTGGGCAAAAATTATCTCGAGGTCGTTAGCTCAGCACATTGCTCACCGTGTGTGCTGAACTTTTAGTGAGATTTCTGCCTCAAGAGGCCGTCAAACCAATATCTATCCTGTTTGATTTTTTTTTGTCTCTCGTGGATGAAAACTCATTGTGTGCGGCGGCTTGAGCTACGTGCTGAGCAACAAAAAACCATAGCAACTGGCCAATGAAAGCGCACGCCCTATTCACGTGGTTGCCAAAATCAAACAGGATAGATATTGGTCTCACGGCCTCTTGAGGCTAACGACCTTGAGAGAATTTTTGCTCAGCAGATAGCTCTCGTGTGCGGCGGCCTTAAGGTTGCATTGTATGCAGCTTTGTCTTTACGTTCCAGTCTTCCTCTACTCCCTACTTACATGTACTTGTACCTCCTCTCTCACATTCCCCCTGAATGAAACCTCGACTGCATTGGTACTTGAACTGAAGGTTTTGGTTCAGCATGCTGGTGCTCTACCATTGGTAGAGTACCAAGTCCCAAGGTAACCAAGGCCCTCAATTTCTTTTTGGAGAAATGTTTAACGAAACCCTCTTTTCCCGTCTTTCCTTGGCTCTCTCGAAGGTCGCGGGGACAAAGGTCAGCTGGGTCACGGCGAACTCAACCGCTGCGAGGTGCCGAAGCTGATCGACGTCCTGAAGGACTTCACCATCGTCAATGCAGCGTGTGGCCGGAACCATACCATGTGCCTGACCGGTAAGGAACCGTGCTCGCCCTGCCGAGTAACAGGGTCCTGACACAAACGGGGACGGGGAACCAGACCGTTGACCCCGTGTGGTGTTTTCAGTGTCGGTCTAGTACAGTGTGTGACTGCACTGGTCCGGCTGTCTAGAGCTTTTACTTTCTTCTACAATTGAGAAAATGAGTTTCAAATACAGTGGAACGTCGCTAGTATAATGAACGCCGATATACCTACATGTAAAAATGGGCTACTGTATTTTATAATGAAAATGCCCTTTGGCTCCCGATTTTTGTGTACAAAATATGTGGCCGCAATCGCTATAACGAACGACCGCTATACCGAACAATTTTCACGGATCCCGGGATGTTCGTTATAGCGACGTTCCACTGTATTAGAGTTGATGTCTGATTAGAATTGCAAGCTTTATATTTCATTACTTTCAGCGTTGGTCTAGTGCAGTGTGTGACCGCACTGGACCAGCTTTTTTCTTTTACGATTAAGGAAAATGAAAATACAAATGTATTACTGCTGATTCAAATTGTAAGCTTTATTTTCGTTACTTTGTTCATGACATCGCCTGTCCGTGCCACTCTTAAACCAGGTGGAGCTCCCTTTGTTGACCTGTTTGTTTGTTGTTGTTGTTTACAGAGGAAGGAACAGTTTATGCCTTTGGAGACAACAAACTCGGCCAACTTGGCATTGGACATCAGAACACCCCAACCTCTACCCCAACCAAGGTGTGCTTTCTTAAGAGTACTCTTATTGTGGCGATGCAGGCTTTTTGCCTTGCTTCAGACTACTCATGTCGTGCAGTGCTATTGTGTTAGCCCAACCACCAATAGGGGATGGAGGCTTATGCCTTGCTTCAGACTAGCCATCCCTCAAAGTTCTGTTTGTCAGCCTTGGCTGGCAGTCTACCACCAATTGAGGATGGAGGCTTATGCCTTGCTTCAGACTAGTCACCCCTCCCAGTTCTATTTGTCAGCCTTGGCTGGCAGTCTACCACCAATAGGGGATGGAGGCTTATGCCTTGCTTCATACTAGTCACCCCTCCCAGTTCTATTTGTCAGCCTTGGCTGGCAGTCTACCACCAATAGGGATGGAGGCTCGTGCTTTGCTTCAGACTAGTCACCCCTCTCAGGATTACTGGCTGACTTACCCTCTTACCCTCTGTCTTACCCTCCTACTGTTGTCATATCCGCGCAATTTGGATCACATAGTTGAGGCTTGGTTTTTCTGTTTTGCGTGTAGTTGATGTACTCCGGCCGCCCCATTGTCAAGGTCGCCTGTGGGGCAGAATTCACAATGCTTCTGGACTACAAGGGCACTCTTCACTCCTTCGGTTGCCCTGAATACAGTCAGCTTGGTGAGTCACTGTGCCCCTCCTCTCTCTCTCTCTCTCTCTCTCCCTCTCTCTCTCTCTCTCCTCTCTCTCTCCCCCCCCCCCCTCTCTCTCTCTCTCTCCCTCTCCCTCTCCCCCTCTCCCTCTCCCTCTCTCTCAATTTGCATAAAGCATGTATGTTTTGGGGCATGATGAGCTAATGTAGGCTCAGCTAGCCATATTATCCACCTCCTTGCCACTCTCTGTCTCTCTATCTCCGTCTTTATCTCCCTCTCTCTCCTCTCTCTCTGTCTTTATCTCTCTCCTTCTCTGTCTTTCTCTCTCTCCGTCTTTATCTCCCTCTCTCCTCTCTCTTTGTCTCTATCTCTCTCTTTTCTCTATGTCCTGTCTCTCTGTCCTCTCTCCTGTCTCTCTTCTCTATCCCCCTCTCTCTCTCCTGTCTTTTTCCTCTCTCTTTCTCTCTCTCTTAGGGAGGTCACCATCAAAGGGCTGGATAGCTCAGATGGTAAGAGCGCCGGTAAGCAAAACCAGTGTTCTCGGGTTCAAATCCTGGTCTAGTCAAAGTTTTCTTTGCCATTTTTTCAAATGTTTTTGATTAAAAAACAACAAAAACCCACTGTTTATTTCCTCCCTATCAGGCCACAACAGCAACGGACAGTACTTTGTGTCGTCGAACAAAACCTCCTTTGACTGCGTGCTGACACCGCGGCGCATTGGCGCCTTCATCGAGAAGACCCGGGACGGCTTCAAGTTCATGGACAACATCGTCATCAAAGACGTGGCCTGCGGAGCCAACCACAGCGTGAGTCTAACATTCCCGGGGAGGGGGGGGGGGAGGTTGAAATATCCGGCAGACCGTGGTCCGCTTCGAGTGGTTTCTGCGTTTCGGTCTGGTGTGCGGTGCGTGACCGGGAATCCGGAAATGGCGTGAATTTCTTTTTAATTAAAAAAAAAAAAAAAAATTAAAAAAAAAAAAAAATATTATTAAAAAAAAAAATTATGTCCAAAACAGGAATCTCAAACTGCTATTTTTTATCTGTTAAATCCCTAAAAAACTTAAGGGTACCTCACTCGCAGTCACATCTCTCAGTCGCGTAAGCGCTCACTCGCAGTCGCACAATTCATTAACCTTCATTGGCCTTTTTCAGGAAATGACTTTGTCGGTCACTTACATCCCTGCGCCCTACTCGAAGTAATGAACACCGAGTGCTCAGTGCTTTGCCCGATTGCCTGCTGAACAAAAATGCAGGCAGCTTTTCAACGATGGGGTTTGCCCTACTGGATGTAATAAGCACCTAGCGCTCAGTGCTTTGCCCGATTCCCGTGGACCTTAAACGGAAGCCCGAGTTTAAAATTTGGTGTTGGTTTGTGGCCCAACCAAAAAAAGAGAAATATTTGGTTTTTTGTCTCCTCCCCCCACCCCCGATCACTCCACAGGTGGCGCTTGACATGCAAGGCCGCGTCTTCACGTGGGGTTTCCGTGGTTACGGTCGCCTTGGCCACAACGAGCTGCGGGACGAGCCGGTGCCAAGGTTACTGAAGAACTTTGACCCTGCCAACAACCGCGCGGCCAAGCTGATCAATGCGGGCACCAGCTACTCCATGGCAGTGACCGAAAACGGTAAGTTTTTTTTTTTTTTTTTTTTTTTTCTTCGACCGAACCGGGACTCGAACCTTCGACCTCTGGCATAACTTGTCAAAGGATCTTCGGCCCAAGCTGTCTTTTCCCTGGGCGGTGACCTTCTCAAACAGTCCGCTCTCTCTCTGGGCAGGGGTTGGGTTGACACTCAAGAGCATTGCTCCCTTTGAAAAATGGCAAATAAAACTTTGCCTGGACCCGGGACTTGAACCCGAGACCTCTGGTTTTGGACACGAACCTTCGACCTCTGGCATAACTTGTCAAAGGATCTTCGGCCCAAGCTGTCTTTTCCCTGGGCGGTGACCTTCTCAAACAGTCCGCTCTCTCTCTGGGCAGGGGTTGGGTTGACACTCAAGAGCATTGCTCCCTTTGAAAAATGGCAAATGAAATTTTGCCTGGACCCGGGACGAGACCTCTGGTTTTGCGTACCAGCGCTCTTACCATCTGAGCTACGCAGCCCTTAGATGGCGGCCTTTCCGAAATGGTCAACTAGTCTTTACCGGGGTGGGGGGCACCAGTCAGAAGCAATTCAACCATTAACTGCTGTATATCTCCAGGGATCACATCCCCGCTTTCATACAGAGGCAAACAACCAATTTAACTGGACTATGGCAGCTCGGGGATCACATTTGAAATTGATTAATCCAGACGTCTCAGGTTCAAGTCCCGGTCCAGTCAAAGTTTTCTTTGCCAATTTTCAAATTTGTTGAAAAATTCCCAGTCAGTTTTTCCTTTGTTTGTTAAAAGACCAAGAATTAAAAAAAAAGAAACAAGTTTTTTATGCCTTGCTCCAAAGTTTTGGTTGTTGATAGATCGCCAAAGATGCATCGTGTTGAAATCCCTGCCAAATCGTTTCTTTTCCTTTCTCCACTCCAGCTGAGCAGCTGTACTTCTGGGGACAGACCAAGACGACCGGTGAAGCCACCATGTATCCCAAGGCCGTGCAGGATCTCTCCGGCTGGAGGGTGAAGAACATTGGCTGCAGGTAAACTCAGAGAAAATGTCTTGAGAAATGTAGAGGGCCCGAAGGTTTTTTTATCCGAGCAGTCAGGACCAATCTCAAAGGATTCTGATGGTCTTGCTAGGATAGATCATAGCAACAGGTTTCCTGCACTCTTGCCTTTTGAGAAGGGACTTGCTAGGATCAAAATGTCATTTTTTCCCGAATTTTTTTTTCATTTTGGTAAATTTTGTAATTGTAAAAAGAAGAAAAAAAGACAACACGCTGTACACTGTACCAATCCCGATCTGCGACAAGACCTCAACTAGCTCGGATGTGAAGTGGTTAAAATGTCTGAAAAAACAGGATTCGGGGGTTCCAAATCCCCCCTGTGTTTTATTCAGGTAGACTAAAACTTTAACTGTAACTTTAATACAAGTTGATATACAATAATGGTGCAAACTGCTTACTCACTAAAATTACCAAAATGCAAAAATCAAAATTTAGTGGGCCCGACGTTTTAGATCCTAGCAAGGACCTTTTTCTCAAAGGCAGAGAAAGGTCCTGCTAGGATCGAAACGTCAGGCCCACTAAATTTTGAGATTTAATACAAGTTGTTACAACATTTATAGTGCGCGTTTTTTCAAAGTTCACATTTTTTTCTAGTACAGTTATCAGTCGGCTATGGAGGGAAAATTACTGTATGTAAAACACTGCTAAGTAGGTCCGCACGTTGAATCTTGAATTCAAACTTCAATATGGTTTGTGTTGGTGAACCTAAACCACCCGCCTATCCACCCTCCTCCCCTCCCCTCTACAGCAATCACTCCATCGTCTTGAAAGCGGACAACAGCGTCATCAGCTGGGGCCCGTCGCCGACCTTCGGCGAGCTGTGCTACGGCGAGAACGGGCCGCGATCCTCCATCCAGGCCAAGGAGGTGAAGCCCCTGGAGAACGTGCACGTCCACGCCATCACCTGCGGCCTGGGCCACACCCTCATGATCGCCAAGGACGACACGCTGGCCGACCGGCGGGCCCTGCGGGCGCTGCCCATGTTCAACCCGACCCGGGTGGCCGTCAACGAGCCCCCTCTCGAGGAGGAGGAGGAGGAGGTGGAGGAAGCGGCGGCGGAAGCCAAGGAGGAGGAGGAGGTCGTCGGCAACGGTGCCGCCGCCAAGGAGCCCCGCCCCGTCGACCCGGAGCTGCCCTTGGACCTGGCCGCTCCGGCCGCAAAGCGGGATCCGGGCCAAGCGGCGAGCGCCGATCCCGTCCCCGTGGCGATCTCCAAGGCGGCGGCGGCGGCAGCGGCGGCGGCGGCGGCGGCGGCGGAGAGGCAGACCGCGGACCCACCCGCCGCGGAGGACTCGAAACCCGAGGTCCCCGAGGAGTCCGGCGCCACCCCGGAAGCCGAAGCCACCGTCATCGAGCCGACGAAGGAGGCGCCTGAGCCGGCGGAGGACGTCACCAAGGGCAGCAACGGGGAGGCCAGCAACGAGGCGGAGCAGCAGGAGGAGGAGGAGGAGGCGGCCGTGCGAGTCCAGACCATCCAGGACGCCCCCAAGCCAGGCGTGCTGCCCCCGGCCCCTGCCCTCACCGTCTCCCCCTGAAAAAAAAGGGGAAGAAAACCCCCCTTTCCCCCCTTCCCCAATCGTCGCCTCCCGGCTCACCTCTCCCAAAATCCCTGGTGGAGGGAAGAAGGGAGGTTTTTAGATTGACCCCCCTAGACACACTGAAGACTTCTTGCCAACAGGCGATGCCAGAGGTTTGGATT
The DNA here is from genome assembly GCA_949987565.1 of Luidia sarsii. Classification (NCBI taxonomy): domain Eukaryota; kingdom Metazoa; phylum Echinodermata; class Asteroidea; order Paxillosida; family Luidiidae; genus Luidia; species Luidia sarsii. Next base: position 14,358,517 of record OX465115.1, read on the forward strand.
TATTTTTGGACGCTGGACGCTTTTTCTCCCCCTCCCCCCCCCCCCTTTCATAGCAGTTGGCCACTACCTTTCCTGTTCAAGTTATTCATGTTGGTTGGTCATCAAGGTCGGTTGGTGGTGGTTCTGGTAAAAATTACCCTCTCTGATGATGGACGGTGCCAAGCTCATCTTCTGTTGACTTTATCGAGCCAATTTTCAGGTATGCAACTTTTACTCGGATGAGCTGATCCACCCCGTTTTTTGTTTCAATGCCCTTGAAAATTGAAAAAAAGATGCTGTACAAATCTTGTGAAGGTTGGACATTATTACTTATTCTCTGTTCAGCCCAAGTCGCATGCCTGAAAATTACAGAGTGACTTGGCCCGTTTGTCACTCAGCCACCCAACCATCCAACCAGTCAATCATCCAGCCAATTGATCAACCAGTCAGCCGGCTAACCAACCAGTCAGCCGACCATGGCATTCAGCCATCCAACCAACTCATTAATCAACCAAATCACCCGAATAACAAACAAACCAGCCAACCAGGCAAGCAACCATCTGATCAACCAACCACCCGATAAGCCAGTCCACCAACTAATCAAACACTCAATCGTTCATTCTAACTGACAATCCTACACTCAGTCTCTGCTATCTCTCAGCTTGTCAGTCAGTTGATCAATTAATCAATCACTTTTTGTTTAATGAGTTGCTTCCATCCATATAGACTCCTGTCATCGGCCTTCCTTTCTCACCCACCCAGCTAAGTGACCAATCAAGACATTGATTGAACAGTGCACCTGCCGTACCTACCCCGCGACATTCCAACTCAAAACAAAACTCATTGACACCACGGGAGACTTCTTGTACCGACCGGATCTCAAAGATTGTGCCATGTCATGATGGTGCCCGTAGCTTGCCAACTTTATGCATTAAACTTGTTTTTTAACTAGCCCTCAAAGAATATCTTTGCAACTGATTATTCCACGCAGAACCTGTAGCAGTTTGGAAAGGAAACAATTCCAAAAGTAAACAGTCTGTATATTTAATGGTCTCTCTCTCACTCTCTCTCACTCACTCTCTCTCTCTCACTCTCTCTCTCTCTCGAGTTGGACCTTAACAGCCAGAGTACTGACTTCACATTAGACTTGGCTGGCCCGTTCCAATACCCCACTCTCATTACATATTCAGCCGGTCCCCTTGCCACCAAATGTGCCAATTCATGCTTTGACTGAACTGTATGTACACTGCAGGGAACCAGTGATTTTTTGTACACGATTTTAAAAGCAAAGGCAACCACCCAATGAAGCAAAGGTTGTCGTGCCACTGACACAAAAAACAAAAGTGTGTTCTTGTTCTCCTCTCTAATATGTAATAAGTCCTATTTATGCTGACTCAAGAAAGAAGAACTAAATTATGGAATAATTCTGAGACTGGTTATTACCACAATCGCCCTCAAACCAGAGAGAGACGGCAAAAATTAGTCGATTTCCGCTATAAATGTAAAGAACCACGACTGGGACCAAATGATTAAGTATTTATTTACAGAACTGTACAAAGGATTTTATTGGATTTTTTAAAAAGCATTCATATTTTCAGGCGAAAATTGAAATCGCTGGTCGTTGTGCATGAATGTCGTTGGTGTTTTTTTTTCCTTCTTCAGACGAGTGAAGGACGAGTGGGCTGCAGGCATCACTGTTTTAAATTTGAATACTTGTCCAGAGCATAGAGCAGAGCTGATCTGCAATTACTTCATGTTCTTGTGTGTCTCGTGATTTTTCTAGAAATTACCTGCCAAAGCAAGCCATCAGGTCAAGTGGAATTTTGATACTTTTTTGGCGGAAAAATTGTGTTTCATATTGTATCATGTTGACACTGAATTTCCCTAATCTGGTGATTTTGTTTTGTTTTGTTTTGTTTTGGGGCGATTTGGGACTAGTGCTCTGTGCATGGCCTCTTGGGGGCGCTCTTCAGGGTGCAGATGCAGTAACGGTGTGTGTATGTGAGTGTAGGTACTGCCGTGTCCGTAACAGCCTTCCAGAGCTACGGCTATAGGGCTATTGTCTTCGCATCTCCGTGTATTTCCAATAGGGGGAAGACCTAGACCTAGCTCTAGACGCCCGTTTCGGACACGGCCTACTTGTGATGCACATGCTGCTGAAAGGTTGTAGTCTGAGCCCTGTCTGGCCCGCAGTCAGTTAAGCATGCTGCTGGTACGGGGCACCAGACAAACCTTCTACCTCCCCCCAAATCGCCCCAAGCATGTACTTGTACATACTTGGTCATGTAGGTGTACTCTGAACACATTCAATTTCAGAGCCAGTGTGATTGTGTCGCAGTTGTAGGATTGTAATATAAAAAAACAACCACTTCTTCATTTCATGGTACAATCTTTGAACCTACTTCTGATTTTAAAACCAGAGATCTCAGGTTCAAGTTCCAGTCAGTTTTTCGTTGCCTTCCTTTTTTATAGTCAGTTTTTCCCTTTATTTGTTTGGAGTTCTTTTTAAGGTTGATTTCATGTAACTTTCGCTAGAGAAACTGTCGGGACATTTTAGTACTGAGTTGTGCACGGTTGCCTCTGATATTCCCAAATTCGGGAAGATCTCGGCCAACGGTATGAAACAGGGATTGCGCACGCGTTATTGCACCCTTTTGATAATCCACTCTGATAACGAAACTGAAATGAAGATCGCATTCTTGTCCAACTCGGTGCAAGCCTACATTCGTTCAGATTGAACTTCCCGCGTAGTTTTTGAAACGATCAGCAAGGAAAGGTGACTGGTTGGGGGGTTTTCATCCACTGATTTCAGAGCAAGGAAGCTGGTCTTGACTTGACTTGGATTCGAACTGGGGCCTCTTGTTTGCTGCAGCAGTGCTCCGCCATCTTGCATCATGGAGGCACCGTCTAAGGTCTTGATAGCTGAGGTTGTATAAGAGTGCTGGCAATGTACATATGTGCATGTTCTAAACTAGAGGCTGTGTTTCAATCCTGGTCAAGTTCAAAATGTTCTTTTGCTCATGAATTAACAGGATTTTTTTATGTTGCAAACTGCCCACCAACTAAAATGACCTGCAATACATGAATCTCATAAGTTAGAGGGCCTGACGTTTCGATCCTAGCAGGACCTTTCTCAAAGGCAAATACTTTGTCTTTCTCAAAGGCAAAGGTCCTGCTAGGATCGAAACGTCAGGCCCTCTAACTTATGAGTATTTTTTTTCGATGAATTTTTGAAGTTGGACTGGGTTGGATTATTTTCGGTCAAAATTTAGGTTAATGTCTATACATTTCGTGTGGCAGCACTTAACATATGATTTTCCGTGTGGGGATTAAGAGCAGTTACAAACAATTACATGTACCTTTGGAGAAAAAAAATCATCACATATAAAACAAATCTGTATCATACCTTGTGAGGGTCGGTAAATGTTGGTGATTTTTTTTTCAGAACATTTCCCTTGTATTTATTCCTTTAATTTTCTTCATATAAGGACTAGACTAGAATGGTTTATAGTCCATAGTCAGTGCACAGCTTCTACAACTCGAGCCAGACAGAAAAAAATGACAATTTTAAGATAAATATGTAAAAAGCAAGTCACCAATTTTGTACATGCACATGTGGATTATCTGCACCTGATTATAATTATTATTATTATTTTTTGGGAATCTACAAAGAAGATTGGTAGTCACTTGTAGGAATAGAAGTGGATAACGCTGTACTATCTTTCCGATTTGATGTTTCTCCTGAAATTGGGGGAAAGCCTTGCATATTTATTTGTAAAACGCCACCACTGCCCGAAGTATCGGGGGGAGGGTCTTGTCAAGTTCGCTAACTGTGGGCAACTGCTGTACTGAAGAGGGGAGACATGTCTAGATGTTGTCTGCGTTCACAATGTTAGTTGTTGGGACAAAAGCAAAAAAAAAATCTACGTCATCCATCTTGTTCCGGATACCAGCCAATTGCCAAACCGTTCTCATACCTGTATATATATACTTGTGTTTGCCGTTGTCAACGGGTACCACTGAAATTTCCACATCCCTTTCAAAGGCACTTTTGGCGCGAGAAGTGCCTGCAACACGATGGGATTCTGCAAAATGCCGAACTACGGTTACCATGGTAACGTAGGTATCGGTGTTGAAATTAAACAAATTATCTTTGGGTTGATCTTTAGAGGAGGCCCCCCTTGTCTTAATTTGACTGTCGGGGGGGGCGGAGGTCACAAAACCAGCTCGCTCTCATCTTTCGAGGGGGTGGGGACGAGCCCCCTAATTTGATTTGAAGATTGTTTCTTTTCCCTCCGATTTTGGTTTCTTCCTCTTCAATTCAAGTGGCTTAACTTGAAGAGAATGATTGTACATTGTACAGTTAATGTAGTGTCTGGGTTCAGCTTTCTCTATTTATTAGCGGGAGTTTATTTGTCGTTGGTTTTTGTTACCAGTTTATATTTCAATTCTCCCAATTCCGTAGTGGCAGATTATTATTATTTTTTTCTCAAATTTTTGACGTCAGTGAAAAATTAATTATTTCCCTTGGGCCGTGTTTAACACATGCAAGTGAGCTATTTATTATTATTTTCTTTAGTTCTTGGTCACTTTTTGTGGGTTTCTTTTTTTTTTTAGTTAGGAAGCGTCCATGTCATTGCCTTTAGAAGATGGTTTCACTGGAATAGTGCGTTTTTATGTACATACATGTAGTGGAAAAGCCACTCAAAACTTATTCCTGGGCCATCGTACAGACTCAACAAATTTTCCCAAACAAAAAAAAGTGCCAGTACGACATGCGTACACTGTATCTAACTATATGATCTATTTTTTTTGGGCCCGTGAATATCTTTCAAATCGCTTCTCTTCTCCAACCAGTGACAAAACTGTATTTTCATTTCTGTCGGAGAAAAAACAACGATATTTTACCTTACAGTCACGATTTCAAACGAAGACATTCTTCCGTTTGGGATAATTTTCGAGCGGTCCGAAAGTAGGTTGAAAACGAAAAAAACGTTTTCTTGGCAACCCGTTATTTTTGTGTACCCCACCGTAAAAAGAAAAAGCGGTAGCGGTAGACAACATTCCTTGCACGAAACCAGTAACGAAAATACAAAAGAATGGGGCAACATGAAATGCAAATCGTTTGACAAAATTGTTTGATTTTCATAAGTTCAACTCACTTCGTGATTTTGGAAAGAATTGTCGAAGGTGGTATGTGCACTGATAACGATAGTTGTTTTTCTGTAAGAAAAAAGAAGTAAGTACGCATTTTTAAAGAAAAAAAACACATCTCAATAAATGCTGGGTCATATTGATCTGTTGCACAGTCACTTTGCTTTACTTTTCTTATACTTGTGACGTGGTGGGACTTTTTGTCTCAGAAAAGATAATCAAGGAGCCAAAGTAATAATCTGTTTCCAATACTTTTTACCGCTTCGTCTAGTCTGTATTGTCATCGCATCGTATACACGAGTCAACCGGTGTAGCGCACGATAATAATCGTTCTCCAAAGTGAGACTTGGTATTTTACTGTACAAAGATTTCACAGTGTATGTACATTGTAAGTTAATAGACGGTCTCGTTCTATTTAATGTAAGTTCTGTTTTTTTTTTCTCTTTGCATGTGACATAGACATTAGAGTTGAGTTCAGTAAAGGAGTTATTTTTTTTTTCAATTACCTCATTTTGATAATAGCCAGTACTTAGTTTTAGTAATGTTATTAAGATTTAAGAGAAACAAAAAAAAATACGTGACGTCGATATCACAGTAAATAGTTATGGATGAATAAAGATGAGGAGGATGACTGGATTTTTCCATTTCGTGTCTGTGTTATGTCCGTGGTACATCACGAGAGTATTGTATTCGAAAACAATGCACCATAACTGAAAAAACCAACCCGAAACAATTTTTTTTTCAAAGCAGTATTTATTGTCAAGATTTAATTACTTGAGTTTTACAATAATCAAGTGCGCGATAGCGTTCTCCGTATCACAGCCAACGGGGAGCAACCAATTGGACTTCAAACAACCAACCAACCAGCCAACCAATCAACCAACCAGCCAACCAATCAACCAACCAGCCAACCAACAGATACTATAATGCATGCCATTTTGAAGCGAGAATAACAAAAACCAAAGTAAATTCAGAGTAAAATATTGCCTATATACAATATCCAATAAATACAGGTATAAACGAACGACTTGTGTGTCACATTAATTTTTAACACATCATTGTCAACATTTTATTTCAAAACGGACATACCTTTTTTTTCTGCACAAATACACACCTCTTTCAATAAATATTTTAATACTGTGCAATTAGGATAACAAATATTTTGATGACGAAGTCAGCTATGAGTAAAACGTCGCCCTGTATAATTATTTTCGGATAGCTGTACAGTCGTATCGACAATTGGTTAACAATGGTGGCGCATTCGAGAACGGCCGTAAAGTTTGAACTCGTCCCCAAAAGGAACGACCGCGGGGGACGAGGTTCCTCGTGAATATTCATTGTCGCGCTGCTCTGTTAGGTCTATGTACAAATCGTGGAAAACGCTAATGCAGTAATTACAAGCAGGGACAAGGATAACTCTGATTGGAGTTGATATCTGGCTAGAAATCCAAGCTGAAAGGACGCGCCAATTTTGGCGGGAATTAATCAGTTAAAAACGGCCTCATCAGTTCACGCTAAAACAATGATTATTATACTGGTAGCTAATTTAAATGTATAATATAGCTTTTGGACCTGAACAATGGAGCAGTTATATAACCTTAAAGGTTGTCATGGAAACGATACAAAACTGCCTTCAAGTTCAGACATGAACAACACCCAAAATGTTCATATCAGTCGGCTAGTAGCATCGGTTAAGGTTCCTTGTACGCTTTCGCATAATCTGTATCTCCGATTACAATTTTCGGAAAACAGGGTAAAATGAACCAATTATATTCATAGACAGTTACGAGCAATTAAAAAATAATAATAAGTATTTAAATAAACCAGCAGTATTTTTTTTCCAATTATATCCGAATATATTTTTTTTATATTCAAAATCTCACAAACGTTCCAACGTTTAATTTTTCGGGGCAAGTTATCAATTTCGATCTCTGTTTTCAATATAAACTCCGGAAAAAGGTAGATTGTAAACCTTTTAAAGCGTGAAAAAAAAGCCTGAAAAATGAATATCAGTCAGTGCTTGCCCAGAATTGGGCTTCACCATTCGACATTGATTTGCAACGATTATTTCCAATTGCAAAACAATTTCAATTCAAATCATCCTTATTATATTCTATTTGTTCTTTAACATCCAAAGGTTAGAAATTATTATAAAGTCTGGGGAGTTTCAATGTCTTATATTCAGAGAGTTTATTTATTTATTTTTTAGGGATTTTTTATTATCATTATTAAAAAAAATTTGGGGTGTCTTTTTGTACCCCCTTTTTAAGGGTCAGAAATTCACCTCTTGCATTATAGATCCCAGTAATACTGGATTACCACGCTGTGCTGGTCAAGATATTAGGACGACCCTAAAATTTATTACAATTAAGTATCAGCTGAGCGCACAGAACAGGAAGACACCAAAAGTGTTCGTGTGGTAAGCGGCCATTTTGTTTGTTTGTTTGTTTTTGTTTCTTTTCACCACAAAATAAAAAAAATGGCCGACCTTACAACTTGACCTTGCAGTTGGAGCGTATTTCCGCAGGCGTAATCATACTCAAAACCTCTGATCATAAAATAATTGGCAGTGCTTTAAAAAGAGATTTTTGAGTAAGGGGCTTGCTACCCTCGTCTAATTTCTACAAAGAGGTACAATATCATTAAATATACATGTCTATTTACAGTCATTTTGATGCATTTTAAAATTTACTTTAAAAAAAATCTTCCCACAAGGTTTACGTTGTTTTTTCCCGCCAAAAGTAAATGATCATGTCATCACTGGAACATGATGGAATTTTTAAAAAATATTTGGCGCTTTTCTAACCCATTTTTACCCCAAAAAAGTTTTTCCTGAGGATGCACATCACGTGTACGTGTATAAGTTATATACTGTACAGGACGCGGGCTTAGACCGTGTCCGAATGAATCGGCTACGGCTCCAGGTTACACACGGATCTGTGGAAGCCAAAAGCTAGTGGCTACACACAATCCCCATAGAAGTATGCATTCTTTCCGGCCGTAGCCAACGCATTCGGACACGGCCTTCCATTGCATGCGAAAACTGAGAACTAGAAGGGAGCCCTCTTGTGTTTTCAGGTTCAGGAAGGCCCATCATGCATTGCGCAAGTGCTCGTCGCCAGGGGAAAGTGCTGCGGAAATTGTGAATTTGTTTTTGGCGCGCACTTTGATAAAGTCTGACAACTGCAAGTACCTTCAGTCTATTTCTGACGTCAGCAAGGTCCACACTCTCAAACTGTTAACGGGAGAAAGTGGTCTACAAGCAGAAGGCCAGTATGGCGATTGAAACAGACCATTTTTGTGACCTGGTGACGTTGGGAATCTGCTTGACCAGTTGCGTTAATCGTATAAGGTAAGGCCACAGCCAAGAGCTTGCGACATCATTGTAGCGTGTATAACTGTACGAACCTGTATGCCATTGCATTGGATAATCTTGAACAAAACCCGTCATTATTTTCTGGGACTTAATGAACTGATCCCTGTACCAAGAGTCTACCAGTGCAGTGATATGTAACCGTGATGAAATATAAAATAGCCCATGGCCGTGGTGTAATGTCAATACTGTAGGCCTGACGTTAAGCTTTGCCCAACATTGACCCCAAGATTTGCAAGCTTTATCCTGTAATGTACATCTACCGCTTCTAAATTGATGTTCAAGGGAGAGGGTACGTTTCACATGACGCAAACTTAGCCCTATATAGCCGCACTCGGCCTGACCCTAATCAGTTCTATGGTATGACCATTTATCTCTATGACCTTTGACCCTGTTGAATTCACGTAGGGGTTGAACTCACCTAAACCTATCATAGAGAATCGCATTTTATGAACGACTTTTGCTTTCCTCAAAAAGATACTGCTGACAGTGGCCGGCATATTCGATCAACAAGGACAAGTCGTGCCCATGGCAACGCATCTGAAGCAACTTGTCCGGACAGAGTTGTTGCTAATTAGCGGACGTCATATTCTTCAACCTTTTCTCCCTCCGCCGTGCGCGCTGATGATGATGATGATGACTTTGCAGCCGTGGTCGCATGAGGGCGCTACACTCCCATCAGAAGACCGGTGAAGTCTGAGCCTCCTTGCACGGTTATCCGTTGGATCGAGCTGTTGTCAACGTAGATGGACGCGTACTGGCCAGCCTGGATTAGAAAATGGGTAAGTTCGAGAGAGTGAAGCTTTCAGTATCTAAAGCACACCAAAAGTGTTGAACCTACAAGGAGCTCAATTCCTTCTGCATAACTCAAAATTAACTCAGTTTGATTGAAATCAATGAGGTTTTGCCCTTGATCGACGTGATAAACACTGAGTGCTCAGTGCTTTGACCGGTGCATGATAAAACATATTTCAGGCAGCTCGGGCGGGATTCGAACCCGCGACTCCCGAATTCTAGTACGGACGTCTTAACCACCGGACCACCGAGCTGGTCGAGGTCGTGTGGTGGATTCGAATAATGTATAGCGGCGGTAACCGCGTTGCATCATAGATATAACATGATTTTTTAATTTTAATCAAACAAACAAAGGACAAACTGACTGGGAACATTTGAAAAAAATGAAAAATAAGAAAAGAAAACTTTGACTGAAACGGGTAAATCCTGGACCTCAGGATTAACGCGAGCACTGGTACGTTAACCCAGAGGTCTCGGGCTCGTGTCCCTGTCGCCCTCCACTCAAATCACGTCACGTGCGCACTGCTAGGAACCGTTCCATTTCAATCCCTTTTCTCACCTCAAGTTGAAGTAAGCCTGAGAGATTGACCGTGAACACTCTGCTGTTGCTCTCCAAGCCTGAGATATATTCGAGCGACCTGCAGATTTGTTTGGGGGCGGGAATGCATCATCATGATTATGACCGTTATTTTTCAATCGAGATCAGTAGGCCGTCCACCGAGGTGCTAGCAAGATCGACAGCACAATGCCTGTATGTACAAACTGAAGACGTGCGCCGTTCTAGCATTCTCACAACTGACTCAAGCCTAGTCAGTGGTCAGCACTATGCCGAAATCCTAGGGCCTACCGTCTCCGTGTTTACAACGAGGGAAGTACTATCTGGGCTTCAGCCGGGTAGCTCATGAATAATTCAACAAAGTGACGTAGAAGTGAAGTGAATATCTTAATAGGTACATGTACACTGTACATTGTGCAGTATCATATACGTCATAATGTTGAATTATTCATGATCTACCCGGCTGGAGCCCAGATATTGCTTCTCAAGTTGTTCATATACGTCATAATGTTGAATTATTCATGACCTGCCCTGCTGGAGCCCAGATAGTGCTTCCCTTACAATGAGGCAGAGTGCATAACCAATTCGGGCGATTCGCAATAGTGCGCCCTCAAGAGTTTGCAACGCGTTGGCCAATCACAATACACGTCTGGGTCAACAGGTCAGATTCCGCATCTAACGAGGCCGAGCTCAACTTGGATAGACCAGCTGTGGGTTGACTGGAGGAGAGGACATGACATAGCATTGAATGAGGCTGAGGTCGAGCTCAACTTGGATAGGCTAGGTGTGGGTGGACTTGAGGAGGGGGGATGACATAGCATTTAATGAGGCCAAGGTTGAGCTCAACTTGGATAGACCGGCTGTGGGTAGACTGGAGGAGGGGGCATGCCATAGCATTGAATGAGGCCGAGGTTGATCTCAACTTGGATAGGCCAGCTGTGGGTGGACTGGAGGAGGGGGAATGACATAGCATTTAATGAGGCCAAGGTTGAGCTCAACTTGGATAGACCGGCTGTGGGTAGACTGGAGGAGGGGGCATGCCATAGCATTGAATGAGGCTGAGGTTGAGCTCAACTTGGATAGGCCAGCTGTGGGTGGACTGGAGGAGGGGGCATGCCACAGCATTGAATGAGGCCGAGGTTGAGCTCAACTTGGATAGGCCGGCTGTGGGTGGACTGGAGGAGGGGGCATGCCACAGCATTGAATGAGGCCGAGGTTGAGCTCAACTTGGATAGGCCAGCTGTGGGTGGACTGGAGGAGGGGGCATGCCATAGCATTGAATGAGGCCGAGGTTGAGCTCAACTTGGATAGGCCAGCTGTGGGTGGACTGGAGGAGGGGGCATGCCATAGCATTGAATGAGGCTGAGGTTGAGCTCAACTTGGATAGGCCAGCTGTGGGTGGACTGGAGGAGGGGGCATGCCACAGCATTGAATGAGGCCGAGGTTGAGCTCAACTTGGATAGGCCGGCTGTGGATGGACTGGAGGAGGAGTAGGCATGCCTTAGCATCTATTGAGGCCGAGGTCGAGCTCAACTTTGGAGTGAGCTGACAGCAGGGCTTCATATCTCTCGGCCCTCCGATGGGACGGGAGGTGGGATGGGATAGAGTGAGGGGGTGAGGACTTACGTGTGCCGCTGGCAGAGCGAGTCGATGCAGATGAGCAGCCGGACGTTGTCCCGGTGCCTGAGCTCCTCCACCCGCTTGCTGGCCACCGGGTGGTGGATGTGGAGGTTGGCCGAGAACTGGTAGATGGCGTCCCGCGGGGCCGTGAAGCGGCCGGACCGGACGTCCATCCCCTCGCCCCGCCGAAACGAGCCGTCCGAGAAGGGCTGCCGAGAGACACCCATAAGCCGCTCGTCAGTATCAACGTTTCATTCTCAATTGAGACTCGAAGGTTCGCATGGCGCCACCGCGATGCGGCAGGTTTGCGGTGACACCATCTTCCTCATCTCTTTCGAGAAGAAGGCCAATATTATGGCTTTGAAAAGAGCCGGCAACTCAATGACCCAACACTTTCGGAAAGTGGGTACCGTACTCTGCCCGGCGTTGTAATTTTAACTTTGCGTTCTTTTTCATGTTATGTTTAACTTTTTGTTTTGATGTGTTTAACCTTTTGTTTCTCAGGGAGCCTGTGCTAGACAAGCCACGCTTTTTACGGGCTCCCCCAATATCAATATCCTTGCCTCTGTTAATACCATTTCTTCACTTTCCTTATACCATTATGAAAATCTGCATCGATTGATATTGAAAAAAAGTCAAGTCAAGTCAAGTCAAGTCAGAAAAAGCTAGAGGCCCTGATGTTTTGATCCTAGCAGACGGTTGCGTTCCTGCGTATAGGCTGAGTAGCGCTGAGGTACATATTGTTTTCGTGTGCTGGGGAAAATGACTTCACATTTTTGGGGGCTCTGGAAACTCACCGTTTGGAAGTTGGCGATCTCCACCAGGCTCTTCCGGGGAACCTCCACACCCCCTCTGAGCTTGCAGTGGAAAGCGATGGGCAGGCGCGGCATGAGTATGTCGTCCGACACGGTGGGCAGCCAGACCTGCGACGAGTTGGCCATGCAGCTCGGGCACTGGTGGAGGGTGTGTGGGGGGGAGTGAGGAAACTCATTAGAATGGCTCAATCCGAACTGATTTCCAATACAAACAATGTCTAAGCTCGCCAGCATCTTTTGCTTTGAACCGCCGCATTCAATTCCGTGTAGAATTATCCGAGTCATCGATAATATAGATAATGCAATGGCAAATCGGCTAGTCATGTTTGGTGAACAGGAAGGTAGTCACCAATCACCTTAGGCCTCTTGTCAAAAAGATCATCGGTTGGGTATCAGATGATTTGACCCGTCCGATGTCGTTTCCACCGGATAGCCATCGTGTATTTTTTCACCCCAGACTCCAGTACAATCGGCTTTCTACCGGGAGAAAATTTATCGGTCGGATGAATTCAACCGGCACTCAACCGATGATCTTTTTGACAAGAGGCCTTATCAATTATCCGTCATTTGCAAACGTCGTTTTACAACTACAGCGCTGTCTATATAAGCCTATAGAAAGAAAATGCTGAAAAAGAAAATGGTGGATTTCTATTTTTTCATTTTAGTGCTTGACAGTGTTGAGTCAAACTAATCACTGATTATTCAGCTGCCTTAGGAGCAGGACTTTGTGGTCTACGTTTCCGAGTGGAATCCGTGCTGTATCTGACTTCCGACGCAGTCGAAGGCATTTGCAGTAACCTTTCAAAACCGAAACAAAGAATGCGCGAGGCCTGAAGGCGTAAGCATTGGTGACTGAATGCTTCCGACTGGTGCCCTCACCCTTTTAAAGACTGTTTTGATTATTTGTGAGGGCCACCATCTAAGGGCTGGATAGCTCAGACGGTATAAGAGCGCTGGTACGCAAAACCAGAGGTCTCGGACTCAAATCTCGATCCAGTCAAAGTTTTCTTCGGCATTTTAGTTATTGTGTATGATTTTTGTTAAGAGCTTTGAAAGTTTGCTCTTTTGCCGTTTGACTAACAAAAAAGTGCTCTTCGGAGAGGAGTGCAAAACATGGAGACGATTGAACTTTAGGTCGTCTTCAGACGATAGACTTCAATCGCAACATTTATATTTCCTTGACTGGCTTGTATGAGGTCAGGCCTGTTGATCTGAAACTCCCCCAGGGCGATTTCACTGACGGCACGCTCGCTCAGGATGAAAACAAAAGAAGTCTACCAAGTGTCAGCAGTGGTAAAACAAAACAGCCTCTGCCTCCCCCTCCTTCCCCCCAGCCTCACCCCTTCCAATTACAAGTCCCATCCAGCGGGCAGAGATGACAGACGGGGGCTTGACAAACGCCCCCCTTGTCCCCCTCCTCCTCCTCCTCCTCTACCTCCTCGGAAATGCCTCCGGAGATCTTTCCGCTCACCTTTTTCCCCTTTCTTATATTCTTTTATCCCGAAGCGCAAATCAGATCCGATTACACGCTGAATGGGATTAGGGCGGATGAGGAGAGGCTTTGGAGGAGGAGGAGGAGGAGGAGGTGGGAGGAGGGAGTGGGTGGAGAGGGGTGGTGACGCCGGTAGGGGTGGGTAGGGGTGTGGGTGGGTGTGGGGGGGTTGGGGCGAAAGCTGTCACACCTGTCTGCAAGGAGGCAGGAATTCGGATAAGCCTTTAATCCGCCACCTTTACGCCTGCTCTGAGCTCCCCCTCCTTCCCATGCATCCACACCCTCTCCTCTCCACACCTCTCTTTTCATCGCCGTCAGCCCCGCTTCGGAATCCCCAGGAATGCACGGCGCGCTCGTGAGGAGGAAGTGCCAGTTCCAAAGGAATGTCAATATAGGTTCCCCTCACCCCATGCCAATTTCCGACAACAAACAATCTCATTTTTCTATTTAATTTTTTTTTTAATTTTTTTTTTATTTTTTAATTTTTTTTTTTTTTTTTTTTTGGGGGGGGGGGGGTTCGCAGCCCGGTCCCTTTTTTCGAAAATGAATCCTGCTCGCCATCGAGTGGGTATAAAAACGAAAACGAGGCGATCGCTTCAAGGAATCGCTAGTCCAAATCTGACCACTCTCGTTAAAACGACGGCATCTATTCACTCGCTATCGCCGAGAACATACCCTGTATAACGGCTGAAACTTCAGTCAATGAAAAAGATACTAGTCTAAACATTTTCTTTAAAGCCCCTACACAACATCGGTCGAGGTCAAAGAATAGCAAATGTACGTTAACTGATCCAACATATGCATGAAATAGCACACCTGTGAACATTTCAGCTCAATCCGCCTACCGAGTCTCGAGAAAATCGTGAAAACCGCTTCATTTGTTTCGCGAAAATGCAACATTCAACGCCGTACTGTTCCGAAAAATAGTTTAGATCTCGGTGAGACGTAAACTATTTCTTTTACTCATTTCTACCGAAAGACAACATTTTAGGCAGAAATATTTCAGTGAGAGGTTTCTACTATAACCATCTTCAAACTGTATAGGTTTCATGTAAATCTGTGAACATTTCTGTTTTTCGATCTTACCAATGTTGTGCTTTAAACGAAACTTAATGCCGTAGCCTATTGTCTGACTAAAAAACGAGGCCCGCGTTTGCAAGAAGGAAGCCAAACATTAGCATGAATTTGAAATGGGGGCTCACGTAATGAAGCTTGCCCTTTCGCGACGCGTAGTACACGGCGCGAAATCCTCGCGGTTTAGTTGGCGTCCTGAAAACCCGTCGTCCAGCTCGGCTGACGGGATTCGAACCCAGGACTGCTTTCTAGTGTAGTCTAGCCAACCTCTGTACTCGGGGCCAATTTCATAGCGCCGCTTAAGCGCCAAAATGTGCTGAAGCGCAAAAACTCACGAGTCACAGGATCCCCTTGCCAACCCAAACTTCACTTTTGTTTCACGCTAAGCGACTTGAAGGAGAGTGGAATACAAGTCAAAAGCAATTGGCATCGCATCCCAGTGCAGTTTGTAATCCTGCTTACACGAGGAAGACTTTTACCTGCTTAGCAGATTTTCACATTTAAGCGGCTCTATGAAATTGGGCCCAGGTGTGTGGTATAGGCCTATACGTGCTGGCGGGAAAACTAAGTCGAAATTCATCCCAACCGCCAAACAAAGAGTTTCTATAATCCGAGCTATCCATTTGGTAAGATTGATATATTTTTTTATAAGGTTGGAGGATGGAAAACTCACCTTTTCCTGAACAATTATCTGGGCCCTCCTCTCGGCAGCTTCTAAACCAAAGGAAAAACACAAACAAAATGGGAAACAAAATCTCTAGTGACTTGCGAATTCTGTTTAACACAAAGACTATAAAGTACAAGTACTATAAATCTCTCCGAGGAAAAGATGATTTAGCAAATAGGATTTAACAATAATCTGTGCTAGAATTAGAATTCATTGCGTGTTTACTCCTAGCAAGATCGTGTTGAAATTTCACTGATTTTTTTTTCATCAGAAAAATGTTGTTGGGTACAATACATCCGTCATTCATGCGTAAACGGGCAAGAGAGAAAGAGAGAGGAAGGCAAAGACAATGGATTTACGTCAATCGAATCTACTATACTAGAGGACTTTTCTCTCTCTTTTTAGAAAGAGATACAGTGACAGATAGGATGGATTTCCGTTTCCTCTTTCGGTTGAGCTATCGTGATTGTGACGCCAATTTACGGATGGCTTAACAGATTTCCCGGCGGCGATCCGACGGTAAGCCCCACCTACATTGTACAGGCGGGGAGGTCTCTCATCTCCAGCGATGCACAAAGCACGTCACAGACGTAATTGTCTCACTCCCTTTGTTTGTCCCCGCGGCTCCGCCGAATGCGAGGCGACAGCTAACATCAATCAAATCCGTGTACCTTTTTTTTCTCCACCGTTTATTTCGAAACGCTCACAAATCTAGGTTTGATCGTCCCATTCAATCGCGTGTCTGTGACAGTTTGTTAAAAAAAAAAACATCAGCAAAAAAAAAAATGCAACGCGCATACGAGTTCAACCAGCTTTGGTTGCAAAGACCCACAACTTCCAAACGGAAGAAGATGAACCAAACGTTTCTGTCGTTGTTGATCACCCGTTTGTGGCGATCAGCTAATCATGGTCGGAATATGCACAGCGCCCCCATGTGCGGGCATTCTCTATAAAATCCCGTCTATGGCCGTTTACGAAATGAAGGCTTAGGCTCGGGCTTAGGCTTCGGTCATTATTTATCTTACTCGTTATAATATCACGGGCATCTAAAAACAAGCGTTTGGCCCCAGTTTCTTGGGGAATACCCTGTACCTATCAAGCCAACAAACCTTCAAATTAGGAAACAAACCACAACCTGGATTTTTTAGGTTTTGTCAGACGGAGACGAAGCCTGAGCCCGAGCCTAAGCCTTCATTTCGGAACGGCCTATGGCAGAGATGGAGACTGAGGCTCGTGCTTCGGATTCGGTCATATTTACTCATACCGTATAATGCCACAAGTATCTAGAAACAAGCGTTTGACCCCAGTTTCGTGGTGAATACCCTGTGCTTATCAAGCCAAAAAACCTTCAAATTCGGCGACAAACAGCCCAGGTTTTGTCAGACGGAGACGAAGCCTGAGCCCGAGCCCAAGCCATAGATTCGTATAAAAGGTATGCGATGTTCACTTGCTTTCAATGCTGCCACGTTAGGCTAGCCCAAAGAGAATTTCTTAATTCTGTTTGCAGCTAACTCAACCCCGGCCGAGAAGGTCCCCCTTCAAGCAGGCTATTTCTAAAATAAAGGTCGTCAACTGGCCTTTCAAGATTTGGTGTGACATGTCTCACGTGTCTTTTTAACTTTGCAGAAAAGTGTGGCGGCCCCTGAAAATACGGAGCAAGCGCCCGTTTCCCGAGTTGGGGGAGCCAGAAGTGGGCCGACAGCGACAGCAAGTGGCGCCTACGCCATAACGCCGCGTCACCGGTAAGTCATCATCACCACCATCATCACCATCACCGTGATCTCTCTTCAATGGGGGGGGGGGGAGAGATGGGGGTGTATATACCTTTGATGAGGTCCCTGAACTCTTCGAGCAGCTCCTCCTTGGAGATCTGCGTTCCCGCTGGGCCGGGAGGACCCCGTGGCCCCGGGGGTCCCACTATCCCGGCTGGTGGCGCCACCTCGGACTGCACGGAAATAAGGATAGCAAAGCAAAGGCAAGATGATAGATTTCTTCCGATTGCCAAGATGTTATACTATCAGTGCCAAGTCTTCAAATTAAGAAAGGCCGCATTGATCTATCGGTAGGCCATTCAGTCAGTCAGACAGACATACAGACAGACAGACAGACATTCATTTATACATTTATTCAGTCAGTTAGTCAGTCAGTCAGTCAGTCAGTCAGTCAATCAGTCAGTCAGTCAGTCAGCCAGAAAGGCCGCATATTAATCAATAATTGATCTATCGGTAGGCCTTTCAGTCAGTCAGATAGACATTCATTTATTCAGTCAGACATACATTCATTTATACATTTATTCAGTCAGTTAGTCAGTCAGTCAGTCCGTCAGTCAATCAGTCAGTCAGTCAGTCAGCCAGAAAGGCCGCATATTAATCAATAATTGATCTATCGGTAGGGCTTTCAGTCAGTCAGATAGACATTCATTTATTCAGTCAGACAGACATTCATTTATACATTTATTCAGTCAGTTAGTCAGTCAGTCAGTCAGTCAGTCAATCAGTCAGTCAGTCAGTCAGTCAGTCAGTCACTCAATAATAAATTTAGATGAATCAAAATATCAATCAATCATCTGTAAATCAGTCAATTATTGGTCGATTGGTCTATCGTCCATTAATTTGAACAAACCACCCACCTAACCAACCACCAAACCAACCAACCAACAAACCAATCTCCCAGCTGACCGAACCAACAGACCACCCAACCATCCACCCAACCAACCAACCGAGCAACCAAGGACATCGCCCGCAGCGGAGTGCCAATCGAAACAGATCCCTTCCTCCCATCGGAGGGAAGACGAACAGTCCCCCACCCCTCGCCCCCGACTCCATAACAATCTAGCGGACGTGGAGGACAGTCCTCCTAATTGGCTGTAATTCAATTTCCCAGCGCTCGCTCCTCTTCGTATTTAGGCGGCGGGTCGATTCACTCATCGGGCCGCTGTCTATACGGAAGTGCAGGGGTGTGAAGACCGCTGTCGCGAGTGCTCACCAATTTCCAGCTCACTCCTCAGACAGGGCAAGGACACGCCACTCCACGTGCCTACGCGGCAGCGTGGTTAGACCATGGTTAGATAAAGCGAAGATGAGTTAGGGGCCTTTAGATGCATTGCTTGCTACAGTTTTCTTTCTTTCCAAAAGAGAGGAGCGCTGACCAGAACCAAATTTCGTGGGACGCGTACAGCGGTTTCATTCCTATACACGCTATCCTATCCTATCCCATCCTATCCCATCCTATCCCATCCTTTCTCATACCGTCCCATGCCATGCCATGCCATCCCATCCCATCCCATCCCATCCCACCCCACCCCATCCCATCTCATCCCATCACCTCCCATTCCATCCCATCCCATCCCATCACCTCCCATCCCATCCCATCCCATCCCATCCCATCCCATCCCATCCCATCCCATCCCAATGATCCCATCCCATCCCATCCCATCCCATCCCATCCCATCCCATCCCATCCCATCACATCCCATCCCATCGCATCCCATCGCATCCCATCCCATCCCATCCCATCCCATCCCATCCCATCCCATCCCATCCCATCCCATCCCATCCCATCCCATCCCATTCAATCCCATCCAATCCCATCCCATCCCATCCCATCCCATCCCGTCAGTTTTAATATCAGAAGTGTGATCGATTTTTACCTCCACAATCCAAGAATTGAGGTTTGTCACCACAGTTGATATCTTGCCAAACGTTGATTAAAATGGTGGTAAGATATTGTTGATGGTAAGGTATTTTTTATTTACAGTGAACGAACCAGAAGGTTCATTCCACTGGGCTACCCAAATACCACAACCTCCACAAGTATTCACCCAAAGCACCGCTTAAACCTTGGTTGATTGTCTACATTTTGATTGACAAACTAGCCCCAAACAGCAGTCGAATGTTATAAATGTAAATGTCCGATTGAAATATCGTATGGGGGGATTTGGCAGATAATCTCTAGCTAATACCCCTAACACGAATATCACGACCGAGTTTCGTTCCCCGATCTGAGTTTGAGGAGCTCATCAAGGACGACTTCTCTATTCCTGCTAAGCGATTCCCCCCACCCCCGCCGCCCCGTCTTGAGAAGCTGTTTGAATGGACCTCAAGAACCGAGCTTGGGTCTGAGATCTGCTGAGCTGTGAGGAGGGTGGGGGTGTGGGGGGGGGGGGGAGGCGGTCGACCGCCTGGGGCGTGAAGGCAGGCAGCGTCCGACTGCACGCTCGTGCCAAAAGATGGAGTAACGCCCATGCAGGAGATAGTGATGAGAGCGGTATTCCTTCCCCTGTCCTGGCTATCTGTCCGGTGATAATATGACCTCCATGGCGGCCACAGCAGACCATCCCATACAC
The DNA here is from genome assembly GCA_949987565.1 of Luidia sarsii. Lineage (NCBI taxonomy): Eukaryota > Metazoa > Echinodermata > Asteroidea > Paxillosida > Luidiidae > Luidia > Luidia sarsii. The sequence continues at coordinate 14,378,387 of OX465115.1, forward strand.
GAGTTGTAGACACCAGGCGTTGACAAGGCATAGGGGGACGTCTGTTGTCGGCACACTTCTTTTTTTTTTTTGGGGGGGGGAGGGGGAAGTGCGGAGGGACGGGATGAGATGGGAGGCAGAGACTCCGCACGCAGTTAGCTGATATGAACACCGTGGCTGCCGATTCACAGATTGTCTACAGCCGGCCGACGAAGGGCCGACATCCGACGACAAACGGGAGGGGGGATGTCTGGAGTGGCCCGCTCGGAACTCCCACATTGTCTCGGATCAATCAGTGAGTGTGTCCGGGTGAGAGGGGGGACAGAGAGGGGGAGTGAACGGGTGAGGTTGTTGAGGGCAGGCCAGACAGGACAAAGACCCCCCTCCCCATCCTCATGCCCGTCTCTCACTTCATCTCCATCATTGCGAACGCAGACACGACGCGAAGATAACAGCACCCGATGCAATCCAGACTGCGATGCCTTTATTATTGCAAGGAAGATTGAGTTATATATACAGGTCTCAAGTGGATTGAGATAAAAGAGGCACAGACTGGTCGACACAGATCCCAGGTTTTTTTTTTTTAAGGAGAGGAGTTTGGGGTGGGTGGGTGGGTGGAAGGGGGGGGGGTAGTGCTGAGTGAGTGGCCGTTGAGGGCGCTACAGGGGATGCCGTTGATGGCGCCCAAAAATACGGACGAGAACCGGCGCCCCATAGCAAGGACGGACGGTATTTCGAAGAATCTGGAGCCTCCACTTCGGCAGCAGTCTCAGAAGTTCTTCGTCCTGTTCAGCTCAGCTGTCCAATCGGTATTGATGATGACTGTGATTGTTTAGTTCAGGCCCGACGAGAACGTTTGTGGGCTACAGGGCAAGTAGTCCCCATTGGATATGAGTTCACTACATTCCTGCAGGCTTCCACGTCTCCGGAGGAACCGACCGTCTTTCGGAGTCTCCCTCCCTCTCTCCCTCCCTCCCTCTCTCCCTCCCTCACTCTCTCTCCCTCCCTCACTCTCTCCCTCCCTCACTCTCTCCCTCCCTCACTCTCTCTCCCTCCACTCTCTCTCTCTCTCTCCCCTCTCTCTCCCTTTCCTTCCCTCTCTCTCACATCTCTGTCTCCCCCTCTTTCTCACTCCCCCTCACTCCCCCTCTCTCTCTCCCACTCTCTTCCTCCCTCTCTCTGCCTCCATGTCTCTCTTTCTCTCTCCCACTCTCTCCCTCTTCCTCTCTCCCTCCCTCTCTCTGCCTCCATATCTCTCTTTATCTCCCCTCTCTCTCCCTCCCCTCTCTCTCTTCCTATCTTTCTTTCTCTCTCATCTTCTCTCTCTCCTACCTCTCTATTTCTCTCTCTCCCCCCTCTCTCTCCTACCTCTCTCTCTCTCTCTCTCTCTCTCTCTCTCTATCTCTCCCTCTCTCTCTGTCTCTCTCCCTCTCTCTCTCTCTCTCCCCTCTCTCTCTCCCTTCGTGTCTCCACTGGACGTGGAAGTGGACTTGACACTGGATGATTCTGCGTGCGTGGGTCGCGCGGATCATGACACGAGCCCGCGAAGCCTTGACCTACAGCTATAGCCCGCCCCGGCCTATACACTCTGTGCACTGCATGCTCCTGTCGAGTGTCTCGTGCAGTACGACGACGGCAGAGGCCGGCTTCGGCGTCCCGAGTCCCGCGCCCCGCCACTTTTACAAGCGCGCCGCCAGACTCGTCGTCTCGTCTGAGCGGAACATCGACTTGTTTTAATGATCCCAAGGACTAGACACTGTTGTTTCTACTTAGGGGGCTTCCTGTGGACGAGCGGGACCCACAACCGTCATCTCTGCCACCCACTAAAAATACACGGCAGAGGGGAGGTCGGTCGGGTCCCCAAAGCCCCCCCTCCCGTTTGCTATTAAAGGGGCCCGCGCAAAATGAATACTTCCGCTGAACAAGAGGAGGAGGAGGAGGAGGAGGAGGGGAGAGAGAGAGAGAGGGAGAGAGAGAGTCAGAGAGGGAGAGAGAGGAGGGAGATATAGGGAGAGAGAGAGAGGGAGAGGGGAGAGAGAGAGGGAGATAGAGGGGGAGATACGAGGGAGACAGACAGAGAAAGAGTGAGAGAGGGAGGGAGAGAGAGAGGGAGAGAGAGAGGGGGGAGAGAGAGGAGGGAGAGAGAGAGTGAGAGTGGGAGGGAGAGAGAGGGAGAGGGGAGAGAGAGAGAGAGAGAGAGGGAGAGAGAGAGGGGGAGAGAGAGGAGGGAGATAGAGAGTGAGAGAGGAAAGAGAGAGGGAGTGAGAGAGGGAGGGAGAGAGAGGGAGAGGGGAGAGAGAGGGAGAGAAAGGGAAAGAAAGAGAGAGAGAGAGGTAGAGAGAGAGAGGTGGAGAGAGAGAGGAGAGGAGAGAGATGGGAGAAAGATGAGAGAGAGATAGAGAGAGAGATGAGATGAGAGAGAGAGAGGAGGGAGGGTGGGATGTAGGATAATCACACGAGTAACTTGAGAGAGAGGGATGAATCGCACAGCGCTAGAACCAACCGGAAGACGGGATGATTAGCGCAGTGTGACTCGTTCCGTTCGCAACGGGACGGTGGGTCCTTGCATTATCCGTTGAGGGCGTGGTTCGGGCAGCGTCTCCCCAAATCACAAACGGGCATGATGAGTGGGCCCTGCGCAGGGGGCCGGGGGGGGGGGGGGCTCGAAACTGTCACTAGCGCGAGGCGAGTTTCCTCACTCATGCCGAGGCGATCTGGCTCAAAGATTGATTCTGGCTCTGGCTCACTGATTTGTCTTTCCCCCACAGAGTTACATTTATAATGTATAACTTTGTAGGCCTAACTCATAACTTTATGCCCCCAACTTCGAATCAATGATTCACAATCGGGTCTCGGTTCGCACTCGGGTCTAGATTCACACTCGGGTCTAGATTCGCACTCGGGTCTAGATTCGCACTTGGGACTAGATTCGCACTCGAGTCTAGATTTGCACTCGGGTCTAGATTCACACTGGGGTCTAGATTCGCACTCGGGTCTAGATTTGCACTCGGGTCTAGATTCGCGCTCGGGTCTAGATTCGCACTCGGGTCTAGATTCGCACTCGGGTCTAAATTCGCACTTGGGACTAGATTCGCACTCGGGTCTAGATTCACACTCGGGTCTAGATTCGCACTCGGGTCTAGATTCGCACTCGGGTCTAGATTTGCACTCGGTTCTACATTCGCACTTGGGACTAGATTCGCATTCGGGTCTAGATTCGCACTCGGATCTAGATTCGCACTCCGGTCGGTTGCACTCACCAGCCGTCTGGAGTTCTCCGGCTGCCCCTTGCTCTTCTTCTTCTTGTTCTTGTTCTTCTCGCACTTCTTGCCGCTGCTGCCCTCGGACAGCCTGGACGAGTGCTGGACGAAGGACAGCCAGCTGCCGCGCGGGTCCACCCGCGTACCGCCCTCTGCCGTTTCCTGAGGGACAACCCGAGAGAGAGAGAGAGGTCAAAAGGTTAACTCATTATGAGGGCGCAACAGCTGGCACAACAGGACCTCCCCTGCCCTGCTGCCAAGTTCAACCCACTCACCCCACCCACAATGACACTGAAATAAAAATAATGGGATAATAGGCAGAGGTAATTTAAAATCGGGTGCAAACGCATACGGCGTCCCAAGAAATCGCTCAAATAATATCGTCATCGTTTTCTTTCGCTGTGACACTATCCGGCCGGTCTGTCACCTTTCGCATTTTGTGTAAGCAAAGATTTAAAAAAATGACCCCAAAACTGTATTGCTTGTCCAACTTGACGGATATTGTATCGGTTTAAATGGATCAAAATGGAAATAAATTTAAGCGGTCTAATAATCCTATAGACGTCCTGCCCGCAAGCATTCGGACTTCGTTTCTTGTTTATGTTTTCTAATCAGATTCTCATTACTTTCGAAATGTCATTATTTTGCAGATTATGGTGAGCCATGTTGGAAGCCACCACGTTGATACCTCGCGAACAAAATGTGAGCTGAGGAGAATACGAGTAGGCCTACACAGCACGCCGGGCACAGGGAAAACGCAAAACCGAGGTAAGATTGCTTTGAAAATGATCAAGAAACCAGAGCGATTTTGTTTCCAATCAAAAATTCTTCGGGTTTTTTTTCGCTTGAGAGACGCCAGGATCTCACCAGGATCGTTCCTGCGTAAACGTAAAAATACCGCGCGGCATTGCCGCTTTCCGTTACCGCGCGGCATTACCGCTTTCCGTTACCGCGCGGCATTATCGCTTTCCGTTACCGCGCGACATTGTCGCTTTCCGTTACCGCGCGCCTGCGTTTGAGAGCTATAGGAAGACACGCGTCATCACACATAACTCTGTATCATGGAATTAAGCGAACGCAGTTTCCGCCGCGGTCTCCGCCTGGCGGAGCTTCTCTCTTGCGAAGCTCTAATTTTCCGCGCTTTTCTCTTCTCCGCGAGGACCCCCCAAAAAAACAACAACAAAAAAAACAACAGGCGTTTAGGAGCGACGAAAGCGTAGGCCTTTAGTAATATCTCGATGGAAAACGAGGCCAGGGATGGTCGAATTATTTTTGAGAGGAACGTAAACCGCGGCAAAAAAATCCGGGCATGACTGTCTTCAGGATTGAAATTGCCCCCCTCTCTCTTCCCAAACAGACTGATAATAATGAAAACAGGAAAAAAATGACAACACGTATTATGGGAGATTACAAACATCATGCCGATAGATAACGCGACTTTTAGGAAGCCTGTAAGCAGTTGACAAACAGCCCCAAACCTCCGTGCACACAGTTGCTGGAGATTGCTACGAAAACTCGGAGCAGGGAAAAAAAGTAGCGCTACATACAGGAACACTCCTGCATGTTACTTTAGTGGAATACGAACAACTGTGATACCGTTTCTCATGGTAAAACGGCTCTATCAAATTAGCAGTGGGTCCTGTCGAATGTAGGCCCTGTAGGTCCTCTGAAATTGGTCACAGGAGACTGGTCACAGTTGGCTTCTGCTTATACCGTAGCCAGATATTCCAACTACGCCAGCAAGATGTGTACCCAAGCTATTGGCTTCTTATCCTTCCTCTTTCATCTATTCATCCCGTTTCCTCCATTTCTTAAAAAAAAATGGAGATCGAGAAATGCGTCCAAATCGTTCAGACGGCACGACAACAGCGGGTCGTATACGCTTGCCATGGCCCTGGAGCGGATCTTTGGTATCGCGTCGGTGCGGCATGAATAGAGGCAGGGAGAGAGAGCGAGAGAGAGAGAGAGACTGAGGGGAGAGAGAGACTGAGGGAGAGAGGGAATGACAGAGACGGCCCCCCCAGAAAAAAAACCCCCTCGATTCTCCTGTAGTCTCGCGCCACGACGGCGCTGTTACGAGTCAGGACCGATGTAGGTTTGCACCCAGGCGTGTAAACATCGCACGAGGGGGCGTCTCGCTCGAAAGAGGCATAGAGAGAGAGAGAGAAAGAACGAAAAGAATAATATCGGCGGTTCGTGTCTTGATTCCCTTTCTTTTCTTCTCCATTGTCCTTTCCCTGTAGTAGTAGTAGTAGTAGTAGTTGTTGTTGTTGTTTTCTTTCTCCTGGACTGATTTTTTTTTTAAGGTAAGGCTTCGCGTTATCACGGTGGTCTGTCTCGCCGGCTCAAGAGTCGGCGGCCGCGCGGCGGCGATGGGTGGGTTGGTGTGTGGAGGAGGGAGGGAGGGAGGGAGGGAGGGAGGGAGGGAATGAGGAAAGAGGAGAGGCTGACAGGGGTTGGTGCACTGATGTGCTCGGTGCTTGGTGATGGAGGCGCTCGGGGTGGGTGGGGGGGGGGGGGGTTGGAGGTAAAGCCGACAGAAACGGTCTCGGAGGTCGGGGAGGGAGGGGGGTGGGGGAGAGTACAGAACACCGGTGGCGACAACAAGTCGACGCCTCCGACAGTCTAGAGCCTGTAGCCCCCCCGAAAGAACCTCGCCAGCCTAGCTCCCCCGAAACCCATGAAAAAGAGACAAAGACAGACTGGAAAAAAAAAAGGAAGGGAGACTAAGTTATCGGAAGATAAATCTGTTTTCTCTTGCTCTTTTTGGGGGGAGGAGAAAGAGGAGAGGGAGCGAGAAGCCTCGGGGTGACCTTTGTTGGTTGGATGGACGAGACTGACATTTATTTTTAGGGATGAGGGGCGTAGTTTTGACAGTTCGCGATACCAATCGGTTTTTTTTTTATTTCGTGGGGGGGGGGAGGAGGTGGGTTGTCAGAAAGTGATTGGCGTCGATGCGATGACTGGTGGCGCTGTCGTAATCGGACTCCCCAAAAGCTCGCTAGTCTTGCCCTCAAGTCTTGTCTAGCGCTTTACATTGACGGGTCTGTAGACTCACCCCCAGTCCCGCCCCCCCCTCCATCCCCTCCCTCTCCCCCTCACGCGACCTTCCGGACTGAAGTGGGTCGAAACGGCTGGAGCCGACTGTAAAAAAAAAAATACCCACCCCAACACCAATCTTTCCCATAGTCATGGAGCTTACGAACACCCTTTGGTCGCACTCTGTGCTGAATCCAACGTGTGATCAATTACCACGGCTCAGATTCCGTACTGCGCCAAGATGGAAACAGTGAAAGTCATCAGAAATGCAAACTCCGCATGCATTCATCAGTGTACTATTTTGTTTTTCTCGAGGTGATATATATACAGCCTGTCTGTGACTGTGAGGGAAACGCTATCTATAGACAGGGCTGCTACGCTGAAAACATCCAAAATAAGATGACCGATTGTCACTTTCCTCGTCAGTGTGCAAAGAGAACAGGCCGCAGATCGTTGATACAGTTTGCATGGCTCGTCTGCAAGCCCAACCGATTGTTTCTGAAGGGTGCATGCAGCACACAAAATCCATCAGAGATGGCTCCGCCGAGCTGATTATCATAAAGTGTAGACCCACAACTTTGTTTTAATAAAGGGTCTTTGGAGGCTAATTAAGTGATAGATTGTAGAACAAGTGACACTTAAGACAACCTGGGGTTCACTCTTGGTGTGTAATTTGGACCATATCCGGCTTTGAATATGACCCTATTTGGCTGTAGAAGTGGAGGGGTCCATCCCAAAATCCTTGCAGAAATTCGGCTTGGACGGCAACACGGGGGTAATTAGCAAAAAATATAATCGGCTAAGGGCACTAAAATTGCAAAGAATCTGAGAGATGAAGGTCCAAACTACAATTTAAAGTACAGCTACAAGAACTGAGAGACTTCGAAAGTGAGCGTTTTTGTACAGTGTTCAATTCAATGGGAGCTCGATTTAGTGTTCTGCACCCTGAAAGTGGGAAGTTCACGACCCGTACACCGCCCTCTGTTGACCGATTCCTATAACGGTTCCCGGCCTGGGGAGTGAAAAATAGGCCCAGTCGCCCCGTCGACAACTTGTCGCCAGCGTGAATAGCCCAAGAGCACGGCAGTCCGTTCATTGACTTTGGCCCGCTGCCAAGCCGCGGCCGACTGGCATGCACACCGTGGACGTTTATCATTATTATTTTATTTTTCTAACGTAATTTTTCTGAGCTGGCGTCCCCCCGGCAGACAACGCGCGCGCCCAGCATTTTACGCGCGCGTTTCCTAGGCGTCTGATTGGTCGGATGCCGATAGCGTGACCCGGAACCAATGGACCTTTCCCATGAAATATGCAAATTAGACCTAGCGCATGCGCTTCACTAAATTGGTGGGCAAGCGGGCTGCCAACCAATCATAGTTTTCCACGGGCGTGCGCGCGTTCCTTCGCACTAACAGTTTGGCGTGCGGTCATTGGCTATTCAGCGTCTCCTGCGCGCGTATTTTGAAACCTGCACGCAACGCGCACTCGTTTGCCCACCAATTTAGTAAAGCGCATGCGCCAGCTCTTATTTGCATATTTCATGGGAAAGGTCCATTTCATGAAGCTGCTTAATATTATTAAGTGTTAAAAATCTGCTTGAAGCAAACCCAAAATTCTTCTCTTGGTTAAAACGAGATCGCCATTCAAATTTCACATTGCTGTACTTGACTTGTATATTCCAAATATTGGGTGCTTCGCATGAAATACCGAATTGGAACTTTGGCTGGCAACATGATTCTGTTGAGGAAGGTTTGTCACGCTTAATATAAAGGCCCGCACACGATCGACCTTATACGCATTGGGTTGGCAAGCTGATCCTACGAATCGTGACATGTTGTGCTTGTGGGCAGATTTTGGGCTCTGAAGCAGCTCTAAGAAATCGGGCCCGGTTCGACAGCCAAAGTTCCGCTTGTATAATTTTCCTGATAAGCGCCCAGTATACGAATGCTACGAGCCGAGTGCATGCAGTCCGCATCGCGAGAAACACGGCTGGCACTCTTCAATTTAGCCGGGGAAGATCTCGTTCGCCCGCTTCTAGTTTAAGGGCCTCTATGAATTTGGGTCCCCACGTGGGACTATGAGGGTATGAGCGTGCGATACACAGCAAGGACCACTCGGGATACTCGGGTAGATTATTACTGAGAAGCAAAGCCCCCGAGGCAGAATCTCGCGACAGCATCCCCTCAAGGCCGCAACCAACCCATGCATCCCCCTCAAGGCCGCGATAGTGGTTTTTTTTTTTACCGAAATGGCGCCAGAAAATGTTCGGATAATTCTTCTTTCATAAATAGCACAGGATCGTTAGCTCAAAACGAACCGCCTCCCTATCTATAATACACCCCCCTCCCTCTGCCCTTCGCTGTCACAGCGATAACAGCGCTTCAGGGCCAAGCTCGACTAGTCTCCCTCTCGTGCCAACCCCCGCCCGCCCGCCCGACTGTGCAGTCTCCTAGACTCCATCTCGAGGCTCTTTCTCAAAGAGCTGCCGATGAAGGAGGAGGAGGAAGACAAAAAAAAAGCCCACCCCACACCACAGCGGGGCGTCGTGCTGTCTGTCTCTCCGCCGTCTTTACCTTGGCCGGCGATTCTGCCAATTGCTGGCATTGATGCCGCAAGTATATATATCTCAGCTCCCAGAGTCCTTGGACATCTCTTGTTTTCTTTGCCTCGACTCGCTTATTTATTCATCCCTTTCCTTTATTTCTTGTTCATTTTAAGGGTTTCTGTTTTCGCTGTCGTCTTCTTTCCTTCTCCCTCCCCTCCCTCCTCTTCCTCCTCGGTCCCTTGTTTGTGACGAGAGGGGGAGGGTGGACTCCTCCGATGGCGCCTGTGCTAGGATCGTTCTGTGCCGTCGAGGACGAACCAGCGCCGTCGCTTTTAAAACATTTTTTTCTCTCTCCCTCTCCCCTTCCCAGTCTATCGCTCTCCCCCTCTCTCTCTTCCTCTCCCTCTCTATCTACCTCTCTCTTTCTTCCCCTCTTCCCCCCCTCTCTCTCTCCTCGCTCCCTCTCCCTCTCTACTCTCTCTTCTTCTCTCTCTTTCTCTCTATCTATCTATCTCTCCACCTCTCACCCTCTCTCTTTCTTCCCCTCTCCCTCTCCCTCTCTCTCTCCCTCTCTCTCTCTCTATCTATCTCTCCACGTCTCTTTCCTCCCCTCCCCCTCTCTCTCCCCTTCTCTCCCTCCCTCTTTCTCTCCCTCTCTCTACTCTCTACTCTCCCTCTCTTCCTCTTTCTCTTTATCTATAATATCTCTCCACCTCTCACCCTCTCGCTGTCTTCCGCTCTCCCCTCTCTCTTCCCTCCCCTCTCTCTCCCCCTCTCCCTGTCTCTCTCTGTTTCTCTCTCTCCCTCTCTCTGTTTCTTTCTCCCCCTCTCCCCACTCTCTCCCTCTCTCTACTCTCCCTCTCTTCCTCTTTCTCTTTATCTATAATATCTCTCCACCTCTCACCCTCTCGCTGTCTTCCGCTCTCCCCTCTCTCTTCCCTCCCCCTCTCTCTCCCCCTCTCCCTGTCTCTCTCTGTTTCTCCCTCTCCCTCTATCTGTTTCTTTCTCCCCCTCTCCCCACTCTCTCTCTCTTTCTCTACTCTCTCCTCACCGACGACTGACCTTTGCGATATCGCCGGGGAGTTTTTGTCACGATTGGAAAAGGGCGTGGGCTGAGACGGAGGAAGAAGGAGGGAGGCAGGGATGACGATGCAGCCGAACTATAGCCATGCAGCCCCACCCCAGAGACAAGAGGAAATGCTTGTAACTGCCGGAGTGAATTTGCCGCGCTCTAACTAGGCCTACCTATTATGAAAAGATCGTCTGCTTGCCGACAGAACGAACTCCTCTATAAGAAGAGTCCTGTTAAATGCCGTGACCCTATATATACAGTTGTAGTGATGTCAGTCTAAAGTGGAAGGTTTGCGGTGACACCGTGCACATCATCTCGTGTGAGATGGAGTGTGGCTCTGAAAAGAGCCGATAGCAGTTAACCGATATCGATGCCTCAAGTAGAGGTGACTCTTCAGTGATAGTTTTTTTTTTCTTGCCTTGAAAGTATTGGTGGAACTTTTCTTCTGTTTTAATTTCCCCGCGACCCGAAGCCCATCGCAAATTCGCCGTCTGTTTACGGGCACCGTCAGCTGCCGATATCTGCGGCATATTTCTCCCCGTCCCCCTGACGCCCCATAAAAGAGCAATAAAAATACTGGGCATTTTATGCAACCGCAGCTCGCGAACTCGACTGGAAAGGACCTAGGGAGAGGGAGGGGGAGAAGGGGAGGGAGAGAGATAGAGGGAGAGGCAGAGGGAGTGGGAGTGGGAGAGAGGCAGAGAGAGAGAGAGAGAGAGAGAGAAAGAGAGAGAGAGAGAGAGAGAGAGAGGCAGAAGCAGAGGCAGATGCAGATGCAGATGTAGATGCAGATGTAGATGCAGGGGAGAGGCAGAGAGAGAGAGAGAGAGAGAGAGAGAGAGAGAGAGAGAGAGAGAGAGAGAGAGAGAGAGAGAGAGAGAGAGAGAGAGAGAGAGAGAGAGAGAGGAGAGAGAGAGAGAGAGAGGGGGGGGGGAGGGAGGTAGAGAGGGCGGGACAGCAAGGTGACGAGGGGCGCATGGCAGTGACGAAATTATTGAAAATTTCCCGCTCGTAACCCGCCGAGGGCTAACATTGGCCGGTGATATTTATTGAAACAGGTGGAGATGCACGACTTTGCATCCGGGGTCGTATCTCGCCTGATGAGGCCACGGAAAACAGCAACAGCAATAGCGATTGACCAACGTATTCCTGTGCAGCCATCCATTAATTACATGAGATGTTGCATTTTGTGAACAAAAGGCAAGAGGAAGAGGCAGAGGCAAAGGCAGGGGCAGGGGCAGGGGCAGGGGCAGGGGCAGGGGCAGGGACAGGGGCAGGGGCAGGGGCAGAGGCAGAGGCAGAAGCAGAAGCAGAGGCAGATGCAGAAGCAGAGGAAGAGCCAGAGACAGAGACAGAGGTAGAGGTAGAGGCAGAGGCAGAGGCAGAGGCAGAGGCAGAGGCAGAGGCAGAGGCAGGGGCAGGGGCAGGGGCAGGGGCAGGGGCAGGGGCAGGGGCAGGGGCAGGGGCAGAGGCAGGGGCAGGGGCAGGGGCAGAGGCAGGGGCAGAGGCAGAGGCAGAGGCAGAGGCAGAGGCAGGGGCAGGGGCAGGGGCAGGGGCAGGGGCAGGGGCAGGGGCAGGGGCAGGTGCAGAGGCAGGGGCAGGGGCAGAGTCAGAGGCAGAGGCAGAGGCAGAGGCAGAGGCAGAGGCAGAGGCAGAGGCAGAGGCAGAGGCAGAGGCAGAGGCAGGGGCAGGGGCAGGGGCAGGGGCAGGGGCAGGGGCAGGGGCAGGGGCAGGGGCAGAGGCAGGGGCAGAGGCAGAGGCAGAGGCAGAGGCAGAGGCAGGGGCAGGGGCAGGGGCAGGGGCAGGGGCAGGGGCAGGGGCAGAGGCAGGGGCAGGGGCAGAGGCAGAGGCAGAAGCAGAAGCAGAGGCAGATGCAGAAGCAGAGGAAGAGCCAGAGACAGAGACAGAGGTAGAGGCAGAGGCAGAGGCAGAGGCAGAGGCAGAGGCAGAGGCAGAGGCAGAGGCAGAGGCAGAGGCAGGGGCAGGGGCAGAGGCAGGGGCAGGGGCAGGGGCAGAGGCAGAGGCAGAGGCAGAGGCAGAGGCAGAGGCAGAGGCAGAGGCAGAGGCAGAGGCAGAGGCAGAGGCAGAGGCAGAGGCAGAGGCAGAGTCAGAGGCAGAGGCAGAGGCAGAGGCAGAAACAGAAACAGAAACAGAAACAGAAACAGAATCACCAATGTAAACAACGTCTGACGCGAAGGCAAAGGCCGCGACCCGGGGTTCCGATCCAATCGCCAATTAGGCGAATTGCCGGTCAATTAACCCGGGGCAAAGAGGGAGACGGATCGGTTGTCGAGGGGAGGGGAGGAGGGGGAGGAGGGGAGGGGGTTGGGCTAGGCAGCGCGTCCTTGGAGAGGGTATACGGAGCGCGACCCGACCGTGACATCCCCCGTACATTATACCTCGCCCTGCCGATGCCCTCGCATCTTGGCGTCACTGGTCCACGGACTGCGCACCGAACGAGCAGCCGTCGATAGCCGGGGCGCCGACCGTTCTAATTGAATGCAACGATTAATACGGGGTTGATTTGTGAAGGCCATGTACCACGGTATCAACATGGCATCGACTACAAATACACGACCAAACAAATCGCATCTGAGGTTTGCCGAGAAAAAAACCCACCCCAAGTCAAGACCGAGAATCAACAACGCTACCACGCTACCTTATCTCAGTCGCCTTACCATTTATACGAGTCTTCATATAAAACACGATTTTTGCTGTGAAGCATTTGATTTTGGTATACAGATTACGATACTATACATCATGTAAATCTCGACCTGCAGTCGAGTTCATGAAACTCATCGTAACTGAGGATCCGTCGCAAGACGATGAGCGATGCACACACTGTGTATCACAACTATAACGATGGGTTAACTACGGTGAAATCCACCCCTGCTCGTGGAATGGTATTACTATAGCCTATACATAAATGGTTTAGGGCTATAGCAGTTGAATGTCTGACCTTGTACTGGCCGGACCAGAAGACTCAATATTATACAGATTCCAATCCACCACACGACCTCGACCAACTCGGTGGTCGAGTCGTCAAAGGCCCAATACAACATTGGGAAGATCGGAAAACATCGATGTCCACAGATTTCCTTCTATTTTACACAGTTTGTAGATGGTCGTGATAGAATCCTCATGTTGAAATCTTACGGTCTGGGATGCTGTACTTCCCTAGAAATCTTCACTCAAACATCGACAAATAGTTTATGACTCGCAAGTCATAAACTATTTCTTACACTACAGAATGGTGCAAAAACCGTGACGGTTTTTTTGTTTACCTTTTTCTACTTTCTCAGATCACCATTTGAGCTAAAACCTTCGCAGGATTGCTTTTTGGGAATGTTTAATGGTTTAACCATGGTTTAACACACAAACTGTGGCAATCTGTTGACCTTTACCAATGGTTGTATTGGGCATATAAGACGTCCGCACTAGAAAGCAGGAGTCACGGGTTCGAATCCCATGTATGCACCCGATTTGCCTGGAGTTTTTTTTCAGCAGGCAATCGGGTGAAGCACCGAGCACCCAGAGACGGGCAAGCCAATATCACCCAGCTCGACCCTGAGAAGGAATCTGTTCTTTTTTGGCAAGTACATGTAGGCCTAGATTGGCCTAGGCCTATTTTTATTTTGTCTGATAATGAGCTGCATTGACCAGTGGATCCGAGGAAGCAACGTTGCTTTGATTCAGTAATGCATATAGCACAGAGTACACCCCCGAAAAGAAAGAAAGAAGAAAAACAAGAAAGAAAACAATTCCACTCTGTTATGACCGCTTCACAAGTTCAGGGAGAGGATGCGTATGAGAAAGCAGGAGTTCTTGGTACAATTACGCTGTATGGCATCTGTAAAACACCCATTCAAACGAACACAAATACGCATTTTAGGGAATATAAATAAAAACAACCACCGTGATTCCTCGAGTAGACGTAGGTCTATTTATAAAACGGGGTGTTTTTTTTTTCCTTCTTCCCCAAATGACTCGAATTCCTGCTTTACTGCAAAGAGATGAATGATGACCGCGCGCTCTCTTCGGGGGAACCAAGAGCCCGAATTCGGCGGCTTCGGCTCGGACGTTTGGAGCCGTTGCCGTGGAAACGCCGCCCGCCTGTGTCCGTGGACAGGCACTCTCGAGTTGCGATAATTTGTGGGGTCGCACGTCGAAACCCAACGCAAACAGTTTGGAGTCATTTTTCACTGCCGGCAGACACGCCATTCCGTTTTTGTTGCGGTTGCATCTGGTCCCCCCTTCCAAATTTCTCATCTGCTCTTTTGTTAAGAGAGAGAGGAAGAGCGAGAGGGAGAGAGAGAGAGAGCGAGAGAGAGAGGGAGTGTGAGAGAGAGAGGAATAGCGAGAGGGAGAGAGAGTGAGAGAGAGGGGGTGAGAGGGAGAAGGAGAGGGAGAGAGAGGGAGAGAGAGAGTGAGCTGGAGAGAGGGAGGTGGAGAGAGAGACAGAGAGAGAGACAGAGAGAGAGAGAGAGAGAGGGGGAGAGAGAGAGGGAGGGGTTAGAGGGGGAGCGAGAGAGAGAGACCGAGAGAGACAGGGGAGAGAGAGGGAGGGAGAGGGAGAGAGAGAGGGGGGAGGGGAAAGAGGGGGAGAGGGAGAGAGAGTAAAGAATACGGCAAGCTCACATGTTGACGATAAGTGTATATTTGTAGTCCGATAGTTGTTCACGTGTCGTCAGGGAATAGCAATAAGATTCGTGGAGCCAGGCTGATTATTGGGGACTGGGATCGAAGGCGAGGGGGCTGGGGGTGGGGGTGGGTGTGATGGGGGTGTTGTAGGGGTGTTGGGGCACTGTTCTCAAGCGGGAAGCCCCGCATGTCGGGGCCGTCGCGCGCTACCGTCAGCACCGCCGGGCCGAACGAGCTCGGAAGCCACCCCCGAGGGAAGAGAGACAGGAGAGAGGGCGAGTACGGTATACAGAAAGGGTTTTGGGAGTGGAAGGAAAGGGTATAGGGTATAAGGGGGAGGGGTTCAGAGGAGGTTGGCACGGCTTGTATTAGAAGTCTAAACTCTAGACCACAATTGTTGTCAAGCCTCAGGCTAAAACAACACGATTACAAGGGGATTATGACCCAGAGCAAACACTGCTAGGCTCCCCCAACATGTCTCCAAGAAACTATCAGACCCTTTCCGGTTGTTTGAAGAAGAAAAAAGAAAGAAAGAAAGAAAGAAAATAGTCTTAAGTTTATTGTGGTCCTCTCCACCGAGAGAGAAAATAATGGGGAATAGAAACGGGGACAAAAAAGAAGCCCCGAAATAAAAAAAAATCCAGTCACTAGGCAGGGCCCTGGGCTATTTGAGAGAGGGGGGGGGGAGAGAAAAAATGAATCATTGTCCAAACATGGCAATTTTTGTTGTCTTCGTCGAGGAAGGCTGATTACCTTCGCCGGCGACTTTCATTCGAGACTCGTACAATGCGGAAGGGTGGGTATAGCGAGTTGAACGGGGCGGGAGGCGGGAGGGGGGAACGGATAACCGAGAGCGACCGTGCAGCGATCGGACGACGAGCGTGCCCATTGAGCGGTTTTTTTCCCCCGGCACGGTGTAAATGGGGGAAGAGGGGAAAGGGGGAGGGGAAGGTGGAGAGGGGGAGGGGGTTGGGATGGGAGGGGGAGGGGAGCGAGGGCGAGAAGTAGGCGAGTCGACAGGGCCGACCGTGGACTCTTTTCTTCCCCCCTGTAACGATTTCCCTTTTTGGCGCCGTGCACGGTCAACTGAGAAATGCTGAGAGACAGAACAGAAAAGAACAGAAAGAAAGAGAGAGGGAAGAAGGGAGAGAGAGAGAGAGAGAGGAAGGAAGGGAGAGAGAGAGAGGGAGATAGTGGGAGAAAGAGGGAGAGAGAGACACTGAGAGAGAGGGAGAGAGAGAGAGACTGAGAGAGATGTGGAGAGAGAGGTTGAGATAGAGAGGGAGAGAGAGAGAGGGAGAGAGAGAGAGAGGGGAGAGAGAGAGGGAGAGAGAGAGGGGGGGGGGAGAGAGTGAGATAGATGGATGGAGAGAGAGAAATAGAGAGGGGAGAGAGAGAATGAGAAGTAGATAGGGAGAGAGAGATGTTGAGAGAGAGATAGAGGTTGAGAAAGAGATAGAGAGGGGAGAGAGGTTGAGAGAGAGAGGTTGAGAGCGAGAGGTTGAGAGAGAGAGGTTGAGAGAGAGGTTGAGAGAGAGAGAGAGAGAGAGGGAGGGAGAGAGGGGAGAGAGAGAATGGAGGGAGGGAGGGAAATAAACCCGTAAGGCCGCTTGAATTTAAATCCCCACAAAAGTTGTGCTTGAAATGCTGTCACTTCGGATCTTGTTGGTTTTCTGTGAAGTGAGTTACACGCGGTGTTCAGTCAATCGAATATCATTCCGTTGTTGCGTGAATGAATGTGCCGTTTTCAACGGGCTCTCAAAATAATGTCCGCGTTCCATTCTGGGTTTTTTTTATGAGGGGGGGGGGGCCTTTTTTTCAGAAGCTCTTGCTGTTTCACAACACAGAAGGGCAGAACGGGTGGGTCTGCTAAACCCATCAGAGTCACACGAGTGCTAAAATATGCCCCTCCGAGTGTGAAAAGGAGAAGTGACCTTAACCCACGGCCCAATTAGTTGATTTACGGCTAAAACAACACTGCGCCGGGAGATTTTTTCTGTTCTTTCTGAAGTGTCAAGTGGTTTGGTATCGTGGGTCAGGGTATATATATACACGCAGTTCGGGCAGGGAGGCGCGGCTGAGAAATACGGGCTGTTTCGTCCGAGGGGAGGGGAGGGGGGAGTTCTTTTAGAAATCGGGAGAATTTGGGGGGTTGGGGGAGGGGTGGGGGTTGTGGGATCAAGGCTGTGGTAGAAATAGGAATAGCCACGTCAACACCAGGACGCCTGGCTTCGGTCTGTGTAACGACTGGGACGGTACACCCTTTTCAAGGTTCCGTTTTTTTTCGGAGAGTGTCAGCAGGGAGGTGATAGGCTATGCTTATAATCCGAACGAAAACGGGCGCAGACATGGACAGATGTTCAGTCAGTTGTCAGACACTCGATCCGAGAGACCGCGATCTCGAGGAAGAAGTGCGGAGACGCGACGTGAATTCGACAAGGGCAGAGAGACCGGGGAACACACACACACGTATCGGGAGAGATGGAGATTTATAAAACCATGAGCCATTTTTTTCTTTTTACGTATCCCTGTATCGTATGTACCAAAGCCCATCAGCCTTCGTACCCCGTCATCATACAGAACCTTAGAGAAAAAAAAAATACAGACCGTGATTTCTGTCACCGAATTTAGTCGCATTTCCACTTCATTTTGGTTAAACTTAAACCCACCGAGACGATGGTTACTTTCCCCATTTTTACGCCCAGCTGATTTCTCTGCCCAGTCAAAATTCCTATTGGTTACTTTACTTTAAGCTGACTCAGATGGTTACGTTTGCCGGACAACCTCTGCCCAGTAAATGTGACCAGAGTCGAATTAGTCCGGTGAAAAAAAACCCGCGCCATTTTGAAGGTCTGTCGTCAGGTTCAGTGTCCACCTAGAATTCAGAAACCGCGCTCAAACGGTAAAGCTCGTTGATGGCAATATCGCCACGCGGCGCATTAGAAGAAAATAATGAACTCAAAGACAAAGCCTTGGCCTTAGCCTCAGCCGCCATTTCGTAGAGGGCCGGGAGTTTGAGCCGCGTTCCAGTCACGTCGTGGCCACGTGCCCTGAGATAAAGACAGAGCCTGAGCCACAGACAGTGTCACAGTCTGAGCCACAGACACAGTCTGAGCCACAGACACAGTATGAGCCACAGACAGAGCCCGAGCCACAGACAGAGCCCGAGCCACAGACAGTGTCACAGTCTGAGCCACAGACACAGTCTGAGCCACAGACACAGTATGAGCCACAGACAGAGCCCGAGCCACAGACAGAGCCCGAGCCACAGACAGTGTCACAGTCTGAGCCACAGACACAGTCTGAGCCACATACACAGTATGAGCCACAGACACAGTCTGAGCCACAGACACAGTATGAGCCACAGACACAGTGTCACAGTCTGAGCCACAGACACAGTGTCACCGTATGAGCCACAGACACAGTCTGAGCCACAGACACAGTATGAGCCACAGCCACAGTATGAGCCACAGACACAGTGTCACCGTATGAGCCACAGACACAGTATGAGACACAGACGCAGTCTGAGCCACAGACAGAGTCTGAGCCACAGACACAATCTCAGCCACAGACACAATCTGAGCCAAAGACAGAGTCTGAGCCACAGACACAGTCTGAGCCACAGCAATAGCCTGAGCCACAGAAAGAGTCTGAACCACTGACAGAGCCTGGCAAACAGACAATGTCTATGCATTCATCCATGGTCTATGACACAGACAGAGCCTGAGCCATAGACAGAGTCTTAGCTATAGGCAGAGTCTTAGCCACAGACAGAGTGTTATGACACAGACATATAGTCTGAGACACAGACACAGTCTGAGACACGCAAAAGCAGAGCCAGAGACACACATGCAGTGTCAGACATTATAGGACTACGGCAGGACGCAGAGTCCCAGACACAGACAAAGCCCGCCGGCGAATGGAGTCTGGGACGCTGATATGTAGTCTGAGGACACAGGCACTGGCAAGGGAACGGGGGGCGGAGGAGGGGGGATGGCATGATACACCGACCGACCGGCGGCCAGAGACCGGGGGAGGGGGGACCTGCTGTCCTCTCTCAACCCCGAAGGGGGCAGATGGTTGGGTCCATCGTCCGGGGGCCCCGTCACGCCCAATTGGGGCGGGTGACAAGTGAGAAGGCCGGGCCAGTGGTGGCGGTATGCCAGGTGGCTCGCTGCAATGTCGGCCCCCCGTCCCGCCCAACGGATCCCACCTGCACACTCCTCGAATCCCCCAAAACCGAACCGACTATCGAAGCCGAATACCGCGAATCCGAAGCAGAATCGGTGTTTGTCGAGCCCCTCCTCCTTCCTTCCCCTCCTCTCCCTCCTCTTCTTCCTCTTCTTCCTCTTCATCCTCCTCCTCTTCCCCATCCTCTCCCTCCCGATCTTCCTACCTCCTCTCCCCCTCCTCCTCCCTTCCTCCTCCTCTTCTTCCTCCTCCTCTTCCTCCCTCCTTTTCCCCTTCCTCCCTCTTCCTCTTCCCCTCTTCCTCCTCCTCTACCTCCTCCTCTTCCCACTTCTCCTCCTCCTCCCTCCTCCTTTTCCCCCTCCTGTCCCTCTTTCTCTTCCTCCTCTTCCTCCTCTCCATCTCTGCTCTTCCCCTCCCCTCATCCTCTTCCTGTTCATCCCTCCTCTTCCTCCTTTCTCTTCCCCCTCTTCCTCCACCTACTCCTCCTCCTCCTCTTCCCCCTCCTCTCTTCCCCCTCCTCTCTTCCCCCTCCTCCCTTCTCCTCTTCCAAGTCCTCCTCCTCCTGGGACGGATCCCAGAAAGCCCCGGGTACCGCTGAACGAACTACCGTACGGTCTGGGGCTGGTCGATTTGTGACGAGCTAGTTGTGTGGTATTGCAAACTCAAATCTCTACCCGCGTGGTGACACGCTGACTCATGGTCATGCCATCAAATACCGTAGAGCGTGACAGGTCTGCCCTGTCAACTCACCGAACTTGGATCATTCCGATCTGACGACTTATCTCACCAACTGCCAGTTGTGAGTTATTGTTTCGCGATGTTGTGGTTTACATTAGCAAACGATAACAATTTGACGCCGAACACAGTTATGGCTTCGAGTCGGTAGCACGCCGGTCCACGAGGTCGACGAACGCTGTCCTGATCGCCCATCCGCGTGTCACGCAGTCGTTATCGGCTATCGACCCCGCAGTGTGTGGGGCTGCTCTATCCCAGCACCGGGCCCCTCCACCATTCGATACCGAATAACCGACGATCTGGGCTCCCCTCTGCTCAAACCACCCCCAACCCCAACCCCGACGCCCCGGTGGTCCGTCACAGTCACCGCCTTCTCCCGTCCCATCGAGGGGCTCCCGCGGCGTTAAGTAGCCGGTATTCGCCCAATTACTTCATTTGGCTCCGTCAACTTATCCCAAATTGGTTAACGAAAACCGGAATAGAAACTGATTCAATTGTAACATTTTTTTTTCGCCCTCTTTCCTTGCTCCATCCTTTCTCTCCGCGCCCTGTCTTACAATACAACCACCGCGCACACACAGAGCATGCGCGCCTCTCCTGCGCGTACGACATCAACCATGTTTGTTCGGTGGCGGCATTAATTGCGGAGATCCACTCGTCAGTGAATATGTTCCCTTTTGTTTTTAAGGCATCCGTCAAGGGTGTGGTCACTTGGTCTTGACCGGTCTTCTTGTGTCTAATTGTAACCCACATTCCATTGTTTTGTCTTATATGTTACCGTACCGGTGTCTCGTCTTATTAGATCAGATTTGAAGGTTAGCACGGTGGAAGTACCTCGTGGAAGGTTTGCGGTGACACCGAGTAACACATCTCTTTAGGGAAGGAGTGTGTGGCTCTGAAAAGAGCCGGTAACTCAGACTAGATAGGATTTGAAGGTTTGCACGGTGGTAGTGCCAATTGGAAGGTTTGCGGTGACACCGAGTAACACATCTGTTTAGGGAAGGAGTGTGTGGCTCTGGAAAGAGCCGGTAACTCAGACTAGATAGGATTTCAAGGTTTGCGTGGTGGTAGTGCCAAGTGGAAGGTTTGCCATGACACCATTGTAACGGATTTCTTTTGAGTCAGAGTGTGGCTCTGAGAAGACCCGGGTAACTCATACTCATTTTTTTTAAATTATTTTGTCCAAACACGTGAACTTATCCATGAAATGAAACGAATTGAAACGAAAAACTACTCCGCTCAATAAATTCCCCAGCTTCGAAATGCAACCGTCAGCCGTTCTGGGAGAACCGGAGTAATTTCCCCGGATAAAACCGCCACAGCAACGGGCAGAGTTTTATTGGGGGGTTTTCTCTTCCGTTTCCTCGGTCAAGGCGTTAATCACACAGGCGCCCGCTCCACCGGGGAACTTCGCAAAGGTCCGGCCCGCTGCCATTGACAGGGCTAGTTGAGAAATCGTAAATAAAACACCTGCGATATATATTTCTTTCCAACAGAGAACGAGGGAGAAAAAAAAAATCAAATTTCCGTTGAGAAAACTCGGTTTGATGTCGTCTCCTTTTACCGTATCATGCAATGTGAAGTAAACTCACAAAACGATGGGTTTCTAGGTTACTCGGGATTATTGAGTCCAGGCATGTTCTGTGTCATCTTACACCTCTTATCTTTTGTATAAAGTAAAGTGAAAATATTGCCAAAGAAAACTTCGACTGGACCGGATCTTGAACCAGAAACCTCTGGGTTTGCGTACCGGCGCTCTTACCACTTGAGCTATCTACCCCTTAGATGGCGGCCACCCCAAATATAGTCAACTAGTCTTTTCCCATTTGCTAAAACTATGGAGAACCACCGGATATCGATTGAGTTCGCTTTTGTTTTGTCATTCGTCAGGGGTGCTATCACTTTGCCTTGCCTGGTCCTATTTTCATTTTAATGTAGCTCACGTACCCTTCTTCTGCCTTATCATTATCTCTTCTTGGTATTCGTTTTGCATTTGTCAGTTCCTGGGAGATAATAAATCAAATATAATGCTGGATAATCATCGAGAAAACTTTCGAGAAGCCCTACCCAAGCCTTGTCGACGAGGCTTTCCTAACTAAGTTACACCTTTTTTGTTTTCCCTGCCCGAGGGCTGGACGACGGGAGGGTCAGCCAGGGGGTCCCGCCCGGGTATACCCGGGTCGGGATAGCCGCTGGCCGCCCCCGGTAACAGCCCCGCCGTAAACTCGATCAACCTGCCAGGCCGAATTAGTCCCTGAGCTGGTCCATGGAGCGGGGACACTACACGGGCCTCTCCCTCCCTCCCTCCCACCCTCCCCTCCCTCCCCCTCCCTCCCTCTCCCCCTCCCTCCCTCCGATCCCTCCCTCCCCCTCCGGTCCCTCCCCCTCCCTCTCAACCCCTGTCCGCGCGGCCGACCAAGGGGCAGTGCCCGCTGACGAAGGTGTGAGCAAAACATATCCCGGGCCGGAGACGCTCTGCAAAGTCTACAGTAGACCCATACCGACAAAAAAAACCCCACCCCAAAACATGTTGGGCAACACCTCGCCAACAATTTGACTAACGGTCGGTGAAAACATCCACTTGGAAAGGAACGTCACGCCCTCTTAATTTCTGAGACTTCTGGTAACATTAATGGTCGATGACAGTCCAACCGTGGGAGTGGACTGTTTTGCTCAAAGTCAGTTGCAAATTCCTATAATATCAACTTTCTTTATAAAGAAACTGATGTTGGTCAGTCGGTTAGACAAAACAAACCGTGGGCGGAATAGCGATGCGAGAACTGCACGAGTACGGTAGGCCTACTGCAATACTGTACCGACACCATATTTTAGAATTGTCTATACACATGTACGGTACCTCCGTATTGCTTTAGCCTTATGTTGCACGTGGCGGCTCCCCGAGTCCACTCCCACGTCCACGAAAGATTACTATACGCTAGTGCACAATGCCAGGCTTTAGACTGGTCCCCTTCCCCGCTCATCAGAATTCATCGTCGGCAATGCCCGGCAGTCTACCGCCGATGGAGACAGGAGACTAGCCGCGGCCACCGGGGGGGGGGGGTAGTAACCTCATCCCACTTTCTATTCGGACCATCCACGGTCCATCACCTTAGTTTCCCGTTTCCCCTCGCCCACTCCACTGGAACTTTCATTCTTTTTTTCGATTTCCAGCAATAAACCTTTCCGTGTAGGATAGTAACCTGCCCACTCCTGGCCTGCACGAGCGACGACGGTTGAAAATGACGAGAGCGTTGCCAGGAGCGACGCCTGTCACGTGACGGCGGACGTCAGATTTCTCGCGCATGCGCCCGCGAGATTTCCAAGTTTGGGTATACCCCGGTTGATTTTTTTTAGCTTTGTGCGCGCGCGTGTTTCGTTTTAGACAGTCGACGCCGTCAAACCATGTTCTAAAAAAAAGGAGGTATGGCATGTGACAGTAAGCTGTCACTTCCGGGACCAGTGTCAACCATGGTCCCTTAGGCCCTTATATCTCCCCCCCTCCCTCCCTCTCCCTCCAAGTCCTTACCCTTCAAACCCCCAAGCGAACCACCTGTCACGTCCTCCGACTCTCGAGAACCACTGATGGCATCCGACAGCTTGCATACCGCGGCCGAGAAGAAGAAGAAGAAAAAAAAACAAAAATGGGTGCCCGTGTTTTCGCAGACGCGCCATCTGCGCACGGCGGACGCGCGGCCGCCATCTTGTCTTCCATATAAAGCCTCCGTGCACGGCCTAGCCTGGTCGCTGCCTCGCCAAAGCCCACATCCCATTGGAGATAGCAATGGCCGTCCGTCGTCCGGAGAGGCACAAAGGCTATCATACCAAAATAACACCGAACGGCCAGGTGTTAATTTTTTATTTTTTTTGGGGGGGGGCGTGGTGGTGACGGGGGAGTTGGTGGGGTGCACCGTACCACAAATAGGGGGCCCTCGTGTCAATTTGAAAAGAAACAGAGTTTTCTCTCCTTTTCCCCCCCTTTTTTTACGAAAAAAACTCCCAGCAAACTAGCGGGTGACAGATCACGAAAAAAGGAGAGTAAAAACTAAAAAAAAAAATGGAGAGAGTATATATTGTCCCTAACGAAACAAAACAGGTTGTGCGAACATCTGTCGGGCCACGTCATGGCAACGACAATGACCTCTGCAGGGGTCAGCCCATCCGGGACCCCTACACGATGGCATTTATTACGTGCTGTCATATAACCTTCACTAGAAGTCCACAACTCTTCCATAAATTAGACGCCACGAGGTCTTTTTTTTCACTCTTTTTTCCCCCTCCCCGTAACTGGCATATCTTCTGGGGCCCGCCACAGTTCGTCTGTCTTTGACTTTAAGAAGTCTTCGCATTTTTGTCCCTTTTTTCTTGCCGATTTCTTCAGAGATTTTAACATTTTTTTTTGCAACCACTTCTCTGAGCGAGTAAAATACGCGGATGACACGAAACAATACACGCATGCTCAGAAAGAGCGTCGACAAAAAGACAGCACAGTCTGCCGCCACCAACGGCGAACGTTTCTTCAGTTTTTCACCCGCTAATTTGGAAGGTTGCGTGCGTTTTTTCGGATTTTCTTTTTTTTTTGGTTTTACTTCTATATGCCTGCCTTTAATAATTATTTACAGCGACTACATTTAGACACGGACATCGCCGAGTCATGGGCGTTTATCAATGCCCCGGAACACGTTGTACCGATCAACAGGCTTGCTAGGGTTGCAGACGGGGTGGAGAAGAAGAAGATGAGGAGGAGAAGGAGGTGGGGAAAGAAAGTATACGATGGTGGAACCCCGACATGCAGATTTCGTGCTCTGGCAGGACACGGACAGCTGGCCGGGAGCTGCGCTGTAGGACTCCGCGACCTTCCTGTCTGCACGCCTGCTCTGTGTACGGGTACAAGGCGCATATACCAACGCGCGTCATCGATACATCATCGCCGGGGTTTAGCTCTCCGCGCCCCGTGCGCTATGCGCCGGGCTGGTGGACGGGGCGTGTGCGCCGCGCGCCGGCAGATGCCGAGCCGTTGATTGAGCGGCCGTGGGCTCTCTCCCTCTCCCTCCCTCTGCCTGCCTGCCTGCCTGCCTCAAACCCGTCTCCCTCCCTCCCTCACTTTCGTCTCCTCCATGGACTGCCCCCTGCTTGCTTGCAGGCAGCGCCACCGAGCATCTGCCGTCGCGTCGACCATATCCTATATATCTGTAATGTACAGGCAGTCAGGCACGGGCCTCCATTCTACCATAGGCCAACAGTTACCTTGCTCTATGCTTCTACCCTCGACTTCGTCTTGAAAACCAGCCATCTGGTCCACGCAGTGATCCCATATACGGGATAACAGAAATAAGGTGACCCGGCTGGTGAAATTGACAACTTCATACTGTAACAAAATGTGAGCAATTTCTATTCAACATGTGTTTTATTATTTCAATCGTCACACTGACCTGCCTTCGTTAGAACCCACTGGCAAGGTTCTTGGCCTATAAACACCCACTCTATAGTGTTTCTTATACAACCTTCAAACCTATAAGTGTTGATCGAACGATTTGCACCAACACTTCTCGTCTCGCAGCTTAACCGAGCATTCGGTTCGATTTCCGATCAGGATGTGTCACTCTCTCAGTAGTACAGTACAATTAACTGCTCATTTCAACACGATTGCATTACGCTCATCGATACACACGACGTGTAATAACACACGTCCTCATCTTAAAGTGGTAAACAAAAATGTTGCAAACTGCTTACTGACTAAAATTGGGTGGGCCTGACGTTGCGATCCTAGCAGGACCTTTCTCAAAGGCACTCTGCCTTTGAGAAAGGTCCTGCTAGGATCGAAACGTCAGGCCCACTAAATCTTGAGACGTCCTCATCTATTGCTCAATGGCCTATCTGTAGTGCAGTGTGCCGGTGATACAGGGCGTGGACTGGGAACTTGCTTAGGATAAAAAAGTATCAGCCATGGCTGGCAGTCTATCACTTTTACAAATGCACGAGGTCCTATGCATTGCTTCAGCGAGTGTGAACCCTGAAGTTCAGGGGTCACACTCGTCACTTCTCCCGTTATTTCGTTTGGTATATAGCCTATAGGCTTGCCTGTAAGCCCGCCACTAGAGATGGAGTCTTATGTCTTGCTTCAGTAAACTCAACACTCTCTGCTCTTAATTTTGTTCGTGGTAGCCGGCAGCCTTCCACGCGTCTCTTGCTTTGAGTCAGGCCATGGAGGTATAGGAAGCAACACCTCCATGGTCAGGCTAGCCGACCCCTCCCAATTCTGCATAGGCCACCGACGAGGATGGAAGCTACGGGCCATTGCCAGTCAACCCCTCCCGGTTCTATTTTCAGAAGCCGCTGCGGGAAATCTACTGACCAGTTGTTTGAGCGATGCACCTTGCGACCCCTCCCAGTTATATTAAAACCCTGGGCCCGTGAGGATCGAGGGATGTCCCCCATCTCCCAAGGCTTTATCAAGTCACTCCTCCCATACTTCTCGTCGCCCCGGGTCGATGAGGTCATCATCTTGTTCGAATACGAGGGGTCGGGTTAAGCTCCCGTCATTTCCCCTGTAGAGCCTCCATGTCTGCAACCCACGCGTGGATTTGCACCTGGCGGTTCCAAACGAACGACGAACGGAAGTGGCCAGTTTCACAGTTTTCGTTGTGGCTGTAGTGGTATACCGAGTGGGTCGATCTCTCTACAACCGTTGGTATAGGACCGCCGCACACGAGAGCTATCTGCTCAGCAAACATTCTCTCGAGGTCGTTAGCTCAGCACGTAGCTCACCGTGTGCGCTGAACCTTTGGTGAGATTTCTGCCTCAAGAGGCCGTGAGACCAATATCTATTCTGTTTGATTTTTTTTCGCCTCTCGTGGATGAAACCTCATCGTGTGCCGCGACTTGAGCTACATGCTGAGCAAAACATAAATTTGTTGGAATCCATCACGTGAACAGAGCGTGCGCTTTCATTGGCCAGTTGTTATATTTTTGTTCAGCACGTAGCTCAAGTCGCCGCACACGATGAGTTTTCATCCACGAGAGGCGAAAAAAAAATCAAACGGGATAGATATTGGTCTCACGGCCTCCTGAGGCAGAAATCTCACCAAAAGTTTAGCGCACACGAGAGCTACGTGCTGAGCTAACGACCTCGAGAGACTTTTTGCTCAGCAGATAGCTCTCGTGTGCGGCGGCCTTAACTATCTGCATCTCTGCCCTGCGTCTCACGCGGGGAAGTTGTTATGCTCAGGGGAGCTTGAACGGGCGTGACCACTACCTTACATAAGCAGGGAAGACCTTCCTTTTATACCTAATACATCCGGAGTGTACCCCCCCGCCAACCCCTCCATTATCCCACCCTTCGGTCGTTCCCCCCCGGCCCAGGCCGCGACTGCCCTAGCGCGCACCGAGGTTCCCCGGCCCGAAGGAGGGGGCAGGGGCTCCCGGCCAGACTCGCTCGCTCGCGCCCGCTGAAACACCGAATTTCCGTTTCCTCCCCTCGGTTTTCAATTAACACTGGAAATTACATGGGTGCGAAGACGAGATGTGCAGGTGTGGTACAGTGGCTGAATATAGGTATGGGTGAAAGAAGGGGGGGGGAGATACAAACATAAAGAACGGTCAAAACTTTGGCCCACATTCTGCTTAGAGTTCAAGAAGAAAAAAACCCCAGAAAAAACAAAAACGGCCCGGGTGAAATGGTAGCTCTGGTCGACGAGCCAGTCCAACCGGAGTATTACTACAGGATGCCCGTGGAGAGCGTAACCCCCCCCCCCCACACCGTCCCCCTTGACTGAGGACGGCGGGGGCAGGCTGGGAATTCGCCCGAGTCACGCCGAGCGCGAACCACTTGTCCGCTCGTACATAACACTCCCAATTATCCCTCCCGTTCACACGCAAAGGGGGCCCCGGTACTGCTAAGCGGTCACCGCCACCCCCCCTTCCTACCCCCACCCCTCCTTTCTTGAAAAGGGGGATAACTCGCACCCATGTTCCTCTCATCACCAGAACGATTGAGACGTCTCTTGAAAGAGTCATTCTCGCACAATGCTAGCTCGCGCGGATGTTGTTATTCGGCGCTGAGCGTCAAACGCCTGTCAACTGTCAAAATGTCCTCCCCTGGCTGACTGAAACCGATGACCAAAGTCTGTCGTTTCCTCGGACACCTAGAAATCCTCCAAGCACACGTGCGCTTAGATCGCAAAGTTCGTCAGTCAGTGAGGGTTTGCCCTGCTGGAAAGTTCGTCATGCACGGTGACACAGCTTGGTGGGACATTTTTAGAAATAACGACTGCAGGGGTTTCGGTTTTTTTTTTCTCAACCTAAAGTTTAATGATGAAGACGTTGGGGAATGAAGTGTGATGGCACTGTCGGGCAAAATCGTTCGCCCAACAGGTGGTATGGTTTCATCAGAAATGTTAAGAGTTTGTCAGTGAACAGAATCCAACAGTTGAGCATGTATTAACCAGTATTGTCACCAATAATGCCATCAATAATGCCACCAATAATTTCACCAATAATGGCACCGATAATGGCACCAATAATGCCACCAATAATGTCACCAATAATGCCACCAGTAATGCCACCAGTAATGCCACCAATAATGTCACCAGTAATGCCACCAGAAACGCCACCAATATTGCCACCAATAATGCCACCAATAATGCCACCAATAATGCCACCAGTAATGCCACCAGTAATGCCACCAGTAATGCCATCAATAATGCCACCAATAATGTCACCAATAATGTCACCAGTAATGCCACCAGTAATGCCACCAGTAATGCCACCAATAATGCCACCGATAATGCCACCAATAATGCCACCAGTAATGCCACCAGTAATGCCACCAGAAACGCCACCAATAACGCCACCAATAACGCCACCAATATTGCCACCAATAATGCCACCAATAATGCCACCAATATTGCCACCAATAATGCCACCAATGATGCCATCAATAACGCCACCAATAACGCCACCAATAATGCTACCAATAATGCTACCAATGATGCCATCAATAACGCCACCAATAACGCCACCAATAATGCCACCAATGATGCCATCAATAACGCCACCAACAACGCCACCAATAATGCCACCAGTGAATGAAGTGACACACTTTGGGCTTTAGTTTGGAGTTTGGTCATGGTCAAAGTGTTCGTTAAATGTTGCCAACTTTTTTTACAGTACGGTTTGAGGCCTCATTCTGACATAAAAGTTGCTATAGGCCTATACCAAAAAGAAAGAAAAAAGTTTAAAAACTGCTTAGTGATTTTAATGACCGAAGTTCAAATAAAAAAAATATTGAGGGCCTAGCATTTTGGAGCGTTTGGAACACATTCCCCAAAAGCAGAATCATCTGTCTTTGAGAAAGGTCCTACAGTCCTACTTGGCCCTAATTGTTGTTTTTAGATGTGGAAGTTGTGACAAAGTCCTCAGCAGTCAGTATTTGCATGTACAGTGTAACTTGCTATTGGTAGTCGGGCCTTTAGTTTATGAGGGAGATGTCACCACGAATTTCGACGGTGGCCCCTTGAAGACGCCACGGGCTATTACCCCTGGCTGAGGTGCCCCTTTAACGAGCATCATCGCAATGCGAGATGGCAGCCCCGTTTTTAAAGAAAAAAATTAAAAAAATACCCGGGAGGAAACGCAGGGGCGAAGGCGGGCCGCGGGGGACCAGTAAATCACGTGATAATGGGCCCAGTAGGGTCGTTGGTCCCGTCCGGGTTACCAGCTCAACCGCACCGCCGACCATGAACCCGTCCGCTCCTGCGCAATACAGCAATCTAGAAACAATATCTGGAAACATTTTTTCAACCCTACCGCAAGCTACAAATCACTGCGGGGTTGATCGTAATGCTCCCGTGCAGTTCCAGAAGTATAAAAAAATTGAATCCTGCCTCGACTTGTACGGCAGGGGTTGGGAGTTGGGACTGTTTACCGTAATACTTGGTGAAGTTTTTTTGGGGGGTTTTGGGCATGGTTTGTGGACGACTACAGGACGTGTGCGTGTATACTGCACGTGGTCTTGCCCCAATGCACGTACTCATTGCAGATCTGAAAAGGTCAGCGAAGTACACACGTCCCAGGAGTGCCTTTGAGGTGTGCCCTGTTGTCTGAAAACATACTTAAACTCTATCGATTGACTAGCGAGCGTTCGTGACAAAGAGCTGTCTCATAATGCTTTCATCGATATGTGATGGGAGGGGTCTGAATGATTGCAGAAGTAATGGAATGTTTCCTCTGATTTTTTTTCTTTGGTTGAAGGGATCCGGTTCGGTCATGGGATTGGGTTGGATTGGGTTGTAGTCCGTTGTATCGGATTGGATAGGGATGGATTGGATTGCATGGATTGGGTTGGGTTGGGTTGGATTGAATTGGGTTGGGTTGCATTTAAGGCTGTTGTCGACAAGGCTTTTGTCGACATTGTCGCGACAAAGAAAATATTCCGACATGTCGACAAGGTTTTTCGGTTGTCGCGACAAAAACAATAAAATACATTAGCCTACCTCTAGTCATAATGGCCAATTTCTGAAAAGAAGGGAATAAAAAGGGAACAAAAGATCCTAAAATTGTGTGCTGAGCATTTCATTTTTGCTTATCCACGCCGGAAAATAATAGGTATTAGTTACTAAATATGTTGGAAGTTGGAAGGGCTCGCGACGCGACCAAAGAAAATCGTTCACCGAACATATTTTGCCATTACGATGTACAGTATATACTGTATAGCACACGTTTATATGGCCGTTCGACAGCCGTACAGTAGCTGGTACACGTTGCAGCATCGCATGCATTTAATACACGTGCGTACGGGATACCAGTGCAATGCAGAGATCGGGAAAGATCGTGGACGTCCGAGGGAAGGATCGAGAAATGAGATCGCACGTGCGTCGCGGTCGGTACCTAGCTGAAAGTAGCCGCATGTTTGGGCCCAAAATTCCGGCGGCCGCGGATTTTATTTCGTTGAAAAACGGACCGGAAGTACATTATGTACATCGGAAAAAGGCCTCCTTTGCCGCATACGTTCTAGGTTTGTCTAAATGTATGGCTGAATACGCGGCCTCCTCCGTTTTTGGGCCCAATACGCGGCTGGTTTTTGGGTGCCCAATACGCGGCTACCTTTAGCTAGGTGCGGACGGTGACGTCTTTTTCTTTTCATCGAAACTATCTGGTTCTCCAACTTCGATGTACTGTACAATGTACATGTGTCCACTGCAGCCGCTGTGCAGCGAATTCATAAATATTCATTATTTCTTGCAGTGATAACGCACGCATCGCCGATCGATGACGTCATGAATAAACAATGAGCAATCGCTTTTTTATGATTTTGTTTAGGAAATTACGGCTGTAACACCCAATATCGGCACAAAAATTATTTTGTTGTGTATAATCTTAAATACGAAAGCCATTAAAATATGAAATTTTATTGAAATTAAGATTATCCATGAAAACTAATTTCACAAGTTCACAACTATGGCGGTTTGACATGCCCCATTCGTTTATTATCTAAAAAAAATCCGACATTGTGACTACAGATTTTTGACTAAATCGAGTCTCTGTCGCGACAATGTCGACAGTCGGCATAAAATTCTCGCGACATGTCGACAAGAATTTTTTCTCACGACAACAGCCTTAGTTGCATTGGGATGGGTTGGGTTGGGGTAGGTTGGGATGGATTTGATTTGATTGGGTTGGGTTGGGTTGGGTTGGATTGGGTTGGGTTGGGATAGGTTGGGTTGGATTTGATTTGATTGGGTTTGGTTTGGTTGGGTTGGGTTGGTGGGATTGGATTGGGTTGGGATAGTTTGGGTTGGATTGGATTGGATTGGGTTGGGTTGGGTTGGGTTGGATTGGGTCGGGATAGGTTGGGTTGGATTGGATTGGATTGGGTTGGGTTGGGTTGGGTTGGATTGGGTTGGGATAGGTTGGGTTGGATTGGATTGGCTTGGGTTGGGTTGGGTTGGGTTGGATTGGATTGGGTTGGGATAGGTTGGGTTGGATTGGATTGGATTGGGTTGGGTTGGGTTGGGTTGGGTTGGGTAGGGTTGGATACAGGTTGGGTTTGGTTGGATTGGAACGGATTGGATTGGGTTGGACTTGAATAGGATATGATAGGATTGGATTGGATTGGGTTGGGTTGGATGGGATAGTATTGGACTGGATTGGTTGAGATTGAATTACGGTACTGTGTTTTCCCTTTATCTAGGGCCTTGTTTGCCTGTCTCATCAGTTCGCCGAATCTGTTACGTTGCAATGTGATCAATTTGGTATACATGGCCCGCTGGAATGAAACGACCACAGCCAGTTTGCCTAACCAAGGAGCTTCCTTGGCCTAACTGATTAATTATTGGAGAACACAGTCACCGCATCTATACGGCAACTGTGCCCCACCTCTTCCTCAATCCGACCCACGAGCCCAACTCACCCCTACACCCCTCCCCTAGTCGTAATCGCACCCTCTAATCCCAGTGGGCGAGTCACCTTACTCCTGTCAAGGTCGACTGTCCGATGGCGACGGGTTGTCCCCCGGCCCCTCGCCCCGCCCGGCGGCAGACGCTTGGCACTCGCCCCGTCAACCCCATCCCGGGTCCCCTCCCTCCCCCGTCCGTCGATCCGCCGCCACCCTCAAAAGACACTGACTCCTACAAAAAAGGAGAGTTTTGCCCAGTGCCCACATGTCCAACTGTTGACAAGAGGGAAGCGCCAAATCCCCAGGCAGGAAGAGAAGGATGACAACAGTTGTTCCTCCCAATAAGGGCTTACACCCTCGTTCGGGAGTTCGTTTCCGTTACATCTTTTCCACTCAGTCTCGCTCACCTTCACGTCCGCTATTTTTAATGCGAAGCTTCTCTGTGTATTCGATAATGTAATTCGGAGTGACAGCCCGCTCCTCCTCGTGTCCACGTGGGGGTATACTAAAGGCGGTCGCCGTCTGACCTCGCAATTGACTGCCGCAAAGTGGGGTGAAAGTTCGGATGGAAATTGGGCAAATTGGGGATGATAACAAAAAAAATGGAGAATGCACTAGATGCGCTGTCGACATTTGGTTATTCAACTACGAGCCGCGTCACTTCCCGATTCTATAGTGGGAAACGACATACACTGTGCATGCGTCCGGTGATCATTTTTTGGGGTGACGATTGGGGGACGATATGCCCAAGCGGAAGAGCGCGCATGCGCTCTTACCGGTAAAATGGTCCCTCACTGCGCGTGCGCAATTTGTCACCGTCAAAATTTTGTTTTCCCACCATTCCTCCCCCTCCTCCCCTCCTCCTTCTTGGGCCTTTTCGCCACTACAGCGTAGCGGAAGAGACATTCTTTTTGTTCTGATTTTTCCAGTTTCTTCTTCTTCTTTTTCGTCTTCTTCTTTTTCGTCTTCTTCTTCTTATCTTTCTTCTTCTTAAGTCGATTTTTCGAAATCATGAAATCTAGTCTTCTTCTTCTACATCTTCTTCTTCTTCGTCATCTTCTTCTTCCTCTTCTGTCCCCCTTCTACGTCTTTGTCATGTCAATACATACAATACACGGGGGTCGTTAGTTACTGGGATGCCATTATACGGTACCGAGTCTGTTCTTGACCAAGTATACGGTCCACACGCAGTCCACCTTAACCCACTACCTCCTCTTATCTCAGTCCCTCTTGGCGACTATCTTTGGTAGTGGCCGTGCGATGTTTGCCGTCCGCGGTCGGTCCACGAGCCCTGCTGGTGCCGGGCCATAAAACCCCCACGCACGAGGTAAACAGTCCCGGTTCAAAGTCGCCAAACTCCCCTTGATAAAGTTGAGCCCAAACTACGCTCACGACCAACGTTGTATAATTATAATGGCGGTATTTTCTACTCGCTTTCAACCAGCTCTATCCCCCTCTCTCCCACCCCCCCTTCAAAAAAAGTTTTATTATCTAATATATCCGGTGTGCATTGTAACTCCGAAATTCCGCGGGATAATAAAACTGGGGAAGGGACTCCTTTGGTGAGGCTCAACGGTTCCGCTCGCATAACCAAGGCAGTCACCGGGACCGGGGCTCGTATCGACAGGCGGAGCTTTGACATCCTGGTCGCTAAAAACTGCCGCTGACTCCATCAACCCCGCACTATTTACGGGGCCCGTCATATTACCCGGCAGATACCAAAAAAATCAGGCTTCGCCGATTTCGCAGAATGCTCTAGTATAAGTGGAGTGGCGGAATTAGGTAATAGTGGGAATTATACTTTAGTCTGTGAGGCGTAACGATCCGACTTTATGAAGAGAAAACCCAAGGCAAACCAAGGCACCCCCCCGAAAAAAAACCACCAACAACAACAGAAACCGTTCATCCAAGCACGCTGTATTTTAAAGGTCAACTGCAATGCATTTTGGAATTCGTTTTTATTATTTCAAATAATACTATGGTGTCAGTAAAATACATCCATGCATTTCCCCCCGAATTTTAAACTATGGGAAAGAGTGTAAAAAAATAATTCAATTTTGGAAGGGGGAGCAGCCACGCCCCCGTGGAGGACGTCCTTGGTGACGTCAGCGGATGAAGACTCGGTCCATTACTCTTGTCGGGGAACTATTGTATTGTACGTTCGTATATTTACCAATAGTCAGTGCACGATTTTCAAGAGAACCGATTTCGGGAGTAAATATCGACAAACCCGTTGACACACCAGCCAGATTCGTTGTTGAAGATTGCAGCAGTGGAATAAACATGTATTTATTCCCTGACGATCCTAGAATAAGCCGCATTTGGACGTCAAAAATCACGCTGACACGACCGACACGACGGTCGTGTCCCAGCCGTCTGGCCTGACGACACCCGCTTACTTTGCGCTATCCGTTAGGTGCCTATCTTTCGCTAGGAATAAGATTACATGTCCTTTATACGAAGCCTAAACCAGGCTGTTTCCCTCCTCTAACCCATACGCTTGATATCCCAACGTGTAGATCAAAGAGGTAACGGAACAGCTTCTTCACTCGTTCAGCCTCTCTCTGGAATTCCCTTCCTGGTTCATGTTTGCCCCCAGCCTACGATCTTGCCCTTTTTTAAGAGGAATGTCGATTCCTATCTCCAGCCTCCCTCTGAGTCCCTCTCTATCTCCTTTCCTTAGCCGTTAACCGTGATTGCTGTAGCTCGCACAATCCCAAATCAATGAGTACAGCGTGGTTTCTTGGTGTATGATGAATTAAATGATACATAGCCTTTGTTTTGTGTTCTGGGCGAATTTGCATTTAAAACACAATGAAAGCATCGACTATGAAGCGTCTTCGGACTATTCAACCACATGGTCTCAACATCCAAGAGGGTAATGACTAACACTATGCAGCTTTCTGATAATCCTTCTTTTGTATTCAGTCCTTCACACTTCTCTCTTTGATCATTTCCTCTCTTCTCACTAACCCCTACCCTACTCCTTGCCCTTCCCTTTGATCTCTCCCTACCAGCTTTACTCTTCGTCCTTCGTTTCTCATCCGTGTCCTATTCACTCTCTCCCCCTTCCTTCGTGTACATGTATCTGTTTTGTCCTTGTCACTCTGCCTTTGAGAAAGTTCCTGCTAGGATCGAAACGTCAGGCCCACTAAATTTTAAGATTTGCATTTTGGTAATTTTAGTCAGTAAGCAGTTTGCAACATTTCTTGTATATCAAACTACAGTATCTGTAAACAGCGATAGCAACTAGCAATACGGTTGCAGCAATGCAGCATGCGTGCACGCAAGCATCGACGTCACGAGAGCGCTCTCTGCGCAACGAAAAATGAGGAGAACCCAAATACAGACACGAAACAAACAAACAGACTCGGTTTCTGATTCTAGGGCGGGTCATTATTATCGCCATTATGGCACCGGCAGGAAACTGGGCCCTTCGAAGAATTTGAAATCAATGCCGACACTGATTGATATCTTAGACGATGCATGCCGCACTGGCTTCGCTCCACTGTTCCGCAGTTCGACCGCCACGGAGACGAATTCCTCAGCAATCAGGTTTTGAAGGCTCGCTTGACCTACTGGGAAAACAACCCCACACTCTGTCTGCCTATCCCCCACCCACCCATTTTCTCTCCCGAATTATCTTGGTTTCTCTTTCTCTCTCCTCTCTTTCTCTCTTTCTCTCTCTCTCTTTCTCTCTCTCTCTCTTTCTCTCTCTCTCTCTCTCTCTCTCTCTCTCTCTCTCTCTCTCTCTCTCTCTCTCTCTCTCTCCCTCCCTCCCTCTCGTTCTCTCGTTCTCTCAACCCCTGTCTCTCCCCCTCTCACTCCTTTCCTCTCTCTAATCTCTCTCCAATTATTCGTCTCTTTATGTCTCTGTCCCCATGTCAGTCTCTCTCACTCTCTATGTCTGTCTGTCACTTTCTCTCTCCAACCCCTCTCTTTTTACTTCCTCTCCCTCCCTCTCTCTCCTCTCTTGCTCTTTCTCCCAACCCCTCTTTCTCTCCCTCTCCCCACTCCCCTTTTGCTCTCTCCTCTCTCTCTCTCCAACCCCTCTCTTTTTACTTCCTCTCCCTCCCTCTCTCTCCTCTCTTGCTCTTTCTCCCAACCCCTCTTTCTCTCCCTCTCCCCACTCCCCTTTTGCTCTCTCCTCTCTCTCTCCTCTCCCTCTACTGTATACTTCTATCTCTCTATCTATATTATGTCTCTCTGCTCTCTCTCTCTCTCCTCCCCAAAGTATGACTGCACTTCACGACATGTTCTCGTTCGGGGTCGGTCTAATCAGGGGAGATCGGGCCAGTCCTAGTCGGGGCAGCTGCATGTATGCCAAGCCCCACATCGCATCGGCATCCGATGACGAAGTGAGCTTCGCCACTCACGAAGGTGATGGATGGGTGTGCAGAGGTCAGGCAGCGGCGATAAAAAACCGGTATATATATCTATACATTTTTTTCTTTCCGACTCTTGAAGACCCTATCCTCACCGAACCACCCACCAACCCCCAGCCCACCCCCCAAACAAAAACGAAGTCGGGAAAATGGCAGCGAGATTTTTTTTTTTGAAGCAGCGTGTCGGGTTTAACATAATGACATCTCAAGAGCTGGCCTCGCAATAGTATCATGTCGGCACTGGAGGGGGGTCTTGGGCGTTAACTTTGCCCAACGAGCGAGGAGAGTAGCGGGCTGTACACGGCTCTGCTTCTGGTTCAAAACTCGGTCAGACCGAAACCACGGTTCCCCAAGAGTGGGCACCTGAGACATTGTAGAGCCTCAAACAAAACCAAATTGAATTTCCTCCCCTCTCCCCAGCCCCCCCCCCCGAAAAAAAGAGGGGAAGAAACAAGAAACTAGAACCCGGCCTCAAAAATGATCCCCCCAAACAAAAATCGAGACCTCTTTTTGTTTTTAGCTCCAGGGCGGTTGACATAGATCGCTGCGCTTGTTACGGTGAAAAGGACGACCTCAGCTGCCCGGATGTGTTTATTTTTGGCTCCAAGTTTACTGCCCTGAAGTGGGAGTTGTGTATGCTGTTATATATGGAGAGGTGAATGAGCGTTGGTCTTTTTGCGTTGACGCGCGGTTGGCGTCAAAGCATCACCAATCTTGGGTGGGGAAAAAAAAAAAGCTACACCGAAGCTATCTTGGCATCCGCCTCGCACGACGGTTGGTGTAAAAACTACACCATTGCCGGTGTAAATACTACACCGTTGTTGGTGTGACCAGAGTCACCACACCATTATTGGTGTCTAAAGTCATGTCCGCACTTGATTTATTTTTTACCGAGACCGTGGGTAGCATTCCAATGATGGGTAAATCTTAACCGACTGACTACAATACAAACGCATGAGACGTCGCGTCCGCACTGGACTTTGGTAAGATCGAAAAACAGAAATGTTCACAGATTCACATGAAACCTATACAGTTTGAAGACGGTTATAGTAGAAACCTCGCACTGAAATATTTCTGTCTAAAGCGTTGTATTTTGGGAGAAAAGAGTAAGATAAATCGTTTACGTCTCACCGAGATCTAAACTATTTTTCGGAACGGCAAGGCGTTGAATGCTGCATTTTCGCGAAACAAATGAAGCGGTTTTCACGATTTTCTCGAGACTCGGTTGGCGGATTGAGCTGAAATTTTCACAGGTGTGCTATTTCATGCATGTGTTGGATCAGACAACGTATGGATGCTATTCTTTGACCTCGACCAATGTTGTGTAGGGGCTTTAAATGATCAAATTCCTTCCCACAGTAGCACTTGTAATAGGGTGCCGTCGAGTTCAATAGCACAAACATTCCACCTGATGTCCAATTGCAGCACAATGGTATTCCCGAAGCGCTCCAACCCACTCGCAAACAATGGGTTTGAATAAGACGAAATATGATTTAAAGGAACACACCGGCTTCTGTGACCGATTCAGTAGAACGCAGTATAAAATGCTTTGATTGAGTCGAGAGCAGTGACGTTCTTGTTCGAGGAGAGCGAACTGATCCGGCCATTGTGATTTGAGTCATCGCTCGGAACTTCCGAGGCGATCGGGAGCGTGACTGAGCCGGGCGATCGTGGGGCCGTGGGGCCGTTTTCTCCCCCGACCGCCATCTTCCCCTTGAGGTGCCGCTAGTCCTTTCCCTTCCCCCAGTCCATATAGAGAGAAAAAAAAGAAGAAGGAAAGACTCAGATACAATCTGACAACTCCAAAATGACCACGGCTTGCATGGCGCCTTCATAACAGGGGACGATCGTGCCGTCCATTGTCGAAAACACACGGGGGGGCTTTGACCGTCCGACTACGCCAGATAATCATACCACGGAGGTCCCTACCTCCGCAGTCCATGATCATTCATACCAAGCAGAACTTCGAAATCTGCGGAAATATTGTAGCCTTTGGAAGTGCTGAGCGAAGCACATCTACCCGTGTACGCAGAGGTAACGGTGCAAATAGGCCTAAATACCAACCACCACCACCCCCCTAAAAATAGTCAGAAAGGGAGTCATTTTTGTTTTTACCGCAGCGAGAATTGAAGCAGGAAGAAAATCTCTTCTGACATCTCCCACGTATAATACCGGAAACGGCTGATTTGGGACTTCACCCAGTCTTTCATTCAGCTATTGGCAACCCCCCTCCCCTCCTTCCTTTCACGAGCAGCCAGTTCATGTCGTCACGTCAGACGACCAGAAGTTGTCGCTCTTCGAACGTCTCCCCCCCCCACACCCCTATCACACACGCACACAAAACCGTCCCAAAGTGGTTCCACGAGGAGGGTAGAAAAGGGCGGGAAATTTATCGTCTGCGCGTGCGACCGGCTGCACAGTCTTGAGCGCGCGATGGTACATGTATTACATGTACAGTACGTAATTGTGCATGTACATGTATACATTAGGGGGCCGCTATGTGTACGTGCACGCAGTACATTGTCTGGGGCTCCCACGCGAATCAAAGTGTAGCGTCAACGTCCGATGACATAACAAAACGCAACAGTAGAGATTGTGTGTGCTCTTTTCTTTTTCTTTCAAACACTGCAACAGACTGTTCGGTGCCTTAGATCGCCCCAGCACCGCGCCACAAGAAGATCAAAGGGGGAATTTACTCCGTTTATTTATTTATTTTACCCTGTGTTTTTTTTTTTTTTTTTTTTTTTTTTTGCTTCTTCTTCAAGAGTGACTTAAAACCCTGGGGGAGTATATGCGCATAGAAGTGGAATCAAGCGCAGTTATATCCACGGCGGAGTGCCGAGCGTCAGACATCGGGGCACCCTGCGTTGGCTCCCCGCGCCCCGCCCAAGGAACCGGTGAGGCACGGTGAGAACAATGACTTTATCCCCCCCTCTCCCCCTCTCTCCCTCTTTCTCCACCCGTCTCTCTCTGCCTCCCTCTCTGTCTCTCTCTCTCCCTTTCTGTCTCTTTCTCTCTCCCCACCTCTCCCCTTTCTTTGTCCGCTCTCTCCTTTCTATCCTCCTCTCCCCCTCCCTCCCTCCTCTCTGTCACTCCATCTCTCCCTCTCCTCTCTCTCTCGCTCTCTCTACCCTCCCCCTCTCTCTCTCACTCACTCCCCTCTCCCTCCCCTCCCTCTCTCTGTCTCTTCCTCTGTCCCTCCCTCCCCTCTCTCCCTCTGTCTCTCGCTTCTTCTCTCTCTCCCCCTCTCTCCCCTCCTCTCTCTTCCTCTCCTCCTCTCTCTCTCTCCATCCCTCCCTCTCTCTGTCTTTCTCACTCTCTCTCCCTCTCCTTCTCTCCCTCTCTCCTTCCATCCCCCTCTCTCTTTCTGTCTCTCTCTCCCTCCCTCCCCCCTCTCTCTTTCTCTCTCCCCACCTCTCCCTCTCTCCCTCCCTCTCTCGTGCCAGTGGGAGGACGGGGGAGGGGATGAGAGGTTGGTGAAGGAGTGGCGGCGGCTACGAAGGGGAGGGGGGGGGGGTGTAGGTTTGAGAAATGGAAGGGATGACTCCAGCTAGACGGCCCTCTTGACACAGTGCCAGGAATATCCGTTCCGCTTCTGGCTGCCCCATTGAAAGTTGCAAACACACGACACACGTCCACCCCCCCCCCACACACAAAACTCAAACAGTGACAACAACGGAGCCCTCTGCTCCACCCACTCCCGTGCCATCTCCACGGCAACGATGAGTCGCATCCGGCAGTGTGGAGAAACCTCCCAGACAAGAGACAGACAATCGTTGATTCATTGAGTGGTAAGGACAAGGCATGAGCGTATAATTGTTTTGCGGCCATTTTCACCCGTTCTTACCACTCCTAGGGACAATGTTTTCTCGTCGTAGTTTATCCAACTACTACCTATACACTGTGCTCTTTCCTAATTGTCTTTCTTAATTAAGCAATACAATTTGTTTATGTTGTTTCACAATATCCATTTGTTATATTCATTTATATTGATTTGATTTAGATTCATTTACTGCATAGTTTTCATTCACTTCCTGCATTTGATGCGGAGGGACAGGTCAATGACCCCAGTAATTGTTGTTGCTTTCGTCTCTCCCTTGCCCATCTTGTATGTGTTGTATTATTGAATGGCATGAAATAGGCATGAATGATGATGACAATACTATACTATGGGGTTTGGTGGGTAAAATGGCGGGTCGTGATTGGTAGAGGTGATCACTAATCAGAACAAAAGCTTCGGTGACTAAAACTACAAAGCAAAGAGACTGAAGTCACTAGTTGTGTTGGCCTAGCCACTATGGCCTTGGTAACTCCAATGAGTGACACTGGTACGGTCTGGGTGTGACACAAATTAACTAATATCTGCTAGTATGCTAAAGAGAAGCTATTTAAAAAAAAAGTGAAAGTCGCCCACCACAAGGCCTTAAAAGGCCACTCAAGGTGAAGGCTAAAAGAAAGGAATAAGGAGAAGAACCAGGAGCATGATGGATCAGGAGAAATAAAGATGAACGGTTACGTTTCGTTTGAATTGGGACAAGTTATAGGAAAGGGGGAAACAGCTACTGTGGGAAAAAAAATAAGTAGGGATTGACCAGATGGCAGACGCTCGAATTGGTAAAGTAGTAGACTGGTAGTATGCGTCGTACATTTAGGCTCGTGCGATCAGTGGTTGTATCTGTTGGTATCCTATTGGTTTGGGGTGCAGCACACAAAATCCA
This sequence comes from Luidia sarsii, assembly GCA_949987565.1. Taxonomy (NCBI): domain Eukaryota; kingdom Metazoa; phylum Echinodermata; class Asteroidea; order Paxillosida; family Luidiidae; genus Luidia; species Luidia sarsii. The sequence continues at coordinate 14,419,343 of OX465115.1, forward strand.
TCCAAGATGGCTCCGCCGAGCTGATTATCATAAAGTGTGTACCCACAACTTTTTTTTAATAAGGGGTCTTTGGAGGCTAATTAACCGATACATTGTAGAACAAGTGAAGCTTAAGACAACCTGGGGGTTCACTCTTCAATTTGGTATGAAATTTGGACCATATCTGACTTTAAATGTGGCCCTATTTGGCTGCGGAAGTGGAGGGGTCCATCTCAAAATCCTTGCAGAAATTCGGCTTGGACGACTAGACATTTTGGGGGTGTTTTTTTCTGGGGGTAATTAGCAAAAAATCTAATCGGCTAAGGGCACTAAAATTGAAAAGATTATGAGAGATGAAGGTCCAAACTACAATTTTAAGTATAGCTACAAGAACTGAGAGACTTTTGGGCATGGGATAATTGGCTTTGAAAGTGAGTGTTTTGTACAGTGTTCAATGGGAGCTCTATTTAGTGTTCTGCACCCTTTGGCGAGAGGGAATGGGGTTGGGGTATGGGGGTGCGGACAACGCCGGACGTTGCCCGAGCAGGGATGAGTCGTCGCGGTGGTACGGGGGGACGGGACAGCGCAGCGCAGCGCTGCGCTGCGCTGCGCTGCGGGGACCAGGCGGGTCTGACTGGCGCCGGGCGCCCTCCGACGCGAAGACGAGGCCCGAGCACCGCGGCAACGGAAGGACCCGGCGTGATTCTTCCCCGACCCGGGACGCCAAGCGGTTCTTCCGGTGGGAGTTGCCTTTTTTGGTGGGGGGGGGGGGAGAGGGAGAGGGAGAGGGAGAGGGACACGGAGTGTAAAGAGGGACAGGGACAGGGACAGTGAGTTGCAGAGACAGAGACAGGGAGAGGGACAGGAGTCAGGGACAGGGGCAAGGAGTCGTGAGTGGTAGAGGAGGCAGGCAGGGACACGGGGAGAGGGGAAGAGAGAGAAATAGAGGGAGGGAGTGAGAGGGAGCGAGAGGCAGGGAGAGAAATGGAGAGAGAGAGGTGGAGAGAGAGAAAGAGAGTGAGAGAGAGGGATTGCAGAAGAGAGGTAGAGGAGGTATAGACAGGGACATGGAGAGAGGGGAAGAAAGAGAAATAGAGGGAGGGAGTGAGAGGGAGCGAGAGGCAGGGAGAGAAATGGAGAGAGAGAGGGGTGGAGAGAAATAGAGGGAGAAAGTGAAAGGGAGGGAGAGAGAGAGGGGAGAGACGGAGAGAGAAAGACAGGTGGAGAGAGAGACAGGGAGAATGATAGCGGAAGAGAGGTAGAGGAGGTAGACAGGGTCAGGGAGAGAGAGGAAAGAGAAGTAGAGGGAGAAAATGGGAGGTAGATAGAGAGAGAGAGAGGTGGAGAGAGGGAGAGAGAGGGAGGAGAGAGACATGGAGAGGGAGAGAGAGAGAGAGGTGGAGAGAGAGAGAGAGAGAGAGAGAGAGAGAGAGAGAGAAAGAGAGAGAGAGAGAGAGAGAGAGAGAGAGAGAGAGAGAGAGAGAGAGAGAGAGAGAGAGAGAGAGAGAGAGAGGAAGGAAGGAAGGGAGAGACAGCAAAGATAGATTGACAGGGTGATTCAGTGGTGGTGAAGGCCAGAAGACAACAAACCGATAAAAGACCATATCGCCCCCTTCTCCACTTCATTCGAGGGGCGTGGGGTGAGGACCCCCTCTGTAAATCACTCGCTCGGAAAACAAGGCTTGATTAGATTGTTCGGGACATCCAAAGAGGATTCCGA